>CM055103.1:12225259-12635384 GCA_029204225.1 Diphasiastrum complanatum
TAATTCTAGAATTATCGGGCCAATTCTTTTACATGCCCATGTTGAGCACTTAAGTTGATTTTCTTTGTACTTGTGAAGCTAGTGTGAATAGATAGTTGGTCACCAATTGTTAGACCGTTTGTTGTAGTGCCTTGCTCATTAAAAGGCGACCTCAGTGGTGAAAAATTTTCCAGAGAAAGCCTTGAAACAGCCTCAGTGTTGCTCATCCAGGTGGCTGTGGGCAATCGTGGACGGTGCTGCGAGAAGGAGAAGATTTAAGCTTCTGCCATAACTAGAAAGGTTCTTTGTTTGAAAACTCCAAAGACCAAGTACAGGAGGAAACACGTGGGCCAGCTCGTGCGCTGTAAAGAGGAAAGGGCCATAGCGTGTAGAAGTGGCTCGTGCTTCTAAGATCGAGGCTCAGTGCTCAGAAACGGCCACAACCATAGGATCTGGAGTCATCTAAATCAATGGTCTCGATGGGGTTTAAAAAGGTCAATTGTGGACTGTTTGATTATAAGGGTACCACCAATGGATCTTCTAGGGTCCTTTTAAACTTCAAGGTAAGGGGCCTAAAATGCAATTTACATTGCAATTTCATTAAAAATCTTCAATTTGAAGTAAAAGTTGGGTCCAAAGTTTTTGAAAGGTGAAGTTTTATCACTTTGAAGAAACAGTTCAAAAACTCAAGAAGCTCTTATTTCACCTCCTTGAGCCTTTTTTGGCCAAAGAAAGGCTATAGCCTCCAAACGAAGAGCACTTTGATTGTATCTACAAGTATAGTACGTCAAAACAAAGCAATTTCCACGGAGAAAGTGTTCAGAGCACGTCAAATGTAACTTCACCACCTTATAGGGCACAAAGTTGGGAATTTGTGATAAGGAGCATTTCGGGAAGCGAAAGCGACTTGGCTTTCAATTTGGCGGCAAAGCAGCGGGTGGCTTGGTAAGCCAAAAATTGTAGGTCAAATTTTTTTTTAT
Organism: Diphasiastrum complanatum; assembly: GCA_029204225.1. Lineage (NCBI taxonomy): Eukaryota > Viridiplantae > Streptophyta > Lycopodiopsida > Lycopodiales > Lycopodiaceae > Diphasiastrum > Diphasiastrum complanatum. Next base: position 12,226,219 of record CM055103.1, read on the forward strand.
TTTTGACGTCATTGTTGACCTCGGCATACTCTCTTTACTCTACATGTGGAGTTTTACGCAATTTGGAGATGGCCAACATTAATGAAGCAAATTTGGGCGATGCAGTAAAATCGATGGGGCTTCCAACTATAACATCTGGAAGATTAAAATGAAGAGTATACTAATGGAGAAGGAGCTATTGGATATCATTGTGGCACAAACATGAGGGCCTATGATAGGAAGGCGTAGAGAGCCTTAACATTGATCAATCTCTCAATGAAGGATCATGTCATCACCCATATAAGTGATGCCATGACTGCTAGGGGAACTTGGGAAGATCTTAGAGCACAATTTCAAACTTGCAATCCAACTCTAGCTGTGTTCTTGAAGTCAAAATTGAACACTATCAGGATGGAAGAAGGTGAAATGGTGGGATTTTTCTTCACTATACCAAAGAGTTGAGAGACCAAGTTGTGGCAATTGGAGAACCAATCAGAGATGTCGAATTGGTGCATACCACAATGAGTGGTGTTTCAAAAGGCCTATAGATGTTTGTAAGTGGTATTGCCTCGAGAGAGAGATTGCCTACCTTTGAAGATTTGCATGGAATTATGTTGCAGGAGGAGCAACGTCGAGAGGTAGTAAAGTCAAGGAAAACTCCACAGGAGGATCAGGCATTGATAGCCAAAAACAAACAAAAAGGTTGGAAAAGAGTTTCAAAGAAGGGCAAGGATGATGAGGATGAGGGAGAGTCATCATCAAAGTAGAAAAAGAAAAAGAAGAAAAAACGTTATTATTGCCACAAACCTGGTCATTGGGCACACGAATGCTATAAGAAAAAAGCTGGCATAAGGCAAGGAAAAATAAAACAATAGGGCAATATCGCCGAAGATGATGGGGAAGATGATGAAACAAGTGTCTTCTCATGGTCATTAGCATCCTAGGAAGATGATGGTGCCAAGTGGTTTATCGATTCAAGTGCCACTTGGCATATGATCGAGAAACATGATTGGTTCAAAAACTTTCACCAATCCATGATGGGGATAAGGTCACACAAGCTAATGGGGAGGAATGCCAAATTCCAAACGTTGGCAATGTACCTGTGCAGTTTCTCGATGGTAAGATCAAGAATACTCCTATTGTGCTTTATGTTTTTAGACTCAAAGAGTTTGCTTTTGGGTGTGATGCAAAATCAACATTTGAAGTTTGAATTTGTCAAGGATGGCTGTCTAATGAAGGATATGGATCACAACTATAAAGTGGATCATCGACAGCATCACAATCGGAATTATGGCACAGAAGATTAGGCCACTTGAACTATGGGAGTCTAAGATGATGGCAAAGTTGAAAACGGTGAATGGTTTACAAGCATTGTAGGATGATCACCACTCCATTTGTGAGGGATGTGTAATGGGAAAGCATCACAAGGGAGACATTCAAGGAAGGTGGAGCTACAAGAGCAAAGAAACCACTTGAACTCATTCACAATGATTTGTGCATCCCAATGAATAACATGTTGATTGGGGGAGCTTATTATTTTATGACTTTCATGGGTGATTACTCCAAGAGGACATGGATATATTTCTTGAAGAAGAAATCTGATGCTTTTGCTCACTTCAATGAATTCAAGGCTTTAGTGGAGAACCAACTAGATGAACGAATCAAAGTTCCTAGATCAGATAGAGGGGCCGAATATAAATCAGCTGATTTTGAAGACTTTTGCAAGGAACATGGCATCAAAACACAATTACTCAAGCACACATGCCGCACAGTTATGGTGTAGCAAAAGAAATAATAGAACCATTATGGAAAGTGCACATTCCATGATGAAGCAGATGGGCTTATCAAACACTTATTGGTCGGAGGTGTGCAATGCGGCAACATTCCTACAAAATAGAAGTCCCACAGTTGTAGTTCCCGGATGTGATTCTCGAAGAAGCTCTTACGGGAATGAAGCCTAGAATTGACAAGTTTCAAGTCTTTGGGTGCAAAGCTTATGTACACCAACCAAAGGAGGAGATAAGTAAGCTTGATGCCAAAGAAATCAAGTGTATCTTTGTGGGCTATGATGAATACAGGTGTTTTGATCCTGTAATGAATAAAATTCACATTAGTAAAGATGTCATCTTTGATGAGATGCATAGGTTTGATGATGAAGACCATGCAAGTGATGATGAAAGCATCACTCTCACAATCTTGAAATAAGATGAAGAAGAGGTTCCACCTGATGTTGCACAAGAAGATCAAGTTCATGAAGACGAGTATGAGAGAACTCCACCCATTCTTGAGCCTGGGAGAAGGTATTTGTCAATAGGTGCAACAAAAGAAAAGCATGTTGGAAGTAACAAACGTTACTTGGACACTCCTTGGGACATGTACTCACCAAGAAGTGTATCGTCAAAATCAAAGGTACCCAAATGGTACGAAAAGATCATGAAAGACGTGAAAATGAACCTACCTGGATCTAGTTCGCAAGAGGAAGTGAGGAGATCAATGTGAGAAAGGAAAGCTCATGATCGTTACCATGTAAACTATGCCCTAATGAGCGACATTTTGGAGTGTCGAGAGCCATTGACCTTTGATGAAGCAAAGGATCTCAAAGAGTGGAAAAGGGCAATGGAGGAGGAGATGGAATCAATCCATTTGCGCTTTGTTTTACTCACATGTATTGGAGAGTTTTCTTGTGTAGAGGATGCTATGCAAGTGGATATTGGCTCTCATGGTTTTCATGCTAGAAAATCATCTAATGGATCTGGAAGAGAGCTCTTAGTCAATGGCTTTGATGTTCAAAAGGAAGTTGAAGAGGTTGGTCTAATAGCCCATACAATAAATGGGCTCAGACGCTACTGGCTCCTCATCTGCTTTGGCCCATTCAACTAGAAGGCTTTTTGCTTGTGGTGCAATCCTCAATAGTTCTCCGAGTGGTAAACTAACACGACTTGATAGTAAAAGTGTGAGCTTTTCAGTGCATGGTTCCTCGGGCTCCACCATGTGAAAAGGTGATTCATATTGGTGCAACCGATCATTCTGATCAGTGCGTAGTGGTGAGCCTGCTTGTAGTTCTCATTCGACGCCAATTGGAGGTTCCGTGGGGTGGTCCACTTTGGTTGTTCCTGGACTTGACTTCTGAGACTCAATATAGTCACGTACGTGTATATTTTATTTTTATTTTTATATAACTAAGTCGTACAAAGGGGCTCTATGTGAGTCTGAAAGGTTGGAAGCGTTTAATAGAAGACTCTTTCAATTCAGACCAGTCTTATCGATCATCACGATTGAGGTTGAAAAGCCACTCTCGTGCTTTATCTACCATGGTCATCGAAAAAAATTGGACTTTTGCATTATCAGTATATTCTCCATATATTTCACATGCATTCTCAAAGACTTGTAAAAATCGATGAGAGTCCACATTATCATAAAACTTTGGTAATTCCAAACAGGGTGGGTGTTCGTTTATCAGATTGGGCAATATGGTGAGCATGGTGAATAGATTGATCATCATGATTTTCAGATGATTAGGTATCCACCTGAATGGTCCAAGATCTGGATTTACTTGATCTAAGACGATAGGGTTTATTCTCATCATTTGGATGATTGGGTGGTGTGAATTCATCCATAAGTTCTTCAGGTAAATTGGCCATGAGAACTGGGTCAACTCTTTGTTGTTATTTTGTTTGGTTTTTTATGTATATTTCTGAATATATGACTGATAGTACCTCAATTTAGCTTATCGAAACAATTCTAATTTTTTTTTTAAAAAAACTCGAAAAATATACTAGAAACTCGAAAATTTGAAAATAGTTGAAAAAATTCGAAAAAAAACAGAAAAGTCAAAAAATTAACTCAAAAATTCTAAACTCAAAATATCAACTCGAAAAATACAAAAATCCAGAAAAGTCAAAAAATTCGAAAATCGAAAAACTCGAAAAAAAAATTGGAAAAAATTTGAGAATATTGAGAATTCAAAAAAATTGTCGGACAAGATCGTCAGATGTAATCTTCAAAAAAAAAAAATTGTTTTTTTTTTGTATTTTTGTGTTGGTCGTCGGATGCAATTGTCGGACATAATCTATTTTTCGAAAAAAGTGTAAAATTTTGAACAACGTGAAAAATCCTTGTAACTCAAAAAAAATTTAACAGTTCAAAAAGTAGTTTGAGAATATCAAAAATCTCAAAAACCCGTCGGATGCAAGTGTCAGACAGATTCTTGGTAGGTCGTCGGATAGAATTGTCAGAGAAAGTCCTTTTGTGCAGTTCATCAAATCAGACTCAAAATTTGAAAACTTGAAAAATTGAGAGAACTCGAAAATCTCAAAAAAATTTCAGAAAGCTGAATTTCGGTGGGTGTAATTGTCGGACAAATTTTGCTTGTGAGTTGGTGGTGGATACACGTCGGATCTGATGAAAAGAGGATCGTGATATGCTTTGATACCACTGATGAGAAGAAAGAGCAATTGAATGATGAGAAATTCGTCGGATTCGCGAAACTTTCACGAAGGCGAATCAATCACAACTCTCTTCAGTTCGGATGGAGTTCAGATGCGACTGCTGGACACTGCCAACTGAATCGCTCCTACAATCCTCCAGAGTGTAGTCAGTCACTACTAATCTACGTTTATAAAATTAATGCAGCATTCGACTTAGTTTCAACCAAATTGCAAAATTCAAGTGAACAAGAAAACTCAGACATATGAAATATCAGCATAAGCATTCAACATTCAAGATTAGACACAACAAGAAAATAATCTATATTATTTCTGAATTTCTTTAAGCACTGCATGCGAATCCACGCAGTGCATTGGCATCAAAGAAACACGGTTCTCTCACGAGTAGTAGTCTCGTTTCACTAGCGGACAGTTGGATCTTCTGATCCTAGACATAATTGTCTTCGCCCGCAAGCGGACATGTATTTAGTATATTGTCTTGATTGCTTACTAGCCTCAGACTTTTTCACTCTATATCTCTGTGTAAATCTAAGATTAGAGTGATTAAGCATCTACAACTAACCAGATAATTACAAGAGTGGCAAATTAGCCATGACCTAGGGAGTATCTGTTGACGTCATGCCATCAGATCAGATTACTGTACTTTTGGATACTTGCGTGATCTTTGGTGGTACTCCTTGGGACGTGAGCGCTGAATGGATTTCGTTTACCTCATCTGCCTTCTTCCGTACTGGACCGCGAAGGAATCTCATTCGTGGATCTTTCGTGTTCGCCAACCGTTTGTCTTCGTCTTCGTTGACTTTCACGTTCGCAAAACTCTTCGTGTTTCGTGTCTCTAGATGTTCGAGTTCGCGAACATCTTCATCAGGCAAAGGATTGAAAGCTAGCAAGCCTTTGTAATCAGAAACATTTTGTCTCTTCAGCTCCCTCTCAAAGCATGATAGCTTTACGATTTCAAGATTGCTCCTTTGCCTCTCAAAGAGTCCTTTGTCCAAGGCCTTTGTGAAGATGTCAACAACCATGTCTTTCATTCCTATGAAGGTGGTCTGCATCATCTTCTTTTCAATCGGACCCTTGATCAAGTGATACTTGATCGCAATGTGCTTCATTCAGGAATGGATCCATTTGTCCTTTTCTTGACTTTCAATTGTCTCCTCGAAAGTCTGTGGTTTGCCACTGAACCCGCAGAACTCTTCTGATGTGGAAGTCGAGCTGCCTGGCACATATCTTGCTTGCACTCTTCGTGGTCTTGTCAACCTTCTAAGAGATCCTTCTGGAATAGTTATGCCTTTGCCCTTGTGTGCTCTACTCTGTCCAGAACCATCTTGGTTAACGGGAGCTGCGACGGTAGGTGCCTCTCAAATTTTTCTTTGTCAGATTTGTCGCTCGAATGGGAGACGACTCAGTCATTTTCGTATTCGTCTGCTGCTCCCTCTATCACTGGAAGCAGGTCAAAGTACTGTCTCTCCAGAACTTCGTAGCTGATAGGATCTTCGTTGGCCACAGTCCTGCTCTCGTCGAATTTGACATCCTTCACTATTTTCACAGTGTTCGTGTCTGGCATGTAGACTCTGTAGTATGACAAATTGTTGTCATAACCTACCAGAAATCCCTGTTCGGCTTTCTCATCAAGCTTCTTTCGAAGCTTATCAAGAATATGTGCATATGCTGCATAGTCAAAGATTTTGACGTGAGACAGGTTGGGCTTTCTACCCCACCATAGCTCATGTGGTGTCGTGTGAGGAACACCAGATTTGTCTGTCTTGTTCTGGATGTATGCGGCTGTAGCTACTGCTTCAACCCACAGTGCCCTTGGAGCTTTCGAATAGGCCATCATGCATCTGGTTGCTTCCATTAGGTCCTGTTCTTTCATTCAGCAATACCATTGTGCTGTGATGTGTAGGCTGCAATTCTTCTGTGAATGATACCACGATCAGCATCAAAAAAATAGGAGAAACTCAAAAAATCCCAAGTGTATCGAGAAATTCGAAAAAAAATAAAAAATCGTCAGATGAAAAAAAAATTTGATGAAAATTTGAAAATTTCAAAACTGGAAAATCAAAAAAATCGGCGGATGCAAGTATTGGCGGATGTAAAGTTAGTGCAGGTCGGCGGATGTAAAAACTCAAAAAAAAAAATTGAAAAAAACGGCAGACGAAAAACTGATAAAATTCAAAAAAATTGGAGAAATCGAAAAATCGAAAAATCGAAAAAATCTCGAAGTTGTTAAAAATTCAGATTTTTTGACTGGTGGTGCTAGCGACGGTGGATTTTTGAGAGATTTGGAGTGAAATCGCACCGATCTAAATGATCAGTTGGGACGTCTGAAGCAATCTCAAGCTGGCAACAAGAGTATAGAAGGCATGCTTGGGAACATGATGAAAGCAAGACAACAAGCAATCAATCAAAATAAAACTCAAAACATGCTACGTCGGATGGAAACTCGAGACTCGAAAATCAGATTTAGACGCTAGACACAATCTTCTGTTCCTCCTCTCCCAAAAAAAAATGTGAGAAGCAGTGGAGAGTGGTGGAGCGGCGGTGTTTTAGAACAGTTTAAAATTCACTACTGTTGGCAAAAAGAAATGAAGACAAGGATGGATGTAGACCAACAGAACCACATAGTCTCGAAAATAGACTGAAGAAGATTATCAAGGGTAGCGGCGCCAATGTTTGCTAACGTATCTATTGGCTCTACTTCTCTGTTAGCGCCTATACGTCAATGTTTGTTTGCTCATGATCGTCTACCTCATGTTTACTGATTCTCTGACTAAGATTACTCAATGCTAAGCTCAATACTTTCTGATAGAAATTCAGTTTGGCCAGGGAATTCATGTGTCTACAAATCGATTTAACTACAACTCAGTCACAAAATCTGTTCTGGAATATAGTGGTGTTCAGCCTGATTTCGATCCTACTGATAATGATGCTCAACTTCAATCTGGATCTATCAAATTTCGAATTCTATGTTCTACAATTCTGCTTCGAATTATTTCTTGATTGTTTATAGTCTGTAGATTAATACTAAACTATTCTACTCAATGAAAGAGAAAAATCTAAACTTAATCTACTCCTACTGAAATCACAGAATCATCAACACCATTTTAACTAAACAATTGGGAATCCTATAGAGTGCTTGCTACAATTGTCACTCAACATTTGTAACAAAAACTCCTCAGGGAGTCGAAACTGAGAAACATCATAAATCAGTGGAATAGTAGATCGATTTCCAAGTCCTGCACATCTACCTAAAGTTAATCCCAAACCAATCCTTAAGAGAAGAAACAATCAACAAGCACATTCATATACCAGTACCCAAACAAAATGCATGAAGATGGAGCATGGGAGGAAATGCAAGAGGAATAATCTTCAATTAAGAGAACAACATCATTTCAGTATAGATTACATGCTTTGGAACTCATGGAGGAGGCCTCTATCTACAGCACGAGCTGTAGAACCCAACTACATATTATTTTGGAGTCCAGCTCTTGCAACTGAGTGAACCCCAATCTATAATAGGTTGAGTTCCATCTCTTACTAGATTATAGGAGGCATCTTTATTAAAAACATAACTCAAGTTGAGATTAGTCTAAATTGCTAGCTCTCACATGGCTATCCATCTTTTGGAAATTACCATGGGGCTCACAACTGTACATTTTAGCCTAGCACTAATAGTTCTCGTGCTCTCAGACTCGGCTCTCAACTTCCTCTCTGCTGAAAACCCTTCTGAGTGGAGAGGTTCTGCATCGACACCTCGGGGCATGGCATCAACTAACACATGGCCCCAAATTTATGATAATAAGTAAAGACAATGTATTTGCTAGCAACACAACTACATAAAACCTGTTCAGATATCAATGTCTAGGTGATTAGCTATTATGATCTAGGGCGAGAAGACACCTGGTGCCCACAATGTCGTGGTCCACATACCGGTAATTAGTGTCTATTACACCGCCCATACGAACCGCAACATTGTATATTGTGTGATACGGCCACTCATACCACATCTAGCTGTAGGTACAACCCACGCAACATGCAATACTCTCAACCTCAACAATATGCCCCACAAGGACACCCACAACCACCATATAACCCACGTTATATGACTCCAGTCCAAGTCCAAGAATTTCCTAGACAACAACTACCTCCACAACAACAACGCTTGACACTTCCAGGTCCAAAAGAATCTGCTCCACCCAATATGCCAAAACAATAAAATTGACCTCCAGCTCAGGCCCATGTAGTGCAGAATACCTCCTATGACACACCAGCCTATGAACCTACTTATGATGATGGTCATCCTACCACATACGTAGATGAGGCATCTATCTCCTATCCTAACGAGCCATATTATCCACAGGAACCACCTACTGAAGTTGATCAAAATGGTTATGCCATTTTCTCTTCAGCACTTCAAAAGAGATGTTTTGTCTGCAAAGAACCACTCACTTTCAGAGTGAATGTCGACTTCGATATGACATTGTAGCTGAATGTGTTGATTGTATCAGAAGGCATTGCTATAAAGATTGCTCTAACGAAACCAAGAAGACAGTTCCAGCATGTAGGGTATCTGATGAGCTGTTGCATGTTGTCACACGTGCGCAACATTGGACCTTAGATGAGAACAAGGACCCAGCACAACTACACCCTCTTGCTAATACTTCCATGATTCCACAATCTTACCCTGACCCTGTAGAAGCTCAAAGGCAATACCATGACTTCCGAGATGAGTTTGATAGAGTTTAAGCTAAAATTTATACTCTGCCATCTACCCAGTTACCTACACAGGGGCAACTACCATGAGGCCTGATGTACCAGATGAGTCAAGACAACCGAAAAACGCTGAAGTAGTTCATAATGTTGACATAAGATTACTTCATATAGGTGTTGCTAAAGGTAACAACATCACTTTACCAGTGCACTACAAATCTTATCCATCCGTACAAGCCATTCTCGATAGCGAGTCTGGCGTTCAAGTTTTTTTTTTTGAGTTTTTTGATTTTTCAATATTTTTGCATCTAATGTCCTGATCACTTTGCATTTGACGCCTATTTGATTTTTTTAGTTCTTCAGTCTTTTCAAATTTTTCGACTTTCTCGCATTATCCATTTTTCCGAGTTTTTCGGATTTTTTAATTTTTTGAGTTTTCCGAGTTTTTCGAGTTTTTACATTTTTCTGATTCTTTCATATTTTTTAATTTTTTTGATTTGTCTGAGTCAACTTTCGAGTTATTTCATATTCTTTTAATTTTTTTGAGTTTTTCAACTTTCGAGTTCTTTCGTATTTTTTACATTTTTCGAGTTTCCCGAGTTTTTAGACTTTTCTTTTCGAGTTTTATTTTTTGAGTTTTATTTTTTTGAGTTTTATTTTTTCGAGATTTTATTTTTAGAGTTTGTTTTTCGAGTAATATTTTTCAAGTTTTATTTTTTGATCCAAATGATTTTTCGATCCCTAGTTTTTCAATCTCTCATTTTTGGATCCAATATTTTTTGACCCCTTATCATTTTTCAATTTCCTGTAATTTTTCGATACCTTATAGTTTTTTTTCATCCATTTTTTTCAATCTCATTTTTTTTTTATCCGACACTCATCCTTGCATCCTTCAACCATCTCCAGTTTGCATCAGAGAAGCACTCCAACTTTATTGACATCCGACACCCTTCCTCATCAATTGCATCTGACGTCCTCTATCTCAGTTTCATCTGACGCCTTGTCTCATTAGTTCCATCCGACGCCCATTGCATCCGCCCACCTTCATCCGATGCCTTATACCTTCATTTGCATCCGACACATTTGCATCCGCTCGTGCATCTTGTTACATCCGACCCTACATTCCCTTTGCATCCCATAGTTGACATCCGACGAGCTTCAGAATACATTGAATGAGTTATCTCAGTTCCTCGTCAATGATCAGATTTTCATGATTGCTTTGATATATCAATCATATCCTATCAGTTCAATCATATCTAAGGGACAATTAATACAGAATCTCATATTGCTAATCTGATTCTGGTATACAATTCAGTCAAAGACTAAACAGTTTGACACATATCCATTCATGACCAAGTACATTTGAGGTTGTAACCGCAGATCCGACCAGACTCTAAACTGTTACTATAGTTACATCTGAACAACAACACACATCTACGAATTACCACATTTTATATTTGACTCTTCAATCCCTCGTTACATGCAATTTTATGTTTGATGATTGACTACTTCATATTGATTGCCATACATCTGATGACCACTTTTCTATCTTACATCCGATGCTCAATATACTACTAGAACAACTTGAATGTCAAAACTAAGGCTCTTTAGCCGAGGCTTCCATTCAAATGTTTTGAATCAACTCTCTTCCACCGAACTCTTTAACAGAATCTTCACTAAGGAACTCAAACCAAGTCTCCTTGACCGAGAAGTTCAACCGAAGTTTTCCACCATAGGCACTATCTGGCACCCACTCTCTGATGCATGAAATTCTTGTTTGACAAGTACTCTACATTCATTGACTCTCTGTAACCAGCAAGTCATAATTGTAGAATAGCTCAAGAATGAATTTTTTATGTATCTATCCATCTCCAAATTTTCTTGTAAAGAGTTTAGGATGTCTATGCATATCCAAGTTTCTGAGAGAACCATGTCACTTCATAGTTGATTCCTGCATATACTTGAGATATTGGTCATGGAGTAAACTATAGAGCAATTATGAAAACATGGTCCAACGTGCTTCGACCAAATGCTCCAACTAAGTGCTCCACCAAATATTCTATTTGGATGCCATGACCAAGTGCTCTCACAGAGTGCTACAATCAAATCATCTCTTGATCAAGCTTCAACAACATCTTTCAACCAAGGGATTCTAGCTTAAGCAATTACCCAAAGACTCAACCGACGGCATCAACCGACAGACCAGCCAAATGATTCATTCATTCAATGAGCTTCCAACTTGGATACTATCGACGATCCAAAGCTAGCAGCTGCATGTGCCTATATCACCTAATGTGCAGCAATGAGACAATGTTCATGAAGAAAAACGCGATGTCAGCAGTCCTAGTCACCACATGTGCAATCACCTGCTGCTACAAGATCCAGTCCCCATCACCAACCGGGACATTCCAACTACTCACATCATCCCATCACATTCCAACAACCACCATAGGCAACAAATTTAGGGGAGGGAGAATGGGAGCTACCTGCAACCATACAAGCAGAAGATACACTTGCAGTTGATCGCACTCAAGAAGACAAAGACAAAGAAGATAGACGGACAATCCAACAGGACTCAATCAAAAAGAGCACCTCAGTTATAAACCTCAGGTTTCAAGCACCGGGAAGATGAAGATCCTTAAGGAGGGGGAAGTACAAGCATTGGGAAATCACATCCATAAGAAAAAGAATCAAAGAGATCCAGTTAAAAAGGCCAATACAAAATAAAAAATAAAAAAGCAAGACAAGATCTTGGCCGAGTCTCAACAAATAACGGATCAAAGGAAAAGATGAAGACAATAGTGGACCTACAGGATAAAGTGAGCTCCATACCAAGTAATTTTTGATTAAAGCTCGCCACTACAAAGATCTAAAGCTGCAATTATAATATTGTCAAATCTTTCACCTTCCACCAAACTCCTCATCATGTTTTCCTACCTTCATCAACTATCTGTTCCATCCATTTCTACCACCATTTCATAATCTCTTTGAAGATTGATAACGTAAGGTTTGTGCGACTTACCAAATAAAGGTTCTCCACTTCTCATCGAGACAAGAGTGTCAATGAGGTCGGGACTTCGACTGGAAGAAGAACTGAGGAAACACCCTAAAGCAAAAGGAGAATACAAAGAGTGCCAAGGCAGTTCATGATTATTTGGCAAGACTTACAAGGAAATTTCTTGAGAAATCTAGAGAAAAGACCCAAAGGCAATTTTCAGAGGACAATATGTTCAGATGATCGAGAGCTGATATACATACAAGCTTATACCAGTGGCTAGGCCTTATTTGGGACCTATTTAGTTGGGCATACAAACGAGATTCATCACATTCAAAGCCATCAGAAAGGAGATAAGCTATGAGAAGTCTCTGGCAAAAAGAACGTTGAAAAGAACAAGCAGGAGACTCTTGGTTACGCAGGGTTATCCTGATAATCTGCTATGACTTGAAGTTTTGCCGAGACACATGACGATATCAACAAATAAGTTCTTGGCTTTACGCAGGCAAATGCTGATCCATGCCTTTCCAAGAATCAAGCGTCAAAACTGAGGCATTGTAGTGGGACCTGCAACACTATAGGGGGAGGATAATGTTAGCTGATGTCATGCCCCTGACGTGTCGATGCAGTGTCTCATCACTCAAAAAGGATTTCCAGCAGAGATAAAGTTGAGAGTTGAGTCTAAGAGCACAAGAATTATTAGTGCTAGGCTAAAATGTACAGTTGTGAGCCCCATGGTATTTCCTAAAAGATGGATAGCCATGTGAGAGCTAGCAATTTAGACTATCACAACTTGAGTTATGTTTCTAATAAAGAGGCCTCCTATTATCAAGTAAGAGGTGGAACTCAAATTATTGTAGATTGGGATTCACTTAGTTGCAAGAGGTGGACTCCAAAATAAGATACAATTGGGTTCTACAGCTCGTGGGTATAGATAAAGGCCTCCACCACGAGTTCCATAGCATGTATTATATGTACTAAAATGTTGTTGCTCCTTGAATTGAAGATTCTACTACTTGCATTTCTTTCCATGCTCCATCTTCATGCATATAGTTTGGGTACTGATGTATGAATGTGTTTGTTGTTGTTAATGCTCTCTTAAGGATTGGTTTGGGACTATCATTAGGTAGATGTATAGGGCTTGGAGGCTGATCCATCATTCCATTCAATTTAGATGCTTCTTAGTTATCAGCTCTTTGAGAAGTTCTTCTTACAACCATTGAGTGACAGTTGTAGGAAGCACTTTGTAGGACCTGTGATTTCAGTTTTAAAGAGGTTGTGTTGATTCTGTGATTTCAGTACAAGTAGTTTTAGCTTAGTTTTTTGATGTTTTTGTAGATTAGAATAATAATAATCTGCAGTCTGTAACAATAAAGCAAGAACTGAAACTGAACTGTAGAAGTAGGAAATTGAGTCCCGATAGATCTCTATCCAAGATGAGCTACCACAGCCAATCAAGGATCGAATCAGGTCGTTGATGTGCTTTTGACAGGTAGGTACATCACTATTATACTACAAATAGAGTCCGTGACTGAACCTATTGCCAAACAGATTTGTAGTCACATTAAACAAGAAGCCACGCTAATGTTGTTGAGAAGCGGATAATGTGTGAAACAGATTCTACGCTAATAGAGATTCATGAGCTAGTAGAGGCAAAAGATGCTTCTACAAACATTGGCACCATTACCGGGAAAGTAGAGCCAATTTTTTGAGTATTCTTACGTCAACAAATTTCTTCTGCAAATTGACTGCTATCATATTGTCTTGTTATTTTTTCTTCTTCCATCGCTTCTACACACGCATGCATCCGTACGCCTTCAACTATATCTGTAACTTACAACCGCCAAGTCCATCCGCTAGCTGCATCTGTCCTCTTCAGGTCTATCTACATCTGCCATCTGTATCCACCAGTGTACCTCTTATTTGCATCCGCCACGATCAGCAAATAGTTCCATCTGACAATCTTCGTATCTGTCATCTACTTCATCTGTATTCGTCACTTGCAGCCGCCAAGTCCATCTACTAGCTGCATCTGTCCTCTTCAGGTCTATCTGCATCCACCATCTGTATCCGCCAGTGTACCTTCTAGTTGCATCTGCCAAGATCAACCAACAGCTCCATCCAACAACTTTTGTATCCGCCAGATTGCATTCGACATCTGTTTCATCTCTATCCACCATCTGCTTTATCTACAGCCGCCATCCTGTGTTTTTTGCATCCAATTCCATCTCCAAACTGCATCCGCTCAGTTTTTTTTTCCTCCATCCGATGATCAACCTTTCTCTTTTATATTGCATCTGCCACCCTCTCTCTACCTACCTGAAATTTTTTGAGTCTGCTTGTTTTTCGAGTTTTCTTCATTTTTTTGAGTCTGTTGGCCTTCGACTTGGTGCAATTTTTGAGTCTGAACATTTTTTTGATACCCTATATTTTTTCGAGTTTTTCAACTTTTTTTGATACACTACCTTTTTCGAGTCTCCTCATTTTTTTGATACCTCTGATTTTTTTCGATACCTTTACATTCCTCACCACTATAGAGACTCCAAAGTAGAAATGGTGGAATCAGATTTCGATCATAGTGCCGAAGTACCAGAAATGCCTATGCAGTTAAAATTGGTCCCATGTGAACATTGCGCCATGCTCCAGTGGCACACACAAGCAGATATGCTTTTCAAGATGCTTGATTTCAATATTTCTAAGTGGAAGGGACATCAAAGCCTCTACCTAATGTACTAGACTTATAAAAATTTTGCAGCCAAAGAGATGATGTTCCACATTGATGTTCCCAATCTTCAGCTCTATGTCTATTTGGCTGCTAGCAGTCTTACTACCTTCGAATTCCCAAGTGGTCCTAAAGAAAAATCGGTGAAGCTGACCAACATGATGCAGCAATCCTATGCCTAGTTCCTTGACACCTCCGTCGACAACTAGAAGAACAAGGATGACATCTTGCTTGAAGCCATCAAATCCAAGGAATTAGGAGCTGCTTGTGCCTATCTCACCAGGTACACATTTATACGCAAGGCATATCTATTGCGGATTCCACTTCAGATTTTTGCAATGCTTGGCGAATCCTATGAAGTCCGTCACAATCTGTATAATTGGGTAGGATTTATCTCCAAATAGTTGATCCATACATTACAAAAGAGGGCCCCAGTAACATCTTTGGGCTACATCTTTTTTTATCTTGCTCGAAGTCAGTCCTCTATCGACTTGAGACTTGCATTGCTTCCCAAAGATGTTGCTGCTAGCCGAGGCTATACACCATCCACAACTTCAGCTACATCTAACAAGCTACTGCAGCTCATGAACGTTGCATCAAGAAGAGACACGATCGATCCTCACCACCAGCCTCGCAGCTTACTGATACCACACCACCACTGAAATAGAGGATGAAGATGACCACCAACAAACCGGCTCCTGAATCCGAGATGGACTTTAATAACCCACTGCCATCTACGACCAAGTAGCTGACTTTGAGAAAACGGAAGGAGAAGATGGTTGGGTACGAAGATGTTCTATCTAGCAGTGAAGACAATGAGGATGAAGAAGAAGGTAGCCTTAGTCGAGATGCACCAGATGGCCACAAATCTCACCTGCTGCCTCCTCGCTTCAGCTCTAGATCATGGATACCCAGCAGCTACCAATGAAATCACCTATTCGATGTTCCAGGACTCAGTCCTCATCAGGACCACCTCATGCTATTACATCACTCCCTTGTGTCTAGTCGACTATAGCTTCTGTGGTGGCCATCCACCCACAGACAACAGTTTCCAAGGAGGGAGAAAGGGAGCTGCATGCAGCTACACGAGCAAAAGACACAATTGCAGCCGATTCCATTCACGAAGACACAATAGAAGGGATAGGAGAAGTTGAACCTGATCAAGAAACAAAAGTAGAAGATCAAGATCAAGCAGCTCAAATAATAGTGGAAGTCCAGAAAAGCCCAATGGCCGAAGAAAAAGTTGAAGGTCCCTCTGCTCTAAAGAAAGACGGCTTCATCGATGTAGATGCTCTTGAATATTTCGATGAAGGCGATCTTGTAGAAGAGGAGGTGGAGATGGTTCCAAAGACAGTTGCACCAGTCACATCGCTAACTTCCATCAGTATCACCACCATTGTTGATACCACACCCATTATCGTCTCTCCTACCCCTGTTGCTACCATTCTTACCACCTCCATTGATACTATTGTAAATACTCAACTAATCGTTCCATTACTATCTCGTTCCATAGATTCTTAGTTTTCCTTTCCTAATTACCATCGTTTTCCTAATGAGTTTCCCGTCCTTCCAGCCTATGACAGTTTGCCCGAAAGAGCCAAAGAGTCCTTGAAGTTGCATGCTGAAACCTCATACCACCTTCATTGGATGGTAGACCAGCTAGCACAACAGACAAACGAGCTCAGAATGGCAAAGCAGAACCTGCAATCAAAAGATGCAGAATTGCTGACAGTCGAAGCTGTCAGCACTCAAAGAAAGCGTTGACAAGATCCAAGAGGAACTTCTCCTGTCAAAGCAACCAGTTCGTTTCACCAACAGCTTAGTATGGCCTCATAACGAATCCACTACCCTCCACTCGTAAACTGTATAATTTTTGCATGATACTATTTTTTCTCAAAAAAAATAAAACACATGTACAGACATGTTGATAGACTGAGGAAGTCCATGATCAACACCAGTGGGAGGTTGTTTTTTGTCAACAATGTGCGTTCTTTGCTCACTAAAAACATGCATGATTCGTATCTTTTAATATTTTGCATGGCTCTCTTCATAAATGTAGATGGAGATTTCGGATTCGGAACATCAAATAAATAGCGAGGTCGATCTTTTAACTGATGGTAATATTAAGTTTTTCCTTTGAATTCATGATAACCAAAACTTTTTTAAATCATATAATAACAAAGCTTTCATACTATTTTATACTATCGATTTGACAGAGGAGCTGCAATGCATAGCAACAAACATGAAACTGATGGTACCATTAAGAGCTAAAATTTTGAAATCCAGAATTCTTACTTTTGATTCAATACATATTTAATAATTTTTAACATACCTGTATTTGTAATTTGCAGAAGAATTTCGTCTACTTGAAGAAGACTTACAATAAACCAAACCTCCAGGTGATGTTTACAACAAATACAAGTAAAGTATACAATGTACTAGTTGTTTCAAATACCTGGATTGACTACCATTTATTGGAATAAATTTTATGCATGTTTATGATGGCAGAGGCTGAGAGTTCATCCGCAACAACAAAACAAGTCCTAGTTCAAGAATCGTCTACACATATGGTAGCCCCAAAAATATGTAAATGAGCAACAACAATTGACCCACTGGCAACTAGACCTATTGATCCCCCCGTACCTCTATTAAACTACATGAGTTGTTTGAACAATGTGTGGAGTCAAGTGCACATAATTTGGAAATAAATCCACCCACATCCAGCTCTAATCCACTGCCTTGTATTCGTCAAAGAGGAATTTCACAACTCTACATAGATGATATCAAGCTAGGCTTATATAATATAATGTTTGAAGGCCAGTTTTTGTCAAAATATGACAACTTCTCACAAGATTTGCCATACTAGAAAGTGTTAAAATTCGATTAGATTGACATTCAGTCACATTGTCAATCCCCTAAGTGTACTACACACATTTTCTTCAATTGACAATTGATGACTGTATTCGATTAACAAACTTTCATATAGAAAAAAAAAATCCTAAACATGATTGTGGCGCATCAAATTTTGTATGTGCCTATTGGCCTAACACAACAGTTGAGAAAATTGCATCTTTGAATATTAAGACGAGTTTTTATCCTGAAATTTCCCTTGCGAATTTTAGGACGCATTGTGTGGATTTGTTGGTTGAAGATCCACATATCCATAACTCGTACTTGGTCGCAACAATTGTCTTCACTATTATTGCCATTGCTGGAATGGAACAACATTGACATTTCATCATGGTTTGTGACAGATTTGAAAAAGCTAATGAAGGCGAGGTACATTTGAATACAAAAAATTGCATTTATTTTGTGATACGAACTTTCTAGCACTGTTGTACCTCAAAAATAATTCACATATCAATGCAATTGCATGTGTGTTGTTGACCTGTACAGATTATATTTTGGCTAGATACAAATCACTTACTCGAAAAGTACTTGATGCATACGAAAATGAAAAAAGAGTCATCTACAGTATTCGCAATTTAGGAGTATGGAAAACATCGGATCCTTTGATGTCCATGGCCTCGACAAAAACGATCTTTGTAGTGGTTCCTAAGGGTAAATTTTTGGACAAGTTAGAATTAGTGCACCACGAAAAAAAAAACCTTGCGAATAGACCAGTATAGGTTGGTTTCATGTACTACCAATCTGTTCTACACACATATTTTTAATATTCCTCATGCGTAGCTCATGTAGTTATTTGTAACATACCTTTGACGTAAAAAATTGTCATGCATACTTTGTTGTTCCATAGGTTACAGGTCGCCTTCGTTTGAAAGGAATCAATGCACCATGATTCGAACATGTTTGCATTTCTTGAAAGCATGACAAATTTGCTTTTCGAAATAGTATTCCATTTTGTTACATATGTACGCGCTCAACAACATTGGAACGAGTAGCTTGTTTATCTGGTACTGTGATTGGACCTAAGGGAATCACCAACATGAAAATCAAAGATTTATGGATTGACAAAATATTTGCACTTGGTGATAAAATTTCAGTTTAAAGCACAATAATGATTGTACTTAACAATCACAGAGAGTTATTGGTTGCCTAATCAATGGATCTATCAAGTTCTACACATTAGATCTTGATCTAGATTCATTACACTTAGATTTAAGAAAGAGCAATGGATCAAAACTTCATAAATTAGTGAAAGCGACCTCACACATGTGGAGTATTGTCCAAAATATGGCCTGCACGTGTGGAATATTGTCCACAGTATGGCCTGCACCTGCAACAACAAGTATTATAGCTCTTGATAGCAATCATTCATAAAAATCACAATTTTATTGACTAGAAAACTCGCAAAAGTGTAGAATGCAAAAGTCTCATCAATGATCCTTTTATGGATCAAGTACATCCACGAGTCTGGTATAGTCTAGCAGCTCTTCACATGTGTGAAGAGTGCCACATCACTTAGATCTATCCATTTGATCCATCCTTGATCCTTATCCAAAGTTGACCTTCTAGAATATGGCTAAAGTCCAAAGAGCTAGTCTCCTACAATATAGGAGTATTCCCTACAAAATAGGATCTAAGAAAAATGGTCAACTCTTATCTTCTAGAACTCTATACACACGTGTGAACATCCACTTTCCATGTGGGAGCATTTACTCATGCACATGCAAGGAAAAGCTAATTTCTAGGTGACTAGTCAAATCATGTTCACACTAACTAGATTGATACACAATCAAATTAGATATATACAAGTATGAAAAGTACTTTCTTTCACACGTGGGAACAGGCTCCACACGTGTGAAATCAAATCATCAACATTGTTCTAATGATTGATCTTTATTTACAATAAACAATGTCAAGTGAGATGTGACAATTTTCAACACTCCTCCTCACTTCTAAAGGATGTGGACATAACAAATACATCCAAAGACCTTAAAATCTTTTTGTTAGCCGAATTTTTGATGACATAATTTGGGCTAAAAATTAGCTATTTGAAGTTTATTTGACTCCTATAAGAGGTCTCATAATAGTTATTTACTATTTTTAATAAGTAAATTGGCATGGCATTAGCCATATTGCTATATTTAGACATGATGCCAGTTTTACTCTATAAAGTTTAGAGATGATATCTACAGTAATTATTGCCTTCAAATTGGCAAAATTAACGTAAATTAGAGTTTTACAGTTTTTTTTATGGATTTTTGGCACTGCCGAGACTGTAATATGACGATGTACTCATTTTCTTGCTGTTAATAAAAAAATGCCCAGATGATTTTCAGGTACTGCCTTAAAGTTCAAGAGGGTGTCCTAAGGTTAAGGGTTCGACGACGTTCAGTTGCGGTTTCCAGTGAAGAGCAGTTTGTGACTTAAAAAATCTTGTTACTAAAAGAAGCGAAACGTAAGCAGCAGTTAAAAAATTGTTGATGCAAAGTATAGTGCAGACTTACAAATCAAACTTGTTGGGTTGATGTTAGACAAGTTTTCCGAGTTCGAAATATTGATATTTTGGTGATTTCCTTAGTGGGGATGACGGTTGATTATACTGAGTGTCGGTTTGTACGCGATGCTGAGTTGCCAGTTTTATGATGGTTCGTGTTGAATACGAAGTCACGGGTAATATAGGCAAGAATGGAAGGAATGGTGATACCTATGAGACCGTTCGACATCCAGGAAAAAATCGGAGTTTCGAAAACAAGGAACTAGGAAAATGATTTTTGGAGGCCAACAATAGGTAAAGAGCCCTCTTTGTCAAAATGAAAGACAAAAAGGGTTTTAAGAAGAGATAATACCCTTCACTGAAAGTTGGTTGAAAGAAGGAGGTTGTGGCTTTCTGAAGAAAGAAGAGGAGTGAGAGAGAGGGAAAGTGTGTCCAGTTTGATAAGGAGAGTTTAGAGAACAGAGAGCAAAGGCTTTCTTTCCCTGTTGTGTGAATCTTACCTGTAATTTCCTGATCATTGAGAATGGGGAAGGAAGAAATCTGAAGCAGATTGAAGGCAAACAACTGTGTGAAATCTGTTTCCAGACATTCTAATCAAATCTGAAAGTAACTGTGGAAGCAAGTCTGAACTCTATTGGATTGTGGAAGATTGGATCTCTGTGAAGTGCTTTCATTCCTACTATTCTGAAAGAGGGCTTCATTGCATTGCTGCTTGCTGCTCTGAGAAGGAGGATATGAATTGCATCCCTACTGCGGTTTTGAAAGAGCGACCATCTGTGGAGAGAATTCCACGCTACACAGTTGCAAAGTAAGAGAGGCTATTCATCGCGGCCATCTGTGGTTCTGAGCAGACACGCCCCTATGTGTTTATGAAGGGAGGGACCTGTACCAGCGCGATTTGCTTTTGTGAGAGAGAGCCTACATAGTCATCATCGTGATCTGTGCTCTCGCGATCTGTATCTGTGGGAAGAAGACCCACGCTGCCCAACCCATGCCTATTTCTTGGAGAGTTGGGAGAGACAGGCCCGACAAACATTTGGGTGCCCACACTTAGGAAACTGTGATCCTATGTGGAAGGAGAAGCAAGGGACCGGCATCACAGTGACTGAGAAGAGCCCTTAACCTCTGGACACACTTTTGGATTGAGAGACAATACTGTGACTTTGTCTAAGGTAAGTGGCTATGAAATTTTGTGACTGAAAGAAAAATAATGAACTGCTAATAATTTCACCGATTGAACCATAAATCTTTATCCTGGCTATATTTGGAACCGGTTTCTTGACTGTATGTAATTTACAGTCTGAAGTTTGATCTACTAAAAAAGTTGAACCATAGTCATAACTTCTGAATTGTGAAAACTTAAGGCACTGATAGCTTTATTTATGAAAAAACATTTACGGTTTTCCTAAAGCTTTATAACTTACAAGGGGCCTTATAAAATTATATATAAAGAAAAATTGCAGCCGAACTTACAATGGTTATAACTTGTTTGTTTTACATCAGAATTGAACAGTCCAAAAAGCAAAAGTGAGCAAAATTTTGTGTAGAATTCATTTGCAGTGAGAAAACTAAACTTTGGTGGATTGTTTGAAAGTTATTAAATGATCAATAATCTAAAAAAGAGCACATCATCATTTGCAATATATGTAATAAGTCTATATCATATAAATATCAGTTTGTTGGAACACACAAACTGAATACTATATCCAAAATTGTTGGAACACACATTTTGAAATAATACGGTTATGATAAAAAAGAGGTATCATTGTTGGAACATACATTGTTGATGCCATACTGATACTTGTACTTGAGAGGTTTTAAAGCACGAAAACTAAGTCAAATATTATGAACTAATATGGAGATACTGGAAAACAAGGATGGGATGTCTGTGACTATAAATTGTTGGGACTTTCATCAAATCCCTGAACATGATTGTAGAAGTATAGTCAATTTTCTATCAGAATTATACTATCAAGAATCGATCATTCACATATATATTAACATTGAGTACACACTAGATGAAGAGTGTTGGGCTACTGTAGATAGTGAGATTAGTGAAACTATTACTGAATTGTTATCTGAAGGTAGCTATTCTATTTTAGCCCCGTTACATTTTGGAATACTCTTTTATATAAAATACGGTGTATCCTATAAAGATTCAGGATTGATTGATGGAGAATCATCGATACTCGTGTAAAGTGAAATCTGATACTTGATTTCGCTAATTTACCCCTTTGAACATTTCTAGTTAGTTCAATTCCTTGCTAGAAAATACTTTAACACTTTTACATTGGGTTTCTTACCAAACAAAGCTTGATAAGGTGAGATCCCATCAATAGCACTACTAGGAAGTCTATTACACAAGTAATTAGCACATGTTATAGCTTCTCCCCAAAATGAGATGGGAAGTGCTGCTTCAAGTCTTGCATATTCACATAGACTCCTATTTTTCCTCTAGGCCACCCCATTTTGTTGGGGGTGTAGGAACAAGTGTATTGCAATTTAATGCCATTGGTTTCACAAAAGTCTTTCATTTTATTGGAGGTGTACTCTCCTCCATTATCACATCTTAGTGCTTTGATGGAAGTACTAAGTTGTTTCTCAACTAGAGACTTGAACTTAATGAAAGCTTCATAAACAAGACTTTTCTTTGATAGTAACTCAATCCATGTGAATCTAGTACAATCATCTATAAAATCTACATACATCAAGGCACCTCCATTATTGCATGTGAAAAACTACATCAGAATGTATGAGATCCAAGGGAGAAGGAGATCTTGATGAAGATCTCTTGTAAGAAGATTTATGTGACTTTGCAAGGTCACATGCCTCACACATCTTTCCACACTTCTTGAAAGCTCCTGGTAGACCGAGAGCTAGTTCCTTGCTTGCCATTGACTCCATAGATTGAAGATTAGAATGGCCTAATCTCTTATGCCAAAGCTCCAATTGAGATAGCTCCTCCCTAGCCAAGTTCACACTTTCATTTACAACATTAGCATCCAACTTGAAAAGTCTACCTTGCTTAATGCCACTAGCTATGCACTTATCATTTTTCAAGATGGAACAAACTCCATTCTTGAAATGTACATCTAGTTCATTGTCCATTAATTGTCCTACACTAAGCAAGTTTCTTGAAATGGTAGGAACATACAAAACATTATCTAGATCTATACTTTTAGATGTGCCTAAGAAAAGAGGAATAGATCTTATGCCATCTATCTTGCATTATTGATCACTAGCAGTGTATATTGACTTCTTAGAGTCATTACAAGAGATAAGAGTAGAAAAATAATGCTTGTTAAAAGACATTTGGGAACTAGCCCCACTATCTATCCACCATGTGTCTTGACTTGAAGTTGGTGTAGATGCAACCATTAAGGATGTGTTGAATCCATCCTCATCTTCTTCCTCTTGAGCAATGTTCCCTTGATCTCCATTTTCTTGTTGATTCTTCTTCAAGTAACATTCCGAGGCAAAGTGTCCTTTCTTCCCACAAAAGAAACACTTGAGATTTGCCTTGTTCTTCACCTTGTCTTTGGAAGTAGATCCTCCATTCTTCATCTCGGCCTCCTTGCCTTGATTCTTCTTGAATAGATGTGGTTTTTTCTTGCCTTTGGATGTAAAGTTTGCTTTCTCCTCTCCTCAATTAAGTGACATGCCTTCCATTCTTGTCTTGAGGTGTAGAAGTCTACTCTCCTTGGCCACAAGAACATTATGCAACTTTTCAATGGATGGAAGAGTGTCCTGAATAGCAAATAATTGGACCAAGTTGGTGAACTCATCACCTAGGCCATTCAATATGATTTGTATTCTTGGATCTTCTCTCCTATAGCACTCAACTCCTTGTTAAGAGATTTGATCCTAAGGACATACTCTTGTCCACTCTCTCCACTTCCTTTCATGCTTTGGAAAACTTGATTTCTTAGCATGAGGATTCTTGAAGTGTTATTGGATTCATAGATACTCTTTAATAAATCCCAATCCTCTTTGGAGGAGGCACAAGAAGACACCTCCTTCAAGAGGTCATTGCATACATTCAACTTTATGCAATGTAGAGCTGATCTTGCTCTCTTCTTGTATTTAGTTTGTTCTTGAGGAGCTTGAGGCTCTTCCTCAACTCCTAGAACTATGTCAAAGAGGTCATGGATCACTAGGAGTGATTATATCCTCACTTTCCAAATGGAATAATTTGTGGAAGTGAGTCTCTCACTTAATTCCAACAAATATCCACCCATGGATGACATTGTAGAATGAATGCTCTTCTAAAAATCACAAAGATTTCTGAATTTTAGAAGATCTATGAAAGGCCTAAATCTCACAAGTACTAAAGTTCTATGAATGATTTCTATCAAGAACTATAGCCTTGTCTATATCAAACTAGCACACAAGCTTGAATGATACACAAAGATCTTGACAAAAATTCCTAGCTTTCAGTCTCACAACTTTTTTTTTGCTTTACACTTTTTCTTAGAGATTTCACTTCAACTAAGGATCTGAACAAATCAGCCTCTTAGATATGATCTTAGACTCCAAAAGGAAATGCTTCAATGATCCAAAACTCTACTTGGTCATGGGCATTAGCTAGATTGAATCTAGATCAATACTTTGCTTCAAAAAGCACTAAAAATGAGCTAGAATTGTGATTTTAGGACCAACAAACACAAAGTAACATTGATTGAAAGTTGATGTGTGTTTTCACACATGTGAAAAGTACATACACAGCCTCCAAGTCGATTTGATCCAAATAAAAACAAGCTATCAATCTAGATGAACTCGCCCTCACTAGTATTGGCCAAAAACAAATTTTGCCAATGATCTCTGCAAGTTTTATGATTCAATTGATCACTCTCTTACTTAGCTCTGATACCATGATAAAATTTTAGTTTGAAGGACAATAATGATTGCACTTAACAACCATAGAGAGTTATTGGTTGCTTAATCAATGGATTTATCAAGGTTTTCACATTAGATCTTGATCTAGATTCACTACACTTAGATTTAAGCAAGAGCAATGGATCAAAACTTCATAAATTAGTGAAAGCGGCCTCACACGTGTGGAGTATTGTCCACAGTATGGCCTGCACCTGAAACAAAAAGTACTATAGTTCTTGATAGCAATCATTCATAGAAATCACAATTCTATTGACTAGAAAACTCACAAAAGTGTAGAATGCAAAAGTCTCATCAATCTCATTAGCAAAATGATGATCCTTTTATGGATCAAGTACATCCACAAGTCTGGTATAGTCTAACAGGTCTTCACACGTGTGAAGAGTGCCACATCACTTAGATATATCCATTTGATCCATCCTTGATCCTTATCCAAAGTTGACCTTCTAGAATATGGCTAAAATCCAAAGAGCTAGTCTCCTAGAATATAGGAATATTCCCTACAAAATAGAATCTAAGGAAAATGGTTATCTTCTAGAACACTATACACACGTGTGTACATCCACTTGCCATGTGGGAGCATTTACTCATGCACATGCAAGGAAAAGGTAATTTCTAGGTGACTAGTGAACTTGACTAAAAACTAGTCATATCATGTTCACACTAACTAGATTGATACAAAATCAAAATAGATATATACAAGTATGAAAAGTACTTTCTTTCACACGTGGGAATAGGCTCCACACGTGTGAAATCAGATCATCAACATTGTTCTAATGTTGGAGGGTTTGCGGATCCCAAGACAACCCTAACCCTAGTTAATAAGTGAGAGGGATTTGGCACCCTATGTGTGTAAGTCCAATCCGATGATCACATAGCTATTTGATCGATTAGTTAAAAGTCAATAGAAGGACTTTAGGCTTTTTTGCGGGACTTTTAATGTTGTAGGGCCTAAATGTCAAGTTAGTGAATAAAGTTGGATTTCCCTCCAATTTTGATGGTTCCCACACTTTTTTAAATTTAAATAAAAAAAGAGGCAATACTGGACCAATAGGATTCAGAGGCCAGGGTCCTCCTCTCTACTATAAGAAGGGACCAACTCGAGTTGCTCCTGATGTTCATTTCCTCATTTCAATAAAGCAGATTGGTTCATTTCAGAAATGGATTGATGAATGTCCTTGTTCTTCTTCTTCCCTTCTCCATCTCTCATGCTTTCTTTGGATTTTGCTAATTATTGGATCTGAATGTTATTGCGATTGAGTGTTATTATACTTTTTATGTGAGAGAGAGAGAGAGAGAGAGAGAGAGAGAGAGAGAGAGAGAGAGAGAGAGAGAGAGAGAGAGAGAGAGAGAGAGAGAGAGAGAGAGAGAGAGAGAGAGAGAGAGAGAGAGAGAGTAAGTTATCTTCGTTGTGGATCGTAGTGTTAATGGATCTTAGTGTTAATGAGTATGGTTAATGGATGTAGAGTTAGATTTAGATCTTCCATTCATGCTAATATTTGAACTAAACTATCACTCTCATGGGAATGAACCTACGCGTGACAACTAACTCCGTCTCTATGATGCTAGATTGACTAGATATTGGATTCAGGTTAGGCAAGGAAAGAAACCCACTACAATTTTGGCACCATTGTCGGGGAGCTATGCCAATTTTTCAGTCTGCAGCATGATTGTTGGATGGTTAGCTTGCATTAGGCATCTTGTCATGGCATGAATAGTGTTAGATCTGCATTTTAGGGTTAGTTTGGGAGTGATTTTGCTTGATTTGAGTGAATTTGCTTGTTTGAAATCTAATCTGATTGTTAAAATATGGAAAGCTATTTGGATCACCATTCTCAAGATCCATTTGGATCTGAGATATATGAGAAAATAACAAAAATCGGTCAAATCTGCCAGATTTGGTCAAAAAGAGACAAAAAAAACGTCATCAGAGCTTAGAACTTTTTACCCTCTTTCAAGAAACCTTCGTCGAGTTGAAACAAAGATATCAGAATATGAGGCAGTGGATTAAATATCTGCAAGAAGAAGAGGAGCCTGAAGATGTTAAATCAACAGCCGAAGTTCGGTCTTCACCATTGCAGCCTTCAAGAAATTTACGTACGGATATTAATGATCAGTTACATCATCTTGAAGAACCCTTCAAGATGACTGAACCAGAAGCACCGCAAACAAAACTACTCATGAACATTTTGTCTAGTAAAATCAATATTTCATTGGGAGAGCTCCTGAAGTTGGTGCCAAATGCAAAAGAAGTCTTAGCGCAAAAGTTAACTCAAGAAGAACCAGAAGTCCATCAGGAGCCGCTTTTTTGTGTTGAATTTGAAATACTCCATGTTGGAGCCGCTTGAGAAAGTGAACAAAAGTATATCACTCTACCGATATAGCATAGACAATTTTCTAAAGAAGCAGCAATGATAGATGGCAATTCAAGAGTTAATATGATCTCTACAAAGCTATGTGCAAAATGGGGCCTTACAAAGATCAAACCTGCTACTTTTGCTATCAAGCTAGCTGATCAAACAATAGTTCGTCCATGAGGAATGGTGGAAGATATACCTATCAGGATTGCAGGAGTACAGTTCATCATTACTTTCATAGTGATGGACTTACCAAAAGCACCTAATGTTTACCGAGTTCTATTGGGACGTCCATGGTTACGAGTTGCGCAAGTAATTCATAATTGGGGTACCAGAAAAATCACTTTTAAAAATCGTGAACGTGTAGTTAAAATTGATCCTACAACTTGGACTATCAAGAGAATGACAATTCGTCAACAATGGATCACACTTGTGACCGACCACAAAAAAATTTAAGAGTTCATTACGATTCTCAAACAGATACGGTCAATTAAAATGAAGCTCTTGCAACGATTGACTATACAGCAGGATATATGTATCAACAAGATAATCAATAGGATTTGAGCGATTGATTATCTGATAAATTATGTGAAACCCGATTGATGGCAGTTCATGCCTTAGCAGCAGAGAAAGCTCGCCGCAAGGCATGGCATGATTGCCGCCTGCACAAAAAAGATTTGAATGCAAAAGATCTTGCATTAATGCACAAAACCAAGCTGATCAAGGGCAAGTTGAAATTTACCGGGGAAGGTCCGTATAAAGTGAAGGAAATCTTGAACTATGGCACAATAATTCTTGAGCACTTGGATGGAAAACGATTTGATACTCCGGTGAATGGAAGCCGCTTACGCAAGTTTTGGCAGCCTGCTCGCCAGTTCAGCAAGTTTGATTTCAGTGGTTTTTTTTTATTTTATTTGTTTTTCAATTTTTTGTTTTTCAGTACTTAATTTGTTGGGTTTTTTGAAAAAAGATAGTTAAAAAAATTATTATTATTAAATTGAGAAAAGACTAATGAGCAAAAGTCAGAAAGTCATCAGCATAGGAAAGGAAGGACAATAATTTTTTGATGGAAAAAGACTTAAAAAATCACTATTTTGGTCAGATTTAGCATATTCAGTACCAGAAACCTTCGCTGAGCTCTCAAACTGTACATCCACTCTAGATTTATCTAATTTGAGGTGGGCAAAGGTTCCTGTCCAGAGAAACTCCAGTTTTTGAGTTCGACGAAGGATCAGTGATATGCCATTTTGAGAACCTTCGTCGAGCATCTTAACCTCATTATTAACCTTCGTCGACAAGTTAGATGATCTTAAAATGTCAAAATTAGGTTGTCCATAGGTTCAGGTCTTGGAAAAATACATTTATGACAATACTTGGACGAAGGTTCATCCTTCGTCAGGCCTGGAAAATGTTCGTCTGATAGGTTCAGCTCCCTAGAAACCTTCGCCGAGATTTTTATACCCTATTATCATAGTGAGATCATTATTCCTGACTCGCCTTCCACGTCACGACGTCGCACTAGGCATACCTCATCAATTGTGCTTCCACCCCCTGCTGTTGTTCGCACTAAACTTCCCATTCCCCCAGCCTCTGATGCTTCCCTCGTCTCTGCTTCCATTCAAGGATAGTCTGTGACCATTGGGCCTACCATTCTCATCATAGCTGCCCCTCACTGTAGCGTAGGCATCCCAAAGGGAGCCGGGAACCACGACTTAGCTTCCCAGCCTTCAAATCTTGCCATCCAAACCCACTTGACATACAAGCAGCCAACTCACCAACAACGATCAAACTTAACCAACTTGAAGTTCCGAGAACCAGCATTGAGATCCAACCTGGCGGCATGTCAGATCGGGGGTCCCGATGTGGGTGACTTCCCTCCAAGCAAGCGGCCCGACATACATCAAACTTAACCAGCTCGAAGCTTCATTACAAACGAGTAACATCCACTCTAAGCAAGCGGTCTGACTTACATAAGACTTAACCAACTGAAAGCTTCGTCAGGAGCGTTGGAAGCCAACCTGGCACCACGCCAGACTGGACAACCATAAACAGGTAACTTTCACCCAAGCAAGCCATCCAACTCAGCCGACATGTTAGAGCCCGTTCCCCAAGAGCTTAACCCATTCACGTTTATGCAAGGAACACTCAAAACCACAAGCCGCGACAGATATGGAGACAACCAATTCCTGGACCAAATGGTCCTGACAGCATACCGTTGGTGCCACGGACCGAATGGTCCCGACGACATACCGTTGGCATCTCGGGATACAACCCTAAACTATGAGCCAACTTAAAAATTTTGAAGCGGCCTTACAACTAGCGCTTTTACCGAACACTGAAACTTAGAAGGTAATCAGAGTTAGTTTGAGAAAAATCTCACTTTATTGGTAAATCTGAGAAGGTTACATTTCAAGTGTGTGACCGACCCTAGTCTCCGGGGTGCTAGCATGCCAAGGTGAGAGCCATGACAACATTCCAACAAGGGAGGCTGAGACTTGGTTGGAGCTCGTCCTGAGTCGCAACCCGCACTCCCCTATAGTATTGGTGGGATTCAGCACCCCCCTATTATACTTTTTATGATAGAGAGAGAGAGAGAGAGAGAGCTATCTTTGTTGTGGATCGTAGTGTTAATGAGTAGAGTTAATGGATGTAGAGTTAGATTCAGATCTTCCATTCATGCTGAGATCTGAACTAAACTATCGCTCTCATGGGAACGAACCTACGCGTGACAACTAACTCCATCTCTATGATGCTAGATTGACTAGATCTTGGATTCAGGTTAGGCAAGGAAAGAAACCCACTACATCTAACGATTGATCTTTATTTACAATAAACAATGTCAAGTGATAAGTGACAATTTTCAACACTTGGAGAGTCACCAAATGAAGATCTGACTAGATCCTGTTGCAAAACAACCAAAAGGACACCTGTGGAGCAAAACCACCCATCCAAACCTAGATCCCTCTTGAAGTTTCCTCCTGGACCTACCCCCCAAGCCATAGTGAAGAACCTAAGAGAGAAGAGGAGAAACGGGCTCCAGAAACTGAATTTCCAATAGGTTGATGGGCGAGTTTCCAATGGACATATTGAGAGAGAGAATATTTTCCTTAGGATCCCCATGCAACCTATATTGAGCTACTAACCTCCTATTCTTGCATTAAAGCAGTCATTCACTATGCATGTGCTCCTATGTCCAATTATAGGTCTGGGCCCTCATATGATTATTAATTACTTTATAGGCCAAATCCGGAATGACGAGTCATAACCAATAACCATATACATCTGGAGTGACCGGCTATCCACATCAAGAATTATTCTGATTCCCTTATATAGGACATGGACGTAACATTCTTCCCCCCTTAAACCAGTTCTGTCCTCAGAATGAGTAACTAGGGAAAATCCAATTTGTATGCTTTTTAACTCTTCCCATGAATCATTATCCTCAATTTGCCCAACCAACCTAAGCAAACACATAGAGGTAGAACAATTTTTCAATTGTTTATCTCTGATCCTGAGTACTCATTCAGGGTCCAAAGGAACATTGAGTGATAAATCTTCCAAATGGGCAAAATCTTCAATACATCAAACTGTCATCATCATATAAACTAAATTTACATGATACACCGGATGAGCAGTCGACCAAATCATAAGATGAAGTTTAAAAGCTAACAAATCAATCATTTAACTTTCACAATTATCCTGAAAATCAATCTTTAGTCTAACTTCAATATCAAATAAGTATTTAGAGATGTAATAACTCTCAAATTATTTGTCTCTACACTAAAATACTATATCGACCTATTAGAAGTACACTAAAAGATAAATTTCCCTATTGGGTTTGATTCTCTCCAATCTAATAACATCACCTTCATGTACCTCAATTTACATGAATCATTGGGTGAGTCCTCACCTTACATTGGAAATCAATGTTCAAAAGTTAAAGATCCAAAAAAAATATAGTCCAAGACTATCCACAAATTACTTGTAGACCTGTCATAAATGCTTCTTGGTACAAAACTCCTCCCACCAAAATCTCTTAGGAGATCCATCAAGATAAAAATGACTTCAACTCAGTCATGAGTACCCCAGATACTCTCCTGAGATAAGTGCTCTATCCCTAGCATCATATACCAGAAAATAGCAACCATTCAATCTTGATAGACTTAACTGCTCCTAATTAACCGGAGATTTTAGGCTGAAAAACAGTACACAAGCATTCCTTGACTACAATCTGTAAAGGTAAGCAAATATCTCATAAGTAAACAATTACTTTATGAAAATGCCTGTGAGATCCAAACAATCTCAAGTTTGTACACAAATTTAGAGTTCAAATAACAAATCTATATTTTAACTCCACCAATTGATCAAGAATTACTCATCATCTTAAGAATCATCATATTTCTCATATAATCATCTAATGACCTTTAAGTATCAATTTATGATCTGTCAATCATAAACATTTAGATTCTTATGATTTGTCAATCATAATCTATCGGATTCTAAACCCATACTTAATCATTTAGAGATACTAAAGTATATGCACATCTTCTTCCAAACCATAAATAAGTTAATGAATTATCCTTTCCACAGAAAGAGACATTAACCTGCAAGTAACTGTTCCACACATTACTTGTTCATATGTCTATGCACTCTGACTAGTTTAAGTATACGATATAAACTCAGTACATAGGAAACACATGGTAGATCCACAAGATTAAGATGTACATAAACAACTTATCCAACTATGTTCCTATACATAAACATAGGCTATACACTGACAGATATCCACAATCTCCATATGTTACTCACATAATTCACTGAGAATCTTGCAACTCAGCTACCAAAGAACTCCATTTCTCATGAGTAAATAACATATTTGGGAAATAACTCCACATCATAAGTTTTCCAACCATCTACCTCTTATTAACAAAATTTCTTCTACAAATCAGCCTACAACAGATCTTAGCGTACAAACCAAGATTAGACGAACTCATACAGACATCTTTGGACATAGAGTTAAGATTAAAGCTTTATTGCACTGATCCAATCCATAACAAAATGGTATCTGGTAACAATCAACGAATCTTAATTTAATATTTCTCACTACTTTCCATATTAATGAATATCTCACAACTCAATAATCCCAAAATTCCTCTAGTTTCAGATTACACAAAATAATCACTTAGAGAGTTCCTCTATTTCAGCCTGGATAGTTCTACCATTGCACACATATAAGATTTTTTTCCAAAATCAATGCAGCTGGCTGATTCCTCGAAAGACATACTCCTATCTTTTCTTCCCCCCTTTTAAAAAAGAAACTTCATAATTTCAATTTAAAAGTTCCCAAGAGACAACGTATAAGATATCAAAGATTCAAAAAAGTCAGTAATAAGTATCCAATACTATTACAAACCAGACTTTTTCCTCAGAATCATAGAATATCTTATCCCGAATGATAGAAATATTATCTCTCAATAATCAACTATCAAATAGAGACTAACGTTAGGGTTCAGGAAACCCATGTTCCGAATCATATTCAAAAATCTTATATGGAAGTAGAATTTCATATAATTATAACAGTCCTTCAGAATAGAGTTCTACACTGGAAGGAATTATATGAATCTCAATCCAATTGTCATGTATTAAGAAAGTTCTAAAGAGTAGAAGTTTAATAAAATAGAGAAATAGATGTAAGGGCTTCCATATTTTGTAATTAATGAGATACCATTTAGGGATCGATCTATATCTCATAATTCCCAAAATACCCTTAATAAAAACCATGGAC
The DNA here is from genome assembly GCA_029204225.1 of Diphasiastrum complanatum. NCBI lineage: Eukaryota > Viridiplantae > Streptophyta > Lycopodiopsida > Lycopodiales > Lycopodiaceae > Diphasiastrum > Diphasiastrum complanatum. The sequence goes on from CM055103.1 coordinate 12,259,506, forward strand.
TATGTTAGTATTACCATTACAGTAATCACTAACCATCGGTCTACAAATCATTCTATCCAAGAAATCCCCTTTAGAATCACTAATGTCCCATACCACCAGCTTTTTCTCCAAGATTCCTCTGCATCCAGATCTATTTTGCACAAAAAGTCAAAAAAGACGATTTGGCTATCCTATACCCAGATACAGGATCAGATTCACAACCAATTCCAGGAGATAATCCTAACAATTGAAATCTCTCGTGTTTCTTTAGTGCTACTCAAAGAATACCATTTCATATTGTATCCATCATGGACAAACATAATGTATCATCCTTGTGAAAATAAGCTTGGTAGAGGCCAAAAATCATGTATATAGGATGATTACACATGTGTGGATCCTGTTCCCACGTGTGAAAATAGTGTACTTGTCATGTACCATAATCATATAGGGTGTACATATGATTTAATTCAAGTTCTAGTGGCTAAAAAGGCCAAAAACTAGTTTTCTAGATATATGACACATGACATCAATCTATTGATTGCATGAGCCAAATATTTTAGTTAGGTGTCACATTACATGGATAGAGGACATCTCACATGTGTGGAATAAGCTGAAGTAGGCAAATTTTGACTTCTAGAAGATTTCCAAGTAGATCTCCATATAGAAGGAAAATGGACCAAAAGTGCTCAAAATAGAAGCTTTTGTCGAAGTGTCAGTTTTGCATGATGAATCATCATATGGCAAAGCACTTCACGCATGTGGGATCAGAGGGATGATCAGTACCACAAGCTCTCACTTATTGTATATATAGAGCCACATTTGGCCATAATCAATGTGAGACACCAATCTTGGTTTTGGAAACAATTTTGAGTGATTCTCTCCATTTGTCTACATTTGTTTTGATTGTTTTGAGGTTCTATCAATGTGTACTTGATTTTCAGGTTGGAGTCCGTACTCAGATAGTGTTTCACATGTGTGAAAACATAAAGTACACTTACCTTCAAATAATGATTGTTCTTGTTAGGATTTTGTGTCTAGAATTGATCTAGATTGATCTTAATCTGAAGTAGATTGATAGATCAAGTAATCTGACAACCAATCCCTCTTGAGGATCAGATTAGGATCTACTCTTGGTCCTTTTTGTACTTTTTGCACAATCCCAGTACAATAGAATGTATCACTAACCCAAAAGAAACATAGATTTCAACAAAAACCAAATCTCATACTGTCCTAGATATCCAATATCTATTCCAGATTGGTAAAAAGAACTTTAATTCTTTTAGCAAGTTAGAACTCTCTTGGTCATTACTATCATTATCGAGAAATACCAGAGAAATGTCACTTGAAAATAAGCATGTCAGTATTTCAAACAAGCTTTTTAATTGGCCTATTATTCCAGGCAATTTTGACACATTCAAAGGTACTGAAAAAAGTTTGTTGTCTTTTTCTCAACAATCACAATATTTGACAAATCCATGTACCCCACTAGCTGGTCATTATGCAAACTACTTAGCCAAATGGATGACCTATAAACTACCAAAAGGATGTACATTGTATAGACAAAAAAAAGAAGCCTAATGAATAAAAGCTATCCTATCTTCCATTCTTTTTGTATGAAACATATTTTGAATCTTAGAGCTTGTTACTCTAACTAATGAAATGCTTATGCAGGTATCAGTACCTAAAGACAAGAGATAAAAACCGTAAATAAATGCTAACAGCTTGATATGCAAGTTCTACAAGTAGAATCTAATGATGAGCCATTAATTTTAAATTGTATGTTATCACACCTAACCTTTTCTTTAAGGGTGTTAAAAATTCACAATTCTAGCTTGACTAGTTTTGGTCATATGACTTGTAAATAGTTAAATGGTCATGATGTGGCTTTTCACACGTGCCAAATAGCATAGGATTCCATTCATAAGGATGTTCTCAAGTAGACCTAAGTGTTAGAACCTTTGGAATGAGTCCAAATTATGCTTAGATACAAGGGAGAAAAAATAGGAGCTATTTTTGGTAATTTTTGCATTGTTGAGGGATCTCCAAGATTCCAACCCTAACTTGGTAGGGATGAAAGATCCACCAAAATTAGCATTAGGGATAGGTTTAGGGCTACTCTTACCTGCCCAAAACCGTGATGGATCATGTATATATAGGTGATGATATCTCACCAAAATCTATCAACCAATTTCATGTTTTTTCTCTCATAATGGTGCAATTGCTCTCTATGTTCATAATTGTTTGAGTACTTGTGATTACTAATGATTATAGGATTGAATGTAGGTCTGGTGTACAGTACTCAGACTGTGGGAGGCCGTACTTTCACACGTGTGAAGCCTTCTTCAAGGATTTGGGCCATTTAGTGAGGTTCAAGCATAGGTTTTGATGGATTTTGATGGTTCAACTTGTGCTAATCTTATGAAATCATAATCTATTGTTTTCCTCATCATTTCAAGTGTTTTAGGATCCTTATTTGCTGTAATTTTTACATGGTATCAGAGCCTAAAGGCTGAAATGAGCTAAATCCTTGGTTTGCATTCAATTTTATCACAATTTTTGATCTAAATCTTGTGTAGATTGGATCTTAGCATCTAGTATTGATTCTAGAACTCAAAGTGAGTCAAATACATTGGAGATTGGTGTTGTGTGACTTCATTTGCAGGTGTTTAGGTGTCTAAAACCAGAGGCAAAGTTGAATTCAATTCACATTACCAAGATAGCAAGTTTTGCTTGCTCCAAGCATTGATTTCTAAGCGAGTTTTGGAGGTGATTTCATAGAGAAGGCTTTCTAGCATTCAAGGAGAGGGAAGATCAGAGTTTTGGGGACTCTTCAAGGCTTTTCTAAGGTGTAGTAGGCACCTCCTAAAGTGATTTAGGTTCAGTCCAACCATTGCTTGACTTATGCACCAAATTAGATCAATTTTTCATCAATTTTGATCATTTTTTGCTTGTGATTGGATAGTAGATTGTGTTGCATCCTCATTAAGTTCCATTTAGATCTTTTACAAGTGATTTTGGAAGTATATTAGGTTGCTGAAATTCACTCTTTATCAGATCATTTGGAAGCTTTAATGTTCTTTATAGAAAGAGGGGCAATTCTACTAGTATTGTCTACTTCAATCAAGCAAGTGCATTGTTTCTAGTATTCTATGATTTGATTTTGTTAGAGATCATTCTTAGATCTTTATAGGAAGTCTATTACTGATCTTTTCAGGTCCCTAAGAAGTGGGATAAGGTAGACCTTCAATCAAATCAATAGAAGTAACCTTCATTTGTGTCAAGTCCTTGATTAGGAGACTAGATGGCATCTATAAATGCATATCTTTTGGATACTAATGAAAGGCTCAACAAAACTAACTATTCCATATGGAAAGTTAGAATGGAATCTATCATGATCATGCAAGATCTGATGGAAATTGTAAATGGTAAGGAGGGTGAACCTATTCATCCTCAAGAAAAAGCCAAATACATCAAGAGGTGCAATGTTGCACTACATTGCATAAAAATGAATGTTGCAAATGAACTCTTAAGAGAGGTAGGAGATTGCACTTCAGCTCAAGATGCTTGGGAGACTTTGAAAAAGGTCTATGAATCCAAGAACCAAACTAGAATGTTAGCTTTGAAGAATCAAATCTATAGAAGCTATCAAAAGAAAGGAGAGAGTGCACATACTTTTGTCCTAAGAGTAAAGGAATTGAACAAAGAGCTAGCCTTTATAGGTGACCCTATCAAGGATGAAGAGCTTGTTCAACTCATATTGAATGGACTAAGCTTTGAATTTGACAATTTGGTTCAGGGATATGCAATTATGGGTAAGCTACCCATACTTGAAGAACTCCAAGGCACGCTCATGGCCGAGGAATCAAGAAGGAGCCAAATGCAAGAGAGGATGGATAGGCTTTCCATCCAAGGTGGAGATGACCAAGCTCTCTTCACCAAAGGAAAAGGCAAGTCCAAAGGCAAAGGATCAACATTCAAGAAGTCTACAAAGCTTGAGGATCAAGAAGGACCCCCAAAGGCATCTCCATCAACCACCAAAGTCAAGAAGGACAAATCAAAGGTGAAGTGCTACTATTGTAGCAAGATGGGGCATTATGCCTCGGAATGCTTCAAGAGGAAGCAAGATCAAAGCCAAGCCAACATGAGCAAAGAGGAGGAGGAGGAGAGTTCACATGAGGACTCTCTCATGATGTCCATATTTTCTTCAACAAGCTTCAAAGGAGAAGATCCTTGGTGGATTGACTCGGGTGCTAGTTCACACATGACTAGTAAAAGGGAGTTTTTCTCTTCTCTCTTATCTTATGATGGACCTATAAAGTCTATCTATACAGCAAATGATGAAGCTTGTAAGATTGAAGGAGTTGGTAGCATTCCCCTTTGCTTAGGATCTTCCAAAAAGATCAACATAGAAGGTGTTTTGTACATTCCTACAATAACAAAGAATCTACTAAGTGTTGGCCAAATGGTAGACAATGGTTTCAATGTTGACTTTGCTTCAAATGAATGTTTCATCAAGAAGAAGGGTAAGATAGTGGCTAAGGGCACTAGACTTGGCAAACTTTATAAGCTGGATGCATTTGTGGATACTAATGTTGTCATGTTGGCCAAGAAGAGCAAGATATCTACCTTTACTTTATGGCACAAAAGACTTGGACATGTCAACTCGGGTTCCATGGAGGCTATGATCAAGGAGGAGTATGCTTTAGGCCTACCAAGGTCTATTGGGAAGGAAGACAAGGTTTGTGAAGCTTGTGCCTTATCCAAGGCACATAAGAAGGTGTTTCCTAACTCCATCACAAAGTCATCTCATCCTCTTGAACTCATACACTCGGATGTGCACATTGCTAGCACCAAATCTAATGGAGGTTCATCCATGTTTTTAACCTTCATTGATGACTACTCAAGATATTGTTGGGTGTTCTTACTTTCCTTCAAGTCTCAAGTATTTGACACTTTTGTAAAGTTCAAGTTGTTTGTGGAAAAGCATCATAATCATAGCATCAAGATTCTTAGAAGTGACAATGGTGGAGAATTCATCTCCAATGAGTTCAAGGCCTTTTGTGAGGAGGAAGGGATCAAGAAAGAGACTTCTTGTCCTCACACTCCTCAACAAAATGGAGTTGTTGAAAGAAGGAATAGAACATTATGTGAATGTTCTAAGGCTTTAAGATTAGATGCTTGTTTGCCCAAATCCTTCTGGGGTGAGTCTCTTGTATGTGCAAACTACTTGATGAATAGGGTGTCTTGCAAAGCAATTGAAGGCAAAACTCCTTATGAGATGTTGTATGGAAAGAAACCCAATCTTAATCACTTGAAAGTTTTTGGGTGTATATGTTATGTGCATGTGCCATTAGAAACAAGAACCAAGGAGGATCCATCTTCCACAAGAGGGATCATGCTTGGATATGCAAGCTCAAGCAAGGGCTACAAAGTCTATCTTCCATCCTTGAACAAATTTGTTGTTTCAAGGGATGTCATCTTTGATGAACATCATATGCATATGCTTGAAGAAGGCTCAAGTGCTCCAACAATCAAGAAGAAGATGGCCGAGGAGCAAGATCTTGGTTTTGAGGAGGAGCTCATGGAGGAGCAAGCACCAAACCCACCTATCACACCAAGGAGATCTTCAAGGGCAAAAGTGGAGCCATCAAGGCTCACATATCAAGGCAAAGGACAGCAAGTTGAGGGTATCTCATCCACTTCTTATGCTTTATCTAGTTTTGAAGAACCGTCTAATGTTGAAGATGCATTGAACTCCAAAGAATGGTATAAAGCTATGTTGGATGAGTATGATGCCTTGATTGAGAATGAAACTTGGTTGCTTGTTGAGAGACCTCAAAGGAATGTAATAGGATGCAAGTGGGTCTTCAAGCTTAAGTTGAATGCAAATGGGAGTGTTAACAAACATAAAGCAAGATTAGTTGCAAAAGGTTATGCTCAAGAGAGAGGGATAGACTATGAAGAAACTTTTGCACCCGTGGCCAAGATGGTCACAATAAGACTAATCATTGCACTTGCATCACATTTTGGATGGATTCTATGTCAAATGGATGTCTCTAATGCTTTCTTGAATGGTTTTTTGGAAGAGGATATCTATATGGAGCAGCCACAAGGGTTCATCAAGCATGGAATGGAGAACAAAGTATGCCATCTCCAAAGAAGCATCTATGGCTTGAAGCAAGCCTCAAGATCTTGGAATTCAAGACTACATTGCTATCTTATTTCACTTTCTTTTGTTCAAAGTGAATATGATCCCACTCTTTACATTAAGTTTGATGATGTTGGTATTGTACTTTTACTCATTTATGTAGATGACATCATCATTAATGGAAATAGTGTTGATGGTATTGAAAAAATCAAGATAGATCTATCCTTAGAGTTCAAGATGGTAGATCTAGGGTGTTTTCACTTCATCTTAGGCATAGAAGTACTTAGAGGGTCTGATTTTATCTTTATAAGTCAAGTAAACTATGCTCAAAGTCTCTTGAAGAAGTTTAAGATGGAAGTATGCAAAAGTGTTGACACACCAATGGAACAAGATGTAAAAGTGCCAAATGAAGATGATGAAAGATCCTTCATGGACATCACTTTGTTTAGGCAACTTATAGGTTCCTTAATGTGGATCACTATAACTAGACCAGATCTTAGCTTTAGTGTATGTAGGTTGAGCCAATCCATGCAAAAGCCATTGAATATCCATTGGAAAAAGGCTAAGAGGATTCTAAGATACATCTCGGGTACATTGGATTTTGGGATTCTATATAGAGGAGATGTGATTAACCTTCATGCATTTAGTGATTCAGATTTTGCAGGGGACAAGAGGGATAGGAAATCAACAAGTGCCTATTCAACTTTCATAGGAGAAGGTGTGATTTCATGGCTTTCAAAAAAGCAAGAAACTATATCTCTATCTTCAACTGAGGCTGAGTACAAAGCTTTGACAACCACTACAAAGGAGGTACTTTGGATCAAGAGATTATTGGTGGAACTAAAGATCATGGATTCAGAGGAGGCACCAATCATCTACAATGACAATATATCAGCCCAACACCTTGCATCTAACCCAATCTTCCATGCAAGATCTAAGCACATTGAGATATGCCATCACTTTGTGAGAGAAATGGTGCAAGCCAAGGAGATTGCTTTGGAGCATGTTCCAAGCAATGAACGTGTAGCTGATCTACTTACTAAACCACTTCAAACGACACCTTTTATGAAGTTCAGATCATCACTTGGAGTGATTAGTAAAGCAATGATTGAACCAAGCTAGATAGTGAGGAGGAGTGTTAAAAATTCACAATTCTAGCTTGACTAGTTTTGGTCATATGACTTGTAAATAGTTAAATGGTCATGATGTGGCTTGTCACACGTGCCAAATAGCATAGGATTCCATTCATAAGGATGTTCTCAAGTAGACCTAAGTGTTAGAACCTTTGGAATGAGTCCAAATTATGCTTAGATACAAGGGAGAAAAAATAGGAGCTATTTTTGGTAATTTTTGCATTGTTGAGGGATCTCCAAGATTCCAACCCTAACTTGGTAGGGATGAAAGATCCACCAAAATTAGCATTAGGGATAGGTTTAGGGCTACTCTTACCTGCCCAAAACCGTGATGGATCATGTATATATAGGTGATGATATCTCACCAAAATCTATCAAGCAATTTCATGTTTTTTCTCTCATAATGGTGCAATTGCTCTCTATGTTCATAATTGTTTGAGTACTTGTGATTACTAATGATTATAGGATTGAATGTAGGTCTGGTGTACAGTACTCAGACTGTGGGAGGCCGTACTTTCACACGTGTGAAGCCTTCTTCAAGGATTTGGGCCATTTAGTGAGGTTCAAGCATAGGTTTTTGATGGATTTTGATGGTTCAACTTGTGCTAATCTTATGAAATCATAATCTATTATTTTCCTCATCATTTCAAGTGTTTTAGGATCCTTATTTGTTGTAATTTTTACAAAGGGTATGTGTAGGTACTTAAAGGAGCGCCTGAAGAATGAATTGAAAAGCTTTTTAAAGCTAAAGATGGTACCTGAGAAGGCTTTTTCCAAAGTCTATAAAGAAGGCTCAATCGAGTCTATAAAGATTTGGAGAAGATACTTGATGATCTTTGCCAAAGTCTAATCCCTTCTTAAGATTATGAAATTCTTTAGGATCTAATCTTTTTGAAATCCAAATGATGTAAAACTTCAAGAGACTCATAAACCATTCAATCCTCTGTATATGTCATTGGCTGAGGGCCAATTGGCCTTGCATAATATAAAATAATCCTTTCGGGGAGGGGGTCCCATCTTGAACCCTCATCATGTCTTATGATTGAATGCTTTATAGTTGAATGGAGTTACTTCTTTGATAAGCTTTGTATTTCCTTTTGATATGTTTATGAATATTTTGTTGACTTGTTTTTAAAGAACAATTCTTGATTGGAACTTTAGAATTCTAGGAGACCTTCTCTTCTAGTTCACAGTTTGGTATCAAAGCCAACGTTTATTATTCTCTTTTATTTTTATTTGAACTTGTTGTGAAGGCCTTGTATGTTCATGCATGAATGAAATTCCAACACACAAAACTTTGCGTATTTATTTTCGAATTGACTTTCCTTCCATTGGAATCTCCTTCTTTTTGCAAGATCTCTTTAATACAAGAGCTAATAGACTCCATTTGGGGGATCCTTGAGAATTAGATCTCCAAATTGCTTTTTATTTCAGAGACAATACTCTACAAATTTGAGCTTCTATCTTTCTTTTTGGAGATTGGCATTTTTTTGAATCACAAGTCTATTCGTACGTTTGGCCTTGAGTTTGTGTATTTCAAGTGAATTCCAAAACTCTAATCAAGATGGATAGCTCCTCACGAGGCTCAAGTTCCTCTCCATCCTTGTCGTCATCACCTCATGCTTCCTCCAAGTCAACTTCCTCTTCTCGATCTAGGAAAAAGAGGTTTGCTAATATTGACAACAAACTTTTCAAGTTCTCTAAATCTTGATACCTACTTTGAGAAAAGTAGATATTCATCAATCAAAGATTCGTTTTAAAACCTTGCATTTAGATAAGTATGCATCACTTTGGTGGGCAGCCATGAAATCAAATCACGAAGCGACATCCACTTGGCATAGCTTTACAAAACAAATTAAAGCCCACTTTTTGCCAAAGGAATATAAGAAAGATACTCTAGCTTCTTGGGATATTTTTAGACAAAAGCAGAATGAGAGAGTAGCTGAGTATGTTAGGAGATTTTGGGAGTTGCTTTTAAAAGTTCAACCCTTGCATTCCATTTCCAAGAAAGAACAAAAGAGAAAAAAATTTCGGGTTTGCATAGAAATATACAACATGGCTTAGATAGGAAAGCAAGACTTGATGGTGTTCTTTACATTCCTTCACTCTCAAAGAATTTGTTAAGTGTTGGTCAAATGATAGAGAAAGGATACATGGTAAAGTTTGGTGGTGATGCTTGTTTCATTACAAAGGAAAAAATCTTGGTTGCTAGGGGCAATCGACAAGGTAGACTTTTCAAGCTTGATGCTTTTGTTATCGCTAACAAAAAGGATGGAATGGAAAAGGAGATTGGTCTCAACTTTCCAAAGTCACCTTTTAGCATCAATAAGATTGGTGGATCTTATGCAAAGTCTAGAAAGCTTCCTTATGCTAGATCTAGGTCAAGATCTAATATGCTTCTTGGAGATATTCATCTTTGTGCTAGCTTTGAACATCCTAAAAGTTGTATGTACTTATACAGAAACCAGAAAAAGAAAGCTAAAATTTTTGAGAAGAAGATCGAAAAAATCCAGTATAAAAAATTTTAGACCCAAAGATTGAAAGCTAGAATCAAAATATTTCGATACCGGATCGACTTGAAAAATCCGTAAATTTTTTATGCTCTAAATCAAAATTTTTCGATACCGGATTGGCTCAGAAAATTTGTAATTTTTTTATATCCAAAATCAGAATTTTTTGATACGAGATTGACTCAAAAAATTTGTAATTTTCCAATACTCAAAACCAAAGAATTTCGATATTCAAAATCAGAATTTTTTGATACACTTAAATTTTTTTTGTAAATTTTGGTACTCAAAATTAAAATGTTTTGATACCCAAAATTAGAATTTCTCGATACGGAATCGACTCAAAAAATTGGTAACTTTTTGATACCCAAAATCAGAATTTTTTGGTACTTGATCGACTCGAAAAAATTGTAAATTTTTGATATCCAAAACCAGAATTTTTCAATATGGGGTCGACTCAAAAAATTTGAAAATTTTCTATACCCAAAATTAGAATTTTGCTTTGTGGAGCTCACTCAAAAAATTTGTAAATTTTTGGTACCCAAAATTAGAGTTTTTTGATACCCAAAATCAGAATTCTTTGATATCCAAAATTCGTAATTTTTCGAATCCAAAAATCAGAATTTTTTTATATCTAAAATGAAATTTTTCGATACCCAAAATAAAAAAATTTCGATATGGGATCGACCTGAAAAATTCGAAAGTTTTGAATAGCCAAAATTAGATTTTTGCGATACCCAAAATCAGACGTCTCACCCGTCGTACTTCGGCCACATACATACATCGGCCACCCGTCAACGACCATAGGCTTTCCTCCTAAACCATCGCTGCTCGCCTGTCAACGACGAGAGTGCTCGTCGTTGACGGGCGAGCAGCGATGGTTTAAGAGGAAAGCCACTCCCGTCGTTGGCTGGTGAGACGTCTGATTTTGGGTATCGAATATATATATATATATATATATATATACTAGTAAAGAGTGTCCGTCGTTGATGGGCAAACAACGATGGTTTAGGAGGAAAGCCGATGGTTGTTGACAGGTGGCCGATGTGTGTACGTGGTAGAAGTACGGCGGGTGAGACGTCTAATTTTGGGTATCGAAAAAATCTAATTTTGGCTATCGAAAATTTTCGATTTTTTCGAGTCGATTCCATATCGAAAATTTTTTATTTTGGATTTCAAAAAATCACAAATTTTGGATATTGAAACTGATTTTGGGTGTCGAAAAATTCTAATTTTGGGTATCGAAAATTTACAAATTTTTTGAGTCAATCCCATATAACAAAATTCCAATTTTGGGTATAGAAAATTTTCAATTTTTTTGAGTCGACCCGGTATCAAAAAATTCTGATTTTGGGTATCGACAATTTACAAATTCTTTGAGTCGACCTAGTACCGAAAAATTCTGATTTTGGGTATTAAAAAATTACCAATTTTTCGAGAGGATCCCGTATTGAAAATTTTTTAAGTTTGGGTATCCAAAATTTTTAATTTTGAGTACCAAAAATTTACAAAATTTTCGAGTGTATCGAGAAATTTTGATTTTGAGTATCGAAAATTCTGGGTTTTGGGTTTTGAAAAATTACGAATTTTTTGAGTCGATTTCGTATCAAAAAATTCTGATTTTTCGAGTCGATCCTGTATCCAAAAATTCAAGATTTAGGGTATAAAAAATTTACGAATTTTTCGAGTCAATCCGGTATCAAAAAATTCTGATTCTAAATTTCGATCTTTGGGTCGAAAAAATTTGATACTGGATTTTTTCGATCTTTTGCTCAAAAATTTTATCTTTTTTTTTTTCTGGTTTCTATATAAGTACATACAACTTTTAGGATGTTCATTATTGAATAGATTTGAGGTAGAGCAATGAAATTCAACAGAAATTACTTAAAATGGGAAGGTAGTATCACAGTTTTTGAGGAAGAGGAAGGGATTGAAGGGCAATGGACGACCGACCATCTGCTACATTTATCACAACTGCTTTTTAATGTACAAAACGTAGGCGCATTGTTAACATTGTGTCGAAAATATCTTGTCTTTGCTATCGTTGACGATTTGTAACAGCAAAAGTGTGCTTGGTTTTCTTATCAATCGTGATTATTTTGAATCTTACTGTTTTCAAATGGTTTATGTCGGTAGATGATTACTTAGTTGTAGTAGCTGTGCGAGAAAATAGACGATCTACTTTTTCTCTTCCATCTTTATGTTGACATTTTGGTTGCTCATTATACTGGTGATTTGGTTCCTCCACCAGCATTTGAAGAGGGATATTAGTAAGAATTCTTTAGGAGCTTCTTTCAAGTTCGCTAAGTGTGAAATCTGTATGTTGTCTACACTGTGAAGCTTGGTGATTCTGCGTTTAATAATAATTGCGTGCTTTTACCCTAGAAATAGGATAGCCTTTTTGTTTCCTTGTTATATCTGTTTTGTCCTTTTATTGGCAGATGCTGAGAACTGTTAGTGTTTTCCAAACTTAAAAAACTACTTTCTGAATTGAATTGTCTCTTTCTTTCTTCATCTGAAAACATCTCCATAAGCCCTCAAGTTCGCCAACACACTTGCAACATCCGTGTGTTGACATTGGTTGATCACAGTTTATGTTGATATGAAAGATTTTATTGCTTTCGAGCTATATTTTGATGGATTTATGACATGTAGAGTTCTGGTTTGGATAAAGCATTGCAGTTCCTGGGAAAGGAAGGTATGAGGTAGACATTTATCGTGAAAATAGAATGCCAGGGCACTGAGGCTTCGAAGAATCAACTTGTAAATACTGTATCAAAACGTGAGCAATGTTAGTGATTGGTTGTCACTCTGAATGCTGGGGCTAGAGCCTAAAATTTGTTAGCATTGTTTTGTCACGTGTGTGAGCTGTCGCAGCCCTTTGTTTGTGACTTCGAAGAAGGTTACTAATGCGGGCGACTCTCGATTGAGAGGATGTATTGGAACGTTGGAAGCACGGTATCTATTTTCAGGATTCAAGAATTATGCTATTTCGAGGTATGATGGCAAAGATCTGTTAATTTTACGTACAGCTTGTTTTCCTTTTTGTTTGTCTCTGCAGGCCAAGGTTTCCTGAGAAGGTGTATGTAACAGTGCCTGCCATTTGCACAGTCAATTACTGAAGGTTTTGGTTATATGAGACTTTGCTCCTCAAGTATGATCCTTTTTCACGGTTTTCTGTTCAGGGTGCATAAACCCCACCATGATGTCCTGTCCCGCGTCACATGTATTTACTTTTGTACACTAAAGTGACGATCAGGCTTATTCCGAGTATGTGCATCTATAAAGAGATTCATGCAAGCAAATTGTGACCCAAAAAAATTCTAAGAAGTTTCTAAGATTACAATAAAAAAAAGCTTGTGCTCATATAATAGAATTTCCATTGAAATACATGTACCTCTCCATTCTGTGTTTAAAAAAGTATTTTTAATGACCTTTCCACTTGATTGAACCTGATTGAACCATTGTTCCTTTAGGACAAATCCTGCCATATAGATCCCACTATTTTGGCCACCCACAGAACATCACAGCCCAGAAAACTATTGCGTATCAAAAGATTTAGCAACAAAATATATACTGTGTTCTAAAACATCATGTATTTCATGTGACATGCATCTACTTGTGGTTTGCTGAGGAAGCGGTAGAAATTGCGTATCACAATTTACGTTCTTATATTGAGATCCACATCTTCTGCAAGTGTTATCATCCTTGACAAATATGGACAAAGTTTTCTGCCAATGCTCAAAAAAATAAATAGAATATGCGTTGTTTGCTTTCTCTCTTTCAAATGACGCATGTCAAAAAAAATTCAGAACCTTATGAACCTGAAAACTTTTGCATTTCTATTGCAAATCTCAAGACAAGCCGGGAATCAACTTTGAAAAACATTCATCGGACTCTTTCTCATAATCTTTCAGCTGCTCATAATATTCTCAGGAACATGCTCCTCTTTCTTGCTTTTTAGGGATTGGCAGGGTTTAAGACTGTTCTGATGAACATAGATACACGGAACATTGTTTTGGAGCTTTCTTCCACGTCAGTGCTCATCCATTCAATGAAGCCATCGTGTCTAATGCATCATTAGGTGGAACTAAGTGCCATACAATCAGACAACATACTTCACAGCCAAGAAATATCAAGAACAGAATATAAAGTGAACAATAGTGTTTTTTTCTCTATATGTAATTTTCATTTGTGCTTTCTAAGCCAGGAAACTGAATTGCCTAATCCTTTGTCCTTCATGCATAGAACTATCTGTGTTTCATTCAAATATTTGAATTGAGTAACAAAAATAGTGTGTAAGGAGATTTTGATTTGGACTTTTGCATGTTACTTTCTGCTTTTACCAGATGATCAAACTCAGAAGTTGATTGATCTCAGCCTCGAAGGCAAATGTCTCTACATCAGCACTTCTAGAGATCTTGCACGTTGTAGACACGACCATTTCTCGGGAATATTGGAAATTAGTCCATTTAGTGGCATTCCCCCTAATAGAAAAGGTGTTCCGGACAAACAACATCGGAATTGAGTTGCAAATGGTTCTGTGGGTTCATGTTAAGCCCACAAACTTGTGGACATCTCCCGTCCGACGTTTCGATTGTTGTTTACTGAATCCGACCAATTTCTGTGACGCGCCTAAAATCCCAAGACTATGTTTAGGGTTTCTGGTTTGGATGCACGTTTCGCTATGAGTACTGAACCGTTTGGAGTCCGGTTTAGTCCCGTGGGTTCGTCTCGACATGCAGCACAGGACGGAACAAAGGGTCTAAAAAATGGACTCCATTCGGCGACACTGGACCAATTCTCAAGAATGTTGGAAAGTAGTCCATGTAGAGGCATTCCCCCGATAGAAAGGGCGTTTCCGGACAAACGACCTCGGAATTGAGCTGCAAATGGTCTTGTCTATTTGTGTCGAGCCCCACGAACCTGTGGACACCTCCCGTCCGAAGTTTTGACCGTGTTTTACTGAATCCGACCAATTCTTGGTTCGACGGGCCTAGAATCCCAAGACTACAATTAGGGTTTCTGGTTCGGACGCATGTTTCACTGTGAGTACTGAACCGTTTGGATCTCGGTTTAGTTCTGTGGGTTTGTCTCGGTGTGCATGCAACATAGGATGGAATATGTGGTCTGAAAAATAAACTTCGTTTCTCGGGAATGTTGGAGTAGTCCATTTAGTGGCATCCCCCCCGACAAAAAGGGCATTTTCGGACAAACGGTGTAGGAATTGAACTGCAAATGCACAGTAAGACTCGTGATACTCTTCTAATCATTAAGAGTTTTAGATTGCTTAATCCAATGATCTATCAAGTTCTATGAGTTAGATATTGATTTAGATGCATTACACTTTGATCTTAGCAAGAGCAATGGATCAAATGATTAAAAAATATGAAGAGCGGCCTCACATGTGTGGAGGATAGTACATGTACGGACTGTAAACAGAGAGTAAAGTACTTAAGCATACAAAAGCATTCCACTCATCAAAACTCAAGACAAATGTGGAAAATACAAAGAAAACTAGAATTTGTCAATGTCACATCAACTTCTCATTGATTTGGGTGATCCCTTTATAGATCAAGTACATCCACGAGCTATGTACTGTCCAGCAAGCCTTCACACGTGTGAAGAGTGCCTAGTCATCCAGATCCACTAATGGGAGTCATATATGTTCATTTCCCAAAGTTGACTATTCTCTTTGGCTAGAAACAAAAAAGCTAATCGTCCACAAGTATAGGAATATTCTCTATAAAATAGGATCTAATGGAATCTCTCTATCTTATCATCTACAATCTTATTCACACGTGTGAATGGCATCTTGACGTGTGTGAGTAATAACTCATTCACATGGAAGTGCAATCTATTTACATAAAGTTTGACCAAAATGACCAACTTCTAGATTCTACTCAAAGGTCAATTTCACACTTGTCACTAGATCTAACTAAAGAACCACAAAGGTGGTTGCTGCTCTAAGATACTCATCTCATATCTTCTCCAATAGCACCGCATCATTCGTCTTCCAAGACTTTATGGTGGTATTTAAGTGTGGTATCACCTCCTCTATTTTGGCCTTGTTGGCCAAAATTTACATGTCCCCCTTAGATGTCTCTATTTGATCTAAGGTGTGGACATCAAAATTCACCACATACAAGTTTGCATGTTCAATATGTATTTGAATAAAGTCTTCTCACCTCACATGATCTTATATGCTCTAATGTGATCTATGATGTGTCTAGCTTCTTTTTGATGCACTATTCTTAGTACTTTGATGGTTTCTTGACTAAAATAGGTGAACTCTGGTTTTGTTAAAGTTGTTGGAAGGAAAACTTCATTCTATTTCTTGAACCTTCAACTCAACTTCACGGGACAAATAGACACTCTAATGGATTAGTACACACTTGACTGGAGGTGGAGATTTTGGAGTTGGAATTCTATGTCTTGTTGATGTTATTGGAAGCAAGACTTCATTCAGTTTCTTGAGAATTCAACTTAACTTTGTGGGCCAAATCTACACTATATTACAACAAGTGGTGATTGATGGATGAATACACACTTAACTAGAGGTGGAGATCATTGAGTTAATGATCACTTTTACAATATGAATTTTCCCTTGAGCGAAGGAGTCTGATTATGGGTTAAGATTTATATGAGATTATAACTTTTTTAAGAACTTTGTTCATGATCACGTCAAACTAGCATCGGAGAGGTAACAATCTTGCATATCATGCATGGCCTTGAGCTCATTTCCAATTTTTCATCCATAATTGTATATTTGGTACTATACTATTGTAGCTAATATGATGTATAAATCTAAGATATACTAATCAAAGAATAAATAGATACATGATCAAGGATATCATGCAGAGGCTTAAAAAACAAGATCCGACAAAGTTCTACATACCATCATTCCACCATTTCCCTCCATAACAAAAAACCCTATCAACAATAGGACTAGAATTAATGTATCTAACATTCAAATTTGAATGTGTCCAAACTCGAGTTTCTATTTTCTCTCACTTTCTAAAAGTGTAATTCAAATGATTTTAGACTAATATAACTTTGAAAAGTCAAACTCTCAGTCTAATATGAAAATTGGCCTCAATTGCCAAATAAACAAATATGACCAAAATATCAAACTAGTTGACAATTTCTCACATTCCCTCTTCAACTAGTTTTAGCATAGTGTTAACCATACTACTTTGATCCAAATTTAGAATGATCTCCATCCTAATTATAGACCTCATTTCTAAGATTTCAAAGTAGCTTCCATAATTGATACAGAGAATAGTGTCCATATTGGAAGAAGACTCACCATGATCTTGTACTTTAGACCACTTGCCCTTATTTTTGCCCTTGAACTTGTCTTTGATGAACATTGCCTCCTCACCATCTTGGGATGTTGCTGTAGATCCACCTCTTGCTTGAAGCCTATATTCCTCATTGATCAAGATCTCTTGAAGATCCACCAAACTTGGCAAAGTTTTTTCAATAGTAAGACTTTGTACAATGTTAGCATGAGCATCCAACAAACCATTAAGAATAACTTGAACAAGCTCTCCTTCCTTAAAGCTCTATCAATGCAAGCTAACTCATCACTTAAAGCCCTCACTCTCAAAACAAGAGCATTAGGACTCTCTTCTTTCTTTTGTATGCTTTGAAAGATTTTTCTTCTTAGAGTCAACACTCTAGACGTAGACTTGGATTCATAAAGCTTCTTCAAGGTTCCCAAGCCTCTTGAGATGAATTGCACTTCATGTGTAGAGCTTTCTTAGCTCTCTTGTCATACCTCAATTGTTCTTGTTGAACCAAGGGTCTCCCCTCCAACCTACAACAATATCCATCAACTCATGCATTTCAAGAAGTGATTCCATTCTCACATTCCATGTAGAGTAGTTGTGAGATAAGTCTATCATTGCCTTCCAACATGAATCCACTTGATGTAGCCATGTTGCAATGACCTAATATTTCTCTTTAAACCTATTACAATGCACAAAGCACTCTTTTTAAGAACAAAAAATGTTTCCAAATAGAGATCACAAAGATATAGAATCCATCAATTCTCTTCTAGCACTTATAACTAGCAAATCAACACATAGAATGAAGAATCTTGATCAACCTATGATCTGCTAATGAATCTTGCAACTTCCTAAGATTGAAACACACTCTATTGAAGTCCATCAACCTCAAAAAATAGAGATCCAATCGAAAATAAGGTTTTGACAAAATCACAAAAAATTGAATCTTCAAAATTCCTACATGCAATTGCCACAACTTGATATAGTATCTTGTAGCCTCTAATGAAGCTTTCCAAATGCATCATAAATTGGCCAAATCTAGTAAGCCACTTGTGAAATCAGAATTCTTCAAGTTCATAAATCTAAATTGAGCTTTGACCTACAAAAGATCAATTCTACATATGCAAAATGCTTGATTTTTGAGTAGAAATGAATCTAACACACTCTAGCATTGGTAACTCCTCCAAATATTTGATAGACGTGGCTCATCCTTCATAACCTGCAACACAAGCTCTGATACCATGTGAAGATTTGTCAATCACTAAGATCCAAAATCTCCTATTGATCTTTGGTATGAAAGATAACATGCTCTACACCATTTGCAACATAGAAAATCAACATCTACTTAATAAAAGAGATAAGTTGATGATAAAATGAAGTTGTTTTCTATACAAAAGTAGTAAGCTACTGTATTTCACACATGTGGATCCGAAAATAGCAAAATATGAGCATTCTACACACAAGATTGCAAGATATCACCAATATAGTGCACCAATAGATAGATGAACCCAAGAGAACTCATGTATAAGCATGAAATGAGATAGGAGAGAGAAGATCATCCTTTTACCATGAGTTTACATCTATTTATAGAATATCCATGCCTCATTAATGAGTTTGGTTTCCCTCCATAACAAAAATCACCTATCAACAATATGACTAGAATAAATGTATCTAACATTCAAATTTGAATGTGTCCAAACTCGACTTTCTACTTTCCCTCACTTTCTAAAAGTAGTAATTAAAATGCTTTTTGACTAATATAACTTTGAAAAGTTAAACTCTAAGTCTAATATGAAAATTGACCTCAATTGCCAAATAAACAAATATGACCAAAATATCAAACTAGTTGACAATTTCTCACAATTTGAACTTAGTTTTATAATTTTCAAGACATTAACCACTTCTACAAAGGTGATACCAAGACCATGGATCTAGGTTTGATTCCTAATTCCAAAATAAGATGTTGGCAAAAATATTTCTCAGTGACTTTAATTAGCTAGATTTTGGTAGCGAAAAGCAAAAGAACATCCACTAAACTTGTGATAATCAAAAGATAGCTATACAAATTGTTACTCATAGTTTAGTAAGGTAAGTGGAGAATCACTATTTTTCAAAGCTTTAGATTCTAATTGGATGAAGAACTGGCTAATAACAAAAAACTGACCAACTAGGAGGAACTTACAACTAAAGGTCTATCACCAACAGGTAGTTGGAAATCTAAGAATTATGGAAAGGCTTTAGAGAAGAACATCTTGAATATAGAAGTCATGTCATTACTGCATAAATTATTTGTGTGAGAAGTCTATGGACTAATTTCATACATCTGAGTGTGCATGTTTGCTATGGAAAAAGGAAGTCTAATGGCTTGGGACTCATTTGAACATAGTTCTAGAGCACAATAAGATGTTATTTAAAATCAATGCTACACTTTCCATGTCATAGATTTTACTAGATCACTATACACAACATAGTGCGAGCATATGCGCCCACACACACACACACACATGTATTCATATATGTATTGCTATTTTTACATTTTGTGAGAGGAAAGTTATAATTTTGTATCTCTATGCTACATTAAAATCATGCTGGGTGATGCACTTTTGGTAGTGATGTGCTTCATTAATGATTAATCAGAAATATGGTTCTCTAAGATATTCCTTTCTTAAGGTTTCTTAATTGTTTCATGCCATGCATTTCAAAATTTGGATGTTAATTGAAGCTGCATTTTATCTATTCATGCATGCAAGTGGAAAATTTAGACATTTCTCATGCATGTAAGAGTGACAAAATTATTAATAAGCACCTTTAATCATCATCTATGATTTTGTTCTCGTCTTCTTTAAGGTCTACCTAGCAAGAAGTATTATTATAGAGATATAACTACTAGTTGTGACCTAGAAAATATTTGGGCGTATGCTTGTCATTCAATCTCATTCCTATTATAGAGGCTAAATCCTAGATTGCTTGATGTGTAGAGGAAATGAATTGTGAGAGCATCTAAAATCTAGTGATGATAGATGTCTCAATATGTAACGTATACATTTGGTAATCTTATCTACAAAAAAAAAAACCAAGGCATTAGTTGTGACATTGGCTTACTGGCACTTGTTAGGCTCCTAAATTTAATTGATAAATAGGTTCTTTAAATTGGAACAGTTTATCATATGCACATGCTTTGGGAAACTGAGGTAGGTTAGAGAGTTGCATATAAGGTGTGATGCTAAATGGTTAGTGAGAATAATTTCTATTAGAACAAAGACAGTTATATAGCAACTAGTTTAAACATATGTAGTTTTAGTCATGATTATATTTTGGTCTATTGATAATTTACTAGAGGTATAAGAGAGTCAACAATTGAATTAGTTTTGGAATAGTATCTTATGAATGAGAAAAGCGGGTAAGAGTTAGTATACATCTTTTTCATTCAATGATGATACTAATAATGTATATCACCTAGATCAAGATTCATAATAATGCTTATTAACAAGTGCTTTTGACATGGTAAAAGATGAAAGTAGAAGTTATAGTGTATTGTAATATAAAACACAAAGTATTGTATGGAATGTTAAAATACATATGATGAAAGCTTTTAAATTTCCAAAATCTACTCTTGAGTTACTCCTATGTCAAGTTGCATAATAACAAACGTGACATGATGATTATTTTTCAAAAGACATGAACTATCTTGCAAACTTAAAGTTTAAACAATAAATGATAACTAACATCATTGATTTAGATTATTTTTCATGTTGCAGATTCAAATAAAATATAAGCTACAACTATAATTATGACATAGATTACTCAAAGTCAAGCTAAATATCTTACTGAAAATTGTCATAAATATATGATGCTTAAAACTTGCTCAATGCATTATATATTTCAGAGAACATTATGTGTCTCGTGCATGTGATCATCACCAATTGCTACATGCAAAGGAAATTTTGTGGCTATTGATTTATATAAAGTAAGTAGCATAAATATAGCTTTTGATTCTCAATTTTGGGTAAGATGAATAGGTCTTCAAGACCCAACCTTCAAGGCATGAGTTTTTTATGAATAGTTCTTATGATATTGATGATAGGAAAAAGTTTAGATAGCATGCAATGTCATTCAGTATGCATGTAAGCCACATGCAATCAGTGCATGCAACATGCAAAGTGGTTTCTGCAATCTACACATGTCTAGGCAGTTTTATGAGTTGACATGCAGTACATGCAATATCCATGCATGCAATTACACATGTGGATCCTTGGTAGTTGAGTTAACTGAGTTAAGTGGACTCTCCATGCAACACCACTATAGGAACTCGAGCCACTTTGATGTAGGAAAGTTGTGGCATGTTTTACCATATTGTGAATAATGAGATTTTGGTGTTTTGGACTCATTATCTCTCTACCCAAGTGTTCTAGCATTGTTTTTCTCTCTCTACCCGAGAGCAGCCTGTTTTTCCCATACTGAGCACTTAGAATTATTTCTGACATTCATTCCTCATAGTAAGAAGTTAGATTTTTCAATCAAATGTATGCCATTGTGCTCTTGCCATAGATTTTTCAAGTATTCTGTTCTCTGATCAATCTTGTGCAATCACAACACCTCAGTAAGATCCTGTAAGGTGTGTGGTGAGGTTCACACGTGTTAAAAACTTCAAAAAAATCCATTTCCCATTAGCACCCAGACCTATGTGTCGGCCTTTACCGCCCCTACAATCCACAACAACCCAGGCCATGGCCAGGAGTGTATCAGCCATGACCAACTACACCAAATTGTAAAAATTACAGCAAATAAGGATCCTAAAACACTTGAAATGATGAGGAAAACAATAGATTATGATTTCATAAGATTAGCACAAGTTGAACCATCAAAATCCATCAAAAACCTATGCTTGAACCTCACTAAATGGCCCAAATCCTTGAAGAAGGCTTCACACGTGTGAAAGTACGGCCTCCCACAGTCTGAGTACTGTACACCAGACCTACATTCAATCCTATAATCATTAGTAATCACAAGTACTCAAACAATTATGAACATAGAGAGCAATTGCACCATTATGAGAGAAAAAAACATGAAATTGCTTGATTGATTTTGGTGAGATATCATCACCTATATATACATGATCCATCACGGTTTTGGGCAGGTATGAGTAGCCCTAAACCTATCCCTAATTCTAATTTTGGTGGATCTTTCATCCCTACCAAGTTAGGGTTGGAATCTTGGAGATCCCTCAACAATGCAAAATTTACCAAAAATAGCTCCTATTTTTTCTCCCTTGTATCTAAGCATAATTTGGACTCATTCCAAAGGTTCTAACACTTAGGTCTACTTGAGAACATCCTTATGAATGGAATCCTATGCTATTTGGCACGTGTGACAAGCCACATCATGACCATTTAACTATTTACAAGTCATATGACCAAAACTAGTCAAGCTAGAATTGTGAATTTTTAACACTCCTCCTCACTATCTAGCTTGGTTCAATCATTGCTTTACTGATCACTCCAAGTGATGATCTGAACTTCATAAAAGGTGTCCTTTGAAGTGGTTTAGTAAGTAGATCAGCTACACATTCATTTCTTGGAACATGCTCCAAAGCAATCTCCTTGGCTTGCACCATTTCTCTCACAAAGTGATGGCATATCTCAATGTGCTTAGATCTTGCATGGAAGATTGGGTTAGATGCAAGGTGTTGGGCTGATATATTGTCATTGTAGATGATTGGTGCCTCCTCTGAATCCATGATCTTTAGCTCCACCAATAATCTCTTGATCCAAAGTACCTCCTTTGTAGTGGTTGTCAAAGCTTTGTACTCGGCCTCAGTTGAAGATAGAGATATAGTTTCGTGCTTTTTTGAAAGCCATGAAACCACACCTTCTCCTATGAAAGTTGAATAGGCACTTGTTGATTTCCTATCCCTCTTGTCCCCTGCAAAATCTGAATCACTAAATGCATGAAGGTTAATCACATCTCCTCTATATAGAATCCCAAAATCCAATGTACCCGAGATGTATCTTAGAATCCTCTTAGCCTTTTTCCAATGGATATTCAATGGCTTTTGCATGGATTGGCTCAACCTACATACACTAAAGCTAAGATCTGGTCTAGTTATAGTGATCCACATTAAGGAACCTATAAGTTGCCTAAACAAAGTGATGTCCATGAAGGATCTTTCATCATCTTCATTTGGCACTTTTACATCTTGCTCCATTGGTGTGTCAACACTTTTGCATACTTCCATCTTAAACTTCTTCAAAAGACTTTGAGCATAGTTTACTTGACTTATAAAGATAAAATCAGACCCTCTAAGTACTTCTATGCCTAAGATGAAGTGAAGACACCCTAGATCTACCATCTTGAACTCTAAGGATAGATCTATCTTGATTTTTTCAATACCATCAACACCATTTCCACTAATGATGATGTCATCTACATAAATGAGTAAAAGTACAATACCAACATCATCAAACTTAATGTAAAGAGTGGGATCATATTCACTTTGAACAAAAGAAAGTGAAATAAGATAGCAATGTAGTCTTGAATTCCAAGATCTTGAGGCTTGCTTCAAGCCATAGATGCTTCTTTGGAGATGGCATACTTTGTTCTCCATTCCATGCTTGATGAACCCTTGTGGCTGCTCCATATAGATATCCTCTTCCAAAAGACCATTCAAGAAAGCATTAGAGACATCCATTTGACATAGAATCCATCCAAAATGTGATGCAAGTGCAATGATTAGTCTTATTGTGACCATCTTGGCCACGGGTGCAAAAGTTTCCTCATAGTCTATCCCTCTCTCTTGAGCATAACCTTTTGCAACTAATCTTGCTTTATGTTTGTTAACACTCTCATTTTCATTCAACTTAAGCTTGAAGACCCACTTGCATCCTATTACATTCCTTTGAGGTCTCTCAACAAGCAACCAAGTTTCATTCTCAATCAAGGCATCATACTCATCCAACATAGCTTTATACCATTCTCTGGAGTTCAATGCATCTTCAACATTAGACGGTTCTTCAAAACTAGATAAAGCATAAGAAGTGGATGAGATACCCTCAACTTGCTGTCCTTTGCCTTGATATGTGAGCCTTGATGGCTCCACTTTTGCCCTTGAAGATCTCCTTGGTGTGATAGGTGGGTTTGGTGCTTGCTCCTCCATGAGCTCCTCCTCAAAACCAAGATCTTGCTCCTCGGCCATCTTCTTCTTGATTGTTGGAGCACTTGAGCCTTCTAGAATCAATACTAGATGCTAAGATCCAATCTACACAAGATTTAGATCAAAAATTGTGATAAAATTGAATGCAAACCAAGGATTTAGCTCATTTCAGCCTTTAGGCTCTGATACCATGTAAAAATTACAGCAAATAAGGATCCTAAAACACTTGAAATGATGAGGAAAACAATAGATTATGATTTCATAAGATTAGCACAAGTTGAACCATCAAAATCCATCAAAAACCTATGCTTGAACCTCACTAAATAGCCCAAATCCTTGAAGAAGGCTTCACACGTGTGAAAGTACGGCCTCCCACAGTCTGAGTACTGTACACCAGACCTACATTCAATCCTATAATCATTAGTAATCACAAGTACTCAAACAATTATGAACATAGAGAGCAATTGCACCATTATGAGAGAAAAAAACATGAAATTGCTTGATTGATTTTGGTGAGATATCATCACCTATATATACATGATCCATCACGGTTTTGGGCAGGTATGAGTAGCCCTAAACCTATCCCTAATTCTAATTTTGGTGGATCTTTCATCCCTACCAAGTTAGGGTTGGAATCTTGGAGATCCCTCAACAATGCAAAATTTACCAAAAATAGCTCCTATTTTTTCTCCCTTGTATCTAAGCATAATTTGGACTCATTCCAAAGGTTCTAACACTTAGGTCTACTTGAGAACATCCTTATGAATGGAATCCTATGCTATTTGGCACGTGTGACAAGCCACATCATGACCATTTAACTATTTACAAGTCATATGACCAAAACTAGTCAAGCTAGAATTGTGAATTTTTAACACAAATCAATTCCAACCATGCCAATAGTTTATTGTAAATCAACCCGTTCCACAACCAACTGTCCATTTCATTGATCCAAATTTCATCAATCCAGCAACTTATTAAGTGGACGACTTTACTCATCCAAGATAATCCTTTGACCATGTGTTATACTATACATATGACCCTAATACTCAAGTGATGGATCCAAATGCCCAGATCTATGATCCAAACCGAGCCGTGTTTGCAACTCAACAATTTCCCGCAATAT
Organism: Diphasiastrum complanatum; assembly: GCA_029204225.1. NCBI lineage: Eukaryota > Viridiplantae > Streptophyta > Lycopodiopsida > Lycopodiales > Lycopodiaceae > Diphasiastrum > Diphasiastrum complanatum. The sequence continues at coordinate 12,284,838 of CM055103.1, forward strand.
GCGGATGCTTTATATGTGCAGGTGAACAACCTAGTATTCACTGCCGAGACAAACTTCGCTTTCCTCCAGCTTGTGAAAACTATGGCATTGAACACCATGTAAAGGATTGCCCTTCACAATCTAAACCTGCTACTACGGTCTGTTTTGTGCAAGTAGAAACTCTGCCAGCATGGGTCTTGATTCATGCACAAACCCAATGCCAAGCCCCTACCATTGCACCTAGCAAAACCCAGTAGCACATCAGACCTATGAGTGAAGGGTCTACGCCCATTGTGTATCCTCAACCATAAGAAGAAATCCAAATGCATCACAAATATCATCAACCACTTCAAAATGCAGACCAACCCTCTTCTAGCTCTCATAATGTACCTCACATGTCTTTCAAGAATAAAACCCTTGAAGGCACTGAAGTGTGAGGCAATTTGTTACAAGCTAATGTCCCCCTTCCCTTCCACATTTTATGGAAGCATGCGAGTCAGTGGAAACAACAACTCCAACCCACCAAAACCACCACCCCTACTGACGAGCTACTTGAAATGCCATTACACCTAACCAATCTGTTCAATGAAAGGGGCAATATCAAGATTCCAGCTACTCATCGCCAATCCCGAGAAGTTTTAGCTATGTTAGATGGTGGCTCAGGTGTCAATATCATCTCCACGTCTCTCATGTTGGAGACACAAACTTACCAAGCCCACTTGTCAGCTCAGGATGGCTGATCAAAGCGTGGTAGACCTACATGATTCCTCCCACAAATTTTGATAAACTTAGGAGGCCTGAAATTCACCATAGACTTGGTTGTACTCGGTATTCCTAGTTACGCCTATTCCTATGAGTTATTATTTGGTCGACCATGGCTCACCAATGCAAAGTTCGTTCATGATTGGAGCAAAAGATGAGTCATGTTTGGTAATGAAGAGACCTTTGTTACCATTGATTCATCTAGAAAACTCAAACCAGCAAGATTCCATGACAATGATTCATCTACTACCAATTTTGTGTTTGAGCCATACCAGTCCACCCAAGAGAAAGACCAAAATGTTGAATCTATTGATATCATAAACTGGAGCCACAGTTAAGCTACGATTGATTGTGTGAATGCTGATTATTGTGCTCAAAATTAGGCTGATTGTACCTATTCTCCCATGGACGATAACAAACAACTCTCTAATCTAGACACACCTGTCATTAATATCATTTTTATTGATATTCTACCACACAATGATAGATTATTAAACATTGCATGGCTACCTACTAATGAATCAAACAATTTATTCGTAGATGACGAAAATGTCTTGCGAATTCAAATTGCCCAGAAGATTTGGACATTTCTGACATTCAAATACTGCACTACATGGAGGCACTCCCAATCAAAGCTTTTCCCCAACATTCGTCCAAGGTAGAACCAATAGCCAAGATTATGGTTGAAAAACCTGATACCAAAGTCTATCTTGTCAATGACCCAACTATCCATGGGACCTATGTGAGAAAGAAACAATTTATCAAATCAATGATGAAATCCTCCATGATGTGCCACCAATTTCTCATCTGCACACTTCACGCCCTAAGAAGCCACAACCTCGTGGCAATACCATGAAGGAGAAAAATGAAGAAACCCCTTTTCATCCGAGACCTCACCACTGCTCGAGAAGTTCCTGAGATCGCTTCATCTCACACCTATCCCGGGACCTCCCAAATCTCCATCAAGGCAGTTAAAAATCAAAGCTCCCCTCGAATCACCCGCACATGATGTATCTGCATACTTTAAAGATTACGCGATTGAGGATGTGACTATACAATTACCACAAGCTCAACACGAGCCAAATGGTAATTCTCCCTACAAATGTTCCTGCATGCAACATCACCATCTCCTTGAGTGAGACCAATGAGGATAACAAATACATTGTTCACGTCGGGGCTCATCTCAATCGAGAGCAACATAGAAAGCTTGAGAAACTTCTACAAAGTATCGAAATGTCTTTGTCTGGTCCTATAAGGACATGCAAGGCGTTTCACCCAAGTAGTCGTGCATTGTATTCCCCTTATATTGAGAGCGAGACCAGGTGCTAGCCGTCCATATCGATGCAATCCAATCTACAAGGCTAAAATAAAAGAAGAATTACAACACTTGCTAGATACAGTATTCATCTATGAAATTGAACATATTGAGTGGGTTTCTCCAGTCATAATCGTTCCTAAGAAAAATGGAAAACTCTGCATCTATGTCGACTTTAAGAAACTTAATGCCATCACAAAATGTCATCATTTTCCATTATCTTTTAGAGAATCCATTTTAGAAAATCTAGTAGGAGATGAGGCCTACTCGTCTTAGATGGCTTTAGTGGCTATAACATGATCCAAATCGCTGAAGAAGATCAGCATAAAACCACTTTTGCCACAGAATGGGGAACCTTCTGTTGGAAAGTCATGTCTTCCGGCCTCTGTAATGTTCCTAGCACATTCTAACGTGTTATGCAAGCTGTCTTTTCTCAGGAGATGGGAGATACCCTAGAGGTTTACTTGGAGGATTTAGGAGCATATTCAGAAGAAACACGTCCTGTCTGTGCTTGAAATTTTTTTTATCCAATGTCAACGCTTCAAAATCTCCTTGAATCGTGAAAAATGTCAGATCTGGGTACCACACGACATTTCATTAGGACATAATATTTCGAGAAATGATATTGCAACGGACCCTAAAAAGGCCCCGATCATTCAAAATCTGCTAGAACCACGCACTATCCGCGAAGTATATTCATTCATAGGCCACGTCAATTATTATCGCTACTTTATTCTCAATTTTGCTAATAAAGCACGATTAAATATAAGGTGGTTGTTGTTCCCAAATGGACTGATGAACAACAAGTCACATTCATTCAATTGAAGGAAGCCCTCACCAATGCACCTATTCTCTGAGCTCCTGATTACTCCAAGGAATTTCATGTGGATATTGATGCATCCAAGTATGCCATCAGAGCAGTGCTCACCCAACTTGGAGAATTCAAAAAGGATTATCCAATCTGATTTCTTAGTAGACAATTGATACTCGTTGAAGTCAATTACACCACTACCGAGCGTGAAGCTTTGGCAATGATTTATGCGATTTAAAAGTTTCATCATTATCGCTTTGTTTTCTTCACCTCAAGCACTTCTATACCTCATCAACAAAACTTGCACAACCGGTCGAATTACTCGATTTGAGTTTTGGATATTTGTTTGAAAGGAAGTTCAACATTTTTTAGCAGATCATTTATCTTGAATCCCTAATCTACCAACTCCTGACCAAGGGGTCAATGATGACTTACCCGACGTCATCTTGTTTCAAGTTGACTATACTGTCGTTTGGACAAAGGATATTACTAAATATTTGATGTCAAAATATATGGATCCATCCTTATCTAAACTTGAGCAATGTGCATTGATTCTCAAAACAATACCTTATACATTAATTGCAGGACAACTTTACAAGCAAGGATTAGATGGGATTATGCGACAATGTCTTATTGAAGGAAAAAGTGAGAACAAAAACAGTGCAGTGGGGTGGGGAGTGACTCCATCGCCCAATGGGTAGGGCACAGAAGAAATATATATATATAAAGGAAAAGAAAAACAGAAAAAGAGAGAGAAAGAAAGACTGAGAACAAAGTAAGAAAAAAAAGAGAAAAAAAAAAAAAGACTGCAACCGTCTCTATCAGAACCAATTTGTGAGGATAGTGATGCCTGGCACATCCATAAGAGGTGAGGACGATTGTAACCACCAGTCTGGACCGGTTTCAGAGTTGGGGCACTAAAGCCTCATCGCATATGCATTCACACACACATCAATGACGCGGTGTTAGACACAATACTGATGACTTGCATCCATATCATCCCATCTCCAATCCTGAGATTTGCATTTGCATATCCCTCCATGCATGGGTCTGAAAGTGGGCATTGTCTTACATCTGATGGAATTGGGAGCATTTGCCATGTAGGTCACATGAGGGTTTTTGCAGGTATGAAGACACCAAATTGTTCAAAGATGTTGTGGTTAAATCCAATCCGGTTGTAGGTGGATCCTACGGGCTAAATCGATGGCCTTTGGGTAGGAAGTTGTTGAAGACATCCTACCAACTCACTGTGGTTAGCATCACCTAGCAAGGGTGCTGAGCCCACTAACTTGATCCACCACCAGGAGCTGGTTTGCAAAACTAGAGACTCTGGGTCCGCCGTATGGGGACCATACTACCCAGTGGTAATCCCAATGTTAGCTGATATTTTCTCACGGAAAATTAGTCTAATATTGAAATTTAAGTTTGCAATAATTGAAAAAACCGGCATGTAAAACCCGGTTATTAGAGAAAAATCGGCACAGATTTGCCTTAGAATTGGGTCCCAGCCCGTCCTAAAGTGGCTAGACACAGTCTAAAAGTAAGAAACTGACTTTCAAAAAAACCGTCAAAAATATTTTGTGGTCAAATTTTGTAAGACCGAGCCAAAAGTGTCGGTCCACCTAGAATTGGGTCCCACCCCGCCCTAAATGAGGCTAGAGCAAATTTTGCAATCAATAAATATTTTACGGCTTTTCAAAAAAATGGCCAATTGTAAAAAAATAGCCGGTATGACCATGCTAAAATCTCACCATGTACTGAGTCCATTTTTACTAATATATGATCACTCAGTGTATTTTTCAGGGAAACCGTGTTGTCGTGGGAGCCCTAGTCATGAATGCCAAAAAAGTCAACCACAGAAGAAAAACCCGAGAAAGGAAAGTTTCGGGTAAAAACGGGATCGGGAAATATGGATTCAGTGTCAAGGAGTCACAGAAGCCCTAACGGCAAAGTTTGGGCAATTTACGGGCAATTAACAAAATGTGCGGGCCAAGTGGTTACCCAACAGGCCAAAAATCCAGACAAATGAGCAGTAGGCGCACGGCCCTTGAAAAATCGAAGAAAGGCCGAAAACACAGGTACCCAAAGAAAAACGAAGGCCGCCTACTAAAAATAGGGGTTGCCTCACCCAAAATTTGGATATTAAATGACAAAACACCTTGGAGGCTAAAAAATTTGGGAGGTACACCCACTAGCCATTGACATTTTGGGCTTCTAGGGTGTACAAAAGGGGAAACTTGAATGGCCTCCCTAGCCTTTGACAAAAATGGCATCTTGGCTAGTTTTGCAAGAGAGCCTTGAGTGCACCATTCCCCCACTCTCTTATGGAGGCCACTAGGTGTACTACCAAATGGGTTGAGGACAAATGGCAAAGAGGGCTTGAAGGGCATGAAAATTGGCAAAGCCTCATTTTGAAGGGGGACACTTGGGTTTTCCTATAAAAAGGAGCCAACTCTTTGTATTTGTGGATGTGTGTTAAGAGTTAGTGTATTTGTGAGTTAGTACCTTTGTGAGTTAGTAGTTTTGGATCCTTGTTGTCTTGTCTCATATGAGTGGAGAGCTTTGTGAGGTTTGCTTTGTCTTGTGATAGTTGGATAGTTGAGAGTTTCATCTAATCTTATTGAGAGGTAGAAGTGTTCTTGCAATAGGGTGTTGAGTATGGTCTTAGGGTTTGTAATTGCTTTGTATTGTTGAGGGATAGATTGTTATGAGTGAGTTTGTTATTGAAATCTCATGCTCTTGGAGGCCTATTTGATCTATGCTTATTAATTTTCATCATGTGAGATCCTTTCTTATGAGTGCTTGTTATCTTTTATCCTATTCAAGATATAGCTTTGGATCATGAGGTGAGAGCCTTCTTCAATCAAGTACTTATGGACTTGTGTTCATGTGTTGTTTCCATCTCCTTCATGTTGAGAGATTTCAAGAATTAAGGGTTTTTCAATTGTTTGAAAGGAATTCAATGGTTGAGGTTTAGTATGGTATTTAGACCATTCTATCTTGTTGAGGGATTATGGGAGGATGAACCCCTCCCTTAAGGTGTTTTCTGAAATGTGTAGAGATTGATAACGTCTCATTGTCAAGGTGTTATTCTTAAAAGAAAGTATCTGAAGCCAAAGTTCCACCTTTGAGGAGTGTGTTGTGTCTATGCTTCATGGTTGTGTGGGCATTCATTACGGGCCTCCATCCCTCATTTTTGAGCCAATCATAAAAAAGAATCGGTTACGGGGTTGGCTCAGTTGGTTGGCTTGGCATCCAAAGTTTCTTTGGTCCAGGTTTGAGCCTCCCCTTGGAAACCAAGAAGCATTTTTGAGCCAATCATAAAAAAGATTTTATGAATCAGTCATCCATCAAAATTACATCCAATCCTTATTTCAGATGTGAAGCGATTATAAACAGTCATAAGGAATGTGTGGCCATTGCTACCTGTCCGAGCAAAGGGAATTTCCTATTCAGGTCACTAATGCGAGTACCTATAAAGCCATCATTGTTTTTCTGACGATATGGATGTGATCACTACCATTCCAATGTTTTCTTTGTAGCAGAGACCAATTGCATTCCTATTGGATTCCAACACATTTTTATGGCCAATCAATCGCACTTTAGAGGTGAAACACGACTGTTTTCTACCAAACCTGAGCGCATTTTCGGCGACAGTCAGGAAGGAAATTCTATGTAGCGAATGATGAGAATGCTTTACTATGAGGAGGCATAGATAAATTATTTTTCTTAGTTCATCGCTGATCAGGCTATGAGGATTTAACTAACAATGGTCTGAGCATTTCCGTGGCAACCAATCGTACATTTCTGAGGCAGATTTCAAGCGAATTCTATGGCATTTCTCGGCGTATTTCCATTACTAATCACTCATTGGTTCCAAAGGCAGCCTGCAACACATCTTTATTTTCAGCTAATCGCACTTCTACTGTTTTAAAATCAGAGCTCCCAGACCCTCACTGGAGCTGTGTTCTGCCCTCTGATGGCCTGAGCAACTTTTTTTTTACCTGTGGAGAGCCTGTGATCTGCTGTTTTATCTATCTGTTGCGCGCTACATGCTGAGAACTGACCTGCTCGACCTGTCTCTGGCCAACTGCAGCCATTTCCCTATAGTTTCAGACCTACCAGTACTATGACAGGCTGTCAGCGGCCTCCCTACACATTTTCTTGAGTTGTGTCAGATCAAACCGATCTGTGTCAGACCTGTCTGTGGCCTGCCTACCTCCAACTATATGTCTGTCTGCATCAGTCAAAATCAACAAAAATCAGACTTGTTTGCAACTTGAGCGACCTGCCACAGTCTGTCTACGGACTGTGTTCTCTGTCTGCTCTCTGTCAGGGTTTTCGGAAGTCTACAAACACCATGGCACCTGTTCATCTGAGCGATTGATCGTCTAACTCACGACCTAGCAAAGGACAAAGGCAAAGAGACAATGACAATTAGAAACAATGAGCGATTGATCGTGTAACTCACGACCTAGCAAAGGACAAAGGCAAAGAGACAATGACAATTAGAAACAACATTCATGACTCGGGTGGGTTTCACACGCAACGGCTACCTCATTGCACATTGAGATGAGTTTTTGACTTGAACTTTTTCTCAGTCACTTCCATTTCTTGAAGTTCTTATTTGTAACCTTTTGAATTAAATTGGAATGGGATGTGAGATGTGTAATATAAGGTTTTACACTTTGAAGGAGGTTGTTATGAATGGTCTAGGGAAGTAAGCTTGTTGAGGGACTAATTACGTCAAGTTTTTTTTTCTGAGGTCCTACAGATTTAAGTGTTGCTGATGGTTGTAATTTTCAGTTATACTCATTTACATTGGTGACTACTTGTAAGGTTTGGTAGTGAATCGGGTTTTTAAGCATGAACTAGAGTTCAGTTGAGAATTATAGTAATGAATGTCATATGTTGTGGGGTTAATTAAGAGAAGGATTGATTTTCGGTTATCGACTTTTAGTGAAAGCAAGAACACTTGTAACCAGGGTTTATTAGCATGGTTTGGAAGTAATTATATGGATACAGTTTTAAAAGGTGAATGTGTTTTACTCTATGCTTATCTAAGATAGAACTGATAGTTTAAACCGCAATAAACCGTCAAAGTTCAGAAGCGTTTTATTTTTCGTCATTTATCAAGCGTGTCAGCTGCACCCGACCTCTGCGAAATAGTGTCACACTAGTCACACCCATCGTCGGTACTGTCTAGCGAAATATCTAAACCTGACGATCGGTGAAAATATCACCGCTTATCAAACAAAGCGGTGCGTATAACTTGCACCCCACGAGCACATCATAGGCAATAAATTGGTTTTAGGCCCATGTAAGGTTTGTACTAGTTGCAAGCCGAATTCAATGGGGAAAGAGACATTAGCGAATTAGCGATCAGAAGTTTTTACGGAACCGTAATTCTAGAAAGCTAGTGAATCATTGCACCAAAAGTGCTAGCACCCCCTCGCAACCGTATCTCTAAGAGCCTGGAAAACTCTCATCGTTTGGGGAGCACGGGACAATAGAGAGGCCATCAAGGTTGGAAGTGGCAAATCCTCTATTGCTCACGTAGGGCCGAACCGCCATTAGAGGTGGGGCCCCTTGACCCTTTTACAACGTTCTGGCTGGACCAACCCGCCGTCATAACTGGCCTTAACAGGAGGCCTGAACAGCCTCTAAGGGCTTGAAACCCAAACTAACCAGCCAAAAAATCCAAAAAACACACCAATCTGCATTTTGGAGGAAAAAAGAGCCTAAAACCTCATCAGATTTTAATATCTCCAAAACTAGTAAGAGTTAACCCTTGGATGACTGGCAGCAGGTCCAAGGTACTGTCTCAAACCTGCATAGAAGCCTGCGAATTCCAAGCAGATTGCAAAAATCAGAGAAAAATCATAAAAAATTCAAAAAACCCTTGAAAAAAATCTAAAAAAATGCAAATCTTCACCAGAACTTATGCAGTAGAGTCCTTTGAAGTTTCATCTAAGTGAGACCAGGACACGAAGAAGCTTGCAAGAGTTAGTTTGATGTCTAAGTGTCTTTGCGAGAGTTCCCAGTGAAAAAAAGATGGAAAAGTATCAGAGAACCCTCGCAGACACCAGATTTTTCAGTTCCAGTGGGCAAGAACTCTCGCGGAGGATTTTGAAATCCCATTTGCTTAGAGACAAGGACACAGAAGAGTCTATGAGAGTTAGTTTCATTCCAGTCAGTAGAAAATTGGGTTTAAGTGTTAAAACATCACTAAAAAATAAAGATCAAGCAAATCCTTCTAGTAAGAACTCTCACAGACCACCTCAATTGATTCAGAATGTCAATTTTCATCAGTGAAGAAGCATGCGAGAGTTAGTATAGAGACCACGGATGGAAATACCAAAATACGATGGATCCTCAAATCTCATCCGCTTCCTCCAGATCTACGAGCAAGCTTGTGAAATCTACGGCGAACGGACACTTGCGGAAAAGTGATGTTGTTTTTCATGTCCTTATTAGAAGTGGCTCAGGATTGGTTTTTCAACTTGTCAGAGGAAGAAAAATCTACCTTGAAAGCGGTTAAAGTGGCTTTCATTACGCGCTTTAAACCAAGGAAGTCCCTCCTGCTCAGCAAAGTCAAGATGGAAAAACAAGAAAGGGTCTAAGACTATATTGAATAGGTCAAACATCTACGATCTGAGTGCAGTGCAGCCCTAACTCCCGATCATGCAGTGATCATGTGGTTCCTAGCAGGGTTACCATGAAGCATCAGAAAAAAACTGAAACGACGGGAGCAGTACGCTACTCTACAAGAAGTTATGGAAGATGCCATCAGGAAAGAAGATGAGAGATCTGACGACAAATATCAATCCACCCATACTCCTATTCCCTCGATAGCATCATCATCATCAAACGCATTTGCTCTATCCATAGAACTGTTGTTGGATCAAATGACAAAATTACACAAATAGCAGATGGAGCAACTTATGACGTAGTTTGAACAAAAACTGAAGGCCTTACAAAGACAGTACCAGAAAATACGACACCGGGTACCGAGAGCACAAGCGGAGGAAAAAGAGCAAGAAAGGGACAATCCTATGGAACCTCCAGCTGATGGCGAACGGGAACCGCAAACGGGCTCATCATTGCACACTGATTAGAATGATCAGTTGCATCGTCATGAACCAGCTTTTCACACGGTGGAGCCCGAGGAACCGCACACTGAAAGGCTCACAATCTTATTGGCAAGCCGTGTTAGTTTACCTCTCGGAAAATTAATGCGGATTGCGCCACAAGCTAAAAGCCTTTTGGTTGAATGGGCCAAAACGGACGAAGAGCCAGTGGCGCTTGAGCCCATATATTGTACGGGCTATGAAGAAACAAGTAATGTCCTCCACATCGAGGCAACGTGGAAAAGTGAGGAACACAACATCACCCTGCCAATCAAACACAAGAGATACGAGGACGAGACAACAGTGGTAGATGGAGGATCATGGGTCAATTTGATCTCCACTACTTTGTACGAAAAGTGGGATTTACAAGGGTTGAAACCAACATGATTCGGCATCAAGCTAGTGGATCAATCCTGTGTAAAATCAAAGGGTGTAGTAGCTGATATCCCTGTAAAAATAGCAGGCATGTAGTTTGTGATTACTTTTGTAGTCATGGATATACCTGAATCTCCAACTGCATATCGTGTTTTACTAGGAAGACCATGGTTGAGGACTGCGCAAGTAGTACACAACTGGGGTATGGGAAAACTCACCTTTGAGAACAAAGAGCAGGCTGTAAAGGTTGATCCAACCACATGGGTGGTGAAACCTATTGCACCCAAGGCTGATGACAGATCATCCACGACAGATCACACGACTGATCGCCCAGGGCTAGCCAAGGGTGGTCACTATGATTCAGAGATGGATGTCGTGAGATGGACGGATGCATTAGCAACGATTGACTGTCGGACATGTCAATATGAATCAGATCCTGAACTCAGCACATCTTCACCCAAATGTTACATTATGGACACACCAATCACAATTGGGGTGAATATGATAAACGTAGCATGGCTGTTAGCGAAACCTATTGAGAACCTAGTGGACGATGATTTAGTCCCTTGGCAATATGCTCTAACTTATAATAAGGAAATTGAGCTGACTGATGAGCAAGTCCTATACCACATGGACCCAGATCATTACAGAATCAAGAAAGTATCAGCTCAACCGCCGCAAAAGTCTGCTATGGCGAAGATCTCAAGGATCGATCCACCAAAGGCACTTGTGAATAAGAAGAATCAGTTAAAACAATGCTACAATCGGGTGATTTGATGGAGTGATCTACCCGAGGAGGCTATAGCCACAGTGGATGTTGATTTTTGCAACCATGAGGCGAATGTCACGTCAATTCCGATGAAAGACAACAAGGACAAATCCACCCATATGACACAAAAGGGCAAAAAGAAGGTGTTGGATTCCTTGAAGTCAATCAAGATGAACTCAGATACAACGTCATCCTCTACTCAGATGACAGAGAACCAAAAGATGACCAGTCAGGCCAAGATCAACATGCTGAAGGAGGAATCTTGAGGAGCACCAGTTCACGAGATGCTTGAAACCTTCACGAATTATACCTTGGTTGTTGGTGGAGTATAAGGACTGTTTTGCCTAGAGTTATAGTGATCTTAAAGGCATTCCACCAACAATAGTCCAACACACCATACCCCTGTGGACGGAGCAGTCCCCAAGGTAAGCCGTTACTATCGTTGCAACCCGAATTATACAGAGCTGATCAAGCAGGAGTTGCAAAAGCTGATGGATGCAGATTTTATTTAGAGAATCGAGCACACGAAATGGGTATCGCCGATAGTTATACTAGCCAAGAAGAACGGCAAAATGCGAATCTGTCTGAATCTAAAGGCGCTAAATGCAGTCACCAAAAAGGATCATTTTTCTTTACCATTTACGGAAAGTGTCCTCGACAGAGTAACTGGCGCCGAAGCCTATAGTTTTTTAGACGGCTTCAACTGTGACAACCAAGTGAAGATAGCACCCTAAGACCAGCATAAGACAGCATTTGCCATGGAATGGAGAACCTATGCTTATTAGGTAATGCCATTCGGACTTTGCAATTCCCCAAGCACTTTCCAACGAGTCATGCAGGCGACATTCAAAAGTATTTGCAAAATTTTTAGAAATTTTTTTGGACGATTTGTGCATGCATGGACCAGACTCAGAACACTTATCCAATTTGGAGAAGGTGCTACAAAAATGTCGCAATCTTCAGATCTCCTTGAATCCAGAAAAATGTCAATTTTGGGTTACACATGGCTTGATTCTCGGCCATATAGTGTCAAGACACAGGATCTTCACAGACCTATCAAAAATCAGGATCATTGTTAATCTACCACCACCAGGGATGATCCGCGAAGTCTACATCTTTATGGGTCATGCTAACTATTATAGGATCTTCATTCTAGATTTTGCGAAGTTAGCCCGACCAATTTACAAACTCGCAACGGATCCACATTGGAAGGAGAAAGCCCTAAAAGCTTTCCAAAAGCTTAAGGATGCATTGTTTTCAGCACCAATCTTACGTCCACCCAATTGGTCCATTGAGTTTTATGTGCATATGGACGCATCGAAGTATGCAGTGGGAGCAGTCTTAACCCAGCCAGGAGAACACAAAAAGGATTTTTCAATCCGATTTGCAAGCCGACAGCTCAGTGATACCGAAATAAATTATTTAACCACAGAACGGGAAGCACTGGCAATGATCTATGCGGTTAAGAAATTTCGGCACTACTTGATGGCCACACATTTTGCTTTTTATACGGACCATCAATCCTTGCTCTATCTCATTAACAAAACTTGCAACACATGGAGAATCACCAAATGGCTACTTCTGTTGTTGAGGTTTGATTTTCGGATAGTAGTTCGCAAGGGAAAACAACACTACATGGTAGATCATGTGTCGCGAATCAAGGAAAAGGAGGTCGCAACCCAACCCGATGATGAGCTGGCCGATGCTATCTTATTTTACGTGGACACAGTACCAGAATGGGCTGCCGACATTGTTGAATATCTAATGTGGGGCCAACCAAACAAATCACTACTCAAGGCAAATCAACAAAAATTGATTTTGAAAGCTAGACCTTATCAACTAATTGCTGGTCAATTGTATCGAAGAGGACCAGATGGGATTTTTCCTCATGAGACCACCCAAATTATTTCGCTTTCACATGAAGGCATGGGTGGAGGCTATTTTGCATCCAACATTACAGTTCGCAAGATTTTGCAATCAGAATGTTGGTGGCCAACAATTCATAAGGATATGGAGGAATACCTGAGGAAGTGCGATGTGTGCCAAAGGGCAAGGAGACCAACGAGATTGAATCATGATCTACTACACCTAGTCTTAGCCCAAGCACCACTCGAAAAGTGGGGATTGGATTACATCAGTCCAATACATCCTGCAGCAAGGAGTACCCAGGCTCAATACATAATCGTAGCCACGGACTATCTCACCAAGTGGATCGAAGCCAAGGCAGTAAGAGTAGCTGATGCTAGGACTACTGCCAATTTCCTTTATGAAAAAATCATTGTCCACTTTGGATGCCCGATGGAGATAGTCAACGATATCGGGAGTCATTTCATCAGAGACCATCAAGGTCCTGTTGGAGATATTCTTCGTGATCCATAGAACCAGTATGCCTTATTATCCTTGCGGTAATGGGCAAGCAGAATCATTCAATAAGATTCTGTGTAGTATGCTCACAAAAATAGTTAAAGCTAGCAGATCAGATTGGGAACATAAGTTGCATGCTGCTCTGTGGGCATTCAGGACAACACATAAGAGAAGCACTGATCAAATACCTTTTCAATTGGTATATGGTCAGGATGTTGTAATGCCAGTAGAGTTTTTAGTCTTTTCATTAAGGATTGCCACAACGCAACGGCTTAATGAATCCAAATCTCTACAACTATGCCATGAAGCTCTGCATAAGCTCTACGAAACACGATTACTAGCTATGCATGCACTGGCAGTTGAAAAGAAAAGACGCAAAGCATGGCACAATCGCAAGTTACAAAAGAAGAATCTTCGTTCCGGAGATCTGGTCCTGATGTACAAAATCAAGGCGATCAAGAAAAAATTAAAATTCACAAGCGAAGGTCCTTATCGGATCAAATAAATTCTTAATCATGGAACCATGAATCTAGAGAAGCTAGATGGGACACCATTCGACACACCCATCAACGGTAGCCGGTTGCACAAGTACTGGCCACCGCAGAGAATTAGATCCAGATTGGTGGTGGCATGTGACGAAAAGCTATTCTGCTAGGCCATCACAACTAGATCTAGGAAGAACAAGCCAAATCAAGTTAGATCCATCAAGATTCAGCCAGATCTGGCCAGATCGGAGAAATTTATCAGGATCCAAGAGGGATCCAGATCCAGATGGGATCAAGAGGGAAGCAGAACATTAGATTATGCCAATAAGTTTCTCAAATTTGCAGATCAGAGACCTCGATCTCAGTAACTATGGCAATTTAAGGACAAATTTCACCCAAGACTAATGGATCTGCTACCAAATGTCTAACAGAACTTCCTATCTGAAAGCGTTGAAAGCTTTCCATTTTAAGTAGCTTTTGAGATTTAGTGAGCTCCAAATGTAGAACGCGTTGACTGAATAGCTGATATGGCAAAAAGCTTTTGATATAACGTGTCTTCATATTTTTAGCAACCTCAAGAGGAAGGACAAGTGGATGGAAAATATTTATACGCTCAAAGGGCTTAGGTATTTAGAGTGCTTTCGTGACTTAAACACTCAATTTTTTGAGAGACTCAAATTTTTGGAACGACTCGAAATTTTCCAAAGACTCGAATTTTTCCAAAAAGACCCAAAATTTTGAAAGACTCGAAGTTTTTTTAAGACTCGAATTTATGGAACAACTCTTTGTTTATATGGAAAGACTCAAATTTTTGAACGACTCAAATATTTTGAATGACTCAAAATTTTCCAATGACTCGAATTTTTCAATGACTCGAATTTTTTGAACGACGCAAGTTTTTGGAAAGACTCGAATTGTTTGAACAACTCGAATGTTTGGAATGACTCAAATTTTTCCAATGATTGAAAATTTTCAAAATATCGAATTTTTCCAATGATTTGAACTTTTCTTAAGATTTGATTTTTTCCAAAATATTGAATTTTTCTTAAGACTCGAATTTTTTCAGAGACTCAAACTTTTTGAATGTCTCCAATTTTTTCAAAGACTCGAATTTTTTCAATGACTCGATTTTCCAAAGGATCGAATTTTCCAAATATTCAAATTTTTTCAAAGACTCGAATTTTTTTAAAGAATCGAACTGTCAACTCGAATTTTTTCGAAAGATCAAAGGACTCTTTGTACTACTCTCAAGTCAAATTTTTCAAAAGACTCGATTTTTTTTCCAAAGACTCAAATTTTTCCAAAGACTAGAATTTTTCCGAAACCTTTCACATTTTTTTGAAGGCTCGAATTTTTCCAAAGACTCGAATGTTAGATATTCGAGATGCGAGATGCGCGAGATCGGTCATCATTCAAATCATCGGCCGCCATTTCCCGTCAACAACGGGCACTCACAACTAGTATATATATATATATATTTATTTAAACTTATGTACAGTTTTGCGCATGTGTATGGGTGCACCCATGCATCCTCCTCCCCTCACCCATGTATGAGCTTTTTCTAACTAAAAAACTTGGGGAGGAGGATGCATGGCCCTCCTCCTCATGCATCCATGCATCCTTCAAAACATGTCCCTTCAAAACACAATCACTTTTCCATTAATGACTAACGGTCTCTCTCTCTTTATTAGCCACCTTTCCATTAATGCATAATGGCTGTCTCTCTATCTCTTTTTGTTTGTGCATCTCTCTCTCTCTCTCTCTCTCTCTCTCTCTCTCTCTCTCTCTCTCTCTCTCTCTCTCTCTCTCTCTCTCTCTCTCTCTCTCTCTCTCTCTCTCTCTCTCTCTCTCTCTCTCTCTCTCTCACATGTGCGAATCGGGACTCTTTCCTCGCTCATTTTTTCTTTGTCTCTCTCTTTTTCTTTGTGCATCTCTCTCTCTCGCGCTCTCTTTCTTTGTGTTGTGTTGTGTGAATTCGTACTGGTAGGTGCTTTGTTGATCACAACTAGCAAGAAATGTTGAAGACTGCGACCTTCATGCTATCAGAAGCTTGAGGAGAAGAGCCTGCAATCGGAACCTTGAGCCTTGAGCCTGCTATCACAACTGTCGGGCAGAGCTGAAGAATCACACCACCATCACTATCATAAGGTGTGTTTGTTGATCAACGACCTCTAGTTTGCAAATCAACACCTTATATGTTTGTAGATCAGCGATGCACAGTTTGTAGGTTAGTTTACTGTCATGATAACTATAACATTTTAGGCATTCTTTTTTAAACTTAGAGCTAGCGCTCATTAGAAGATTGCAGTACCCCCGCCAACAGACACCAAAGCTCCTTCTCTCTCAAAGATCCACTATCCACCCAGCGAGCTATTAAAACAACTTCAAAGGCCAACGAGCTTTTACCATCTCTGGATTCACAACATTATATATTTTATCTTATTTATCTAGTGGATGCTATTCTACGGTTTATGGTCTACAAATGCTTGAGTACAATTTTTTGTTTTTGCTGAAACTGTGCAATGGCTCCATCGTCGAGTTGCCATAGTACTTGTTGGCTTGACAATGTACCAAAAATATTGTACTGTAGCTCATTCACCAACCATACCATTTTTTGGCCCACTAGTGGTAATCGCTCCCATACTCCAAAGTCAGTTAAAGAACATCCGTAGTTGGGGTAAGACATAGGGTTATATGGAATGAGATCCGAAATTGGTGGAGAAGATAGATTTTGAGAAAATGAAGGTGGAGGTGATTGGGGCCTTTGAGAAGAGGAATGGAGTGGAGGTGTGATCATAGTGATGGATGGGATTTGTGCTAGTAAATTGAGTGCAAAATCATCTATGTTGACCGAGGAGTCAAGAAAGGGAGAAGAATGTACAGGGGATGGCTTTTCTAAAATAGTCATATCAAGGCCAGTGTTTAGTATGAGAGAAGGTGTGGATGTGGCATTATGTGGTGGAGGCAATGGTAGAATGTTATTGGTGGTAGGATGAGATACCTGAACAGCTGAAGTTGTTGCAGTAGGTAGGACTACGCTAGATGCACTTGACTCGGAAGTGTCTTTGTCAAGAGAGCTTCATGCCCTAGTTGTTGTGTCACGTCCTTGTTGTCCTTGTTGGGCCTGTTGAAGTAGGATTGCTTGTTGTGCCAAAACTTCCTTTGGGAATCGGAAGATTTAAGGCTCCCACCAGATGCAACATATTCGACCCCTATATCACTTGATAAAATATCAAGGGAGACCTCTTCCATTCTGTTTTCAGTTATTGCCTTGCCCTTTTGTTTCTTCGTGGGGGCTGTAGGTGTTGCAGAATCATCATATAGTTGCGGAGTGGCCCGCTTCTTGATGATAGGATATTGTGCCTCTAGCTCTTTGAGGACTGCGGCCATGCATTGTCCCATGTATTTTTGGACCATCATGTGTAAGGGGCACCCACACTTGGTTGTTAGTTTTCTAGATTTCAATGTCACACAAAGCTTCTCATGGATTTTGTCAGCCCACTTGTAAGCCTGATTGGGATCGTTCAGTGTGATAGTGGGGGAGAATAGATCGCTTGTTGGAATGCGATCCACTTTGGTAGTATGGACTTCAACCATTGTATTGAGAATTTTTGCAGCTTCCTGTAGTTTAGGATCCTTGATGAGCTTTATGGCAATGTTGTCGTTTGTCTGTGGAATCGTCTTGCCATCCTCCATCAAGAACTTTATGAAGTATTTTGGATCATAGTTGGCACCTTTTCCATGAATCGTCTCCCCAGCAATTAGAAAAACCAACTCTTTGTAGGCGATCTGGGGTCGATGATGATGTAGCTGTCATCCTTCGAGGTAATTCGGAAAGAATGGAACTCCTAGGAATAAGTTGAATAGGCTGCTCGTGACAGGCTCCCGTTCTGTTGATCGATGAAGTATGTGAGATCAAAGCCAAGACTGATGAGAATATCCTTGGCCAAGGTGAGAGCTAGAGGATAATTCTTGATGTGGATCAAGAATAGGTCGTCTATATAAGGGCGTGAGGCCTTACGACGATGAAGTGAGAGTGAAGAGTCTCTTGTGGCCATGATAGTAGTAGTGTGAGAGTTCGAGGAAGTTTTGGAAAATTTGAAAAAATTTCAGCATGAGCTCTCTAGCAGAATTCTAAAATGGACTCGCGGGCAGAATAGATGAGGTCTATATATAAATGTTTTTGGATAGAAATTCACAAGTTCACCCAGAAATCGTTTTCAAATCCCACAATTTTTCAATGAGATTCTCAAGAGAAAGAGTTATGATGGTCCTGCGAGTTCCTGCTAGTGATTTTTTTGTACAATAATGGGTGGAATTCCCTGGTAGTACAAAAATGAAAATGATCAAAATTCACGGATGTGATGTGAAAGATTTCAGATCCTTAAGATCCAATCTACTTGAATGATCTTTGGTTAGAAAGAGAAATACTTTACCAATTTCACCGATGTAGAAAAATCAATATCTACACACAATTTGAGATGCAAACACTAATAGAACTTGATCAACCTTGAATGAAATGATTATGTACTGTTGCTATCCGTACAAAACCAGCAAGCTACTGTATTTCACACGTGTGGATCCAAAAATAGCAAATATAGATCATTCTACACATAGAATTGCAAGCAATCACCAAGATAGTGCACCAATGGATAGTAGAACCCAAGAGAACCATGTATAAGCATGAAATGAGATAGAGAAGAGAGAAGATTGCTCTCTCCATGAGTTACATCCTTTTATAGCAGGTCCAAACCCTATTTGGCCACTTGGCTTTCCCACCAAAATGCTAACCCTACCAATTTTGGGTTTAGATTCAATGTACCCAACTTATTCGAATTGAATCTACTCAAACTCGCATTCTATCTTTCCCACACTTTCAAAAAGTGTTTATTCAAATGAAATTTAGATTAATGAACTTTGAAAAGTCAACCTCTAAGTCTAAAACAAATTTTGGCCTCAATATGCCAAATATGGAAATATTGCAAAATGTGATGAAACTAGTTGAATCTTTCACACTCCCTCTCTACAGAACCTCCAGCTGACGGCGAATGGGAACCGAAAGCGGACTCACCATTGCACACCGATCAGAACGATCGGTTGCATCATCATGAACCATTTTTTCACATGGTGGAGCCCGAGGAACCACACACTGAAAGGCTCACAATCTTACTGGCGAGCCATATTAGTTTACCTCTCGAGAAATTACTATGGATTGCGCCACAAGCTAAAGCCTTTTGGTTGAATGGGCCAAAATGGACGAGGAGCCAGTAGCGCCTGAGCCCATATATTGTACGGACTATGAAGAAACAAGTAATGTCCTCCACATCGGGACAACGTGGGAAAGTGAGGAACACAACATCACCCTGCCAATCAAACACAAGTGATACGAGGATGAGGCAGTAGTAGTTGATGGAGGGCAGGGGCCGAAGCCTACAGTTTTTTAGACGGCATCAACAGTTACAACTAGGTGAAGATAGCACTCCAAGACCAGCATAAGATAGCATTCGCCACGGAATGGAGAACCTATGCCTATAAGGTGATGTCGTTCGGACTTTGCAATGTCCCAAGCACCTTCCAGCTTGTCATGCAGGCAGCATTCAAAGAGTATTTGCAAAAATTTTTGAAAATTTTCTTGGACGATCTATGCATGCATGAACTAGACTCAGAACACTTATCCAATTTGGAGAAGGTGCTACAAAAATGTCGCAATTTTTAGATCTCCTTGAATCCAAAAAAATGTCAATTTTGGATTACACATGGCTTGATTCTCGACCATATAGTATCTAGACATGGGGTCGCCACAGACCCATCAAAGATCAGGATCATTGTTGATCTACAACCATAGGGGACGATCCACAAAGTCTACATCTTCATAGGTCATGCTAACTATTATAGGATCTTCATTCTAGATTTTGCGGAGTTAGCCCGACCAATTTACAAACTCACAATGGATCCACATTGGAACGAAGAAGCCCTAAAGGCTTTCCAAAAGCTTAAAGATGCATTGGTTTCAGCACCAATCTTACGTCCACCCAATTGGTCCACAGACAAATCAGTACCAAAGGTGGATCAACGAAAATTGATCTTGAAAGGTAGATCTTATCAGTTGATTGGCGACCAATTATATCGAAGAGGCCCATGTGGAATTCTTCGGCAGTGTATTCTTCCTCATAAGGCACCCCAGATGAAGGCATGGGTGGAGGCCATTTTGCATCCGACATTACAATTTGCAAGATCCTGCAATCAAGATGTTGGTGGCCAACGGTTCATAAGGATACGAAAGAATACCTGAGGAAGTGCGATGTGTGTCAAAGGGCAAGGAGACGAACGAGATTGAATTATGACCTACTACACCTAGTCTTAGCCCAAGCACCATTCGAAAAGTGGGAACTGGATTATGTCGGACCAATTCACCATGCAGCAAGAAGTACCAGGCTCGACTATCTCACCAAGTGGGTCGAAGTCAAGGCAGTAAGAGTAGTTGATGCTAGGACCACTACAAAGGTCCTTTATGAAAATATCATTGTGCACTTTGGATGTCCGGTGGAGATAGTCAACGATCACGGAAGTCATTTCATCAATGAGACCATCAAGGTCCTGTTGGAGGAATTCTTCGTGATCCATAGAACCAGTACGCCATATTATCCTTGCGGTAATGGGCAAGCAGAATCATCCAATAACATCCTGTGTAGTGTGCTCACGACAACAGTTGAAGCTAGCAGATCAGATTGGGAACATAAGTTGCATGCTGCTCTGTGGGCATTCAGAACAACATATAAGGGAAGCACTAATCAAACACCTTTCCGATTGGTATATGGTCAGGATGCTGTAATGCCAGTAGAGTTTTTAGTCCCTTCATTAAGGATTGCCACAACGCAACGCCTTAATGAATCCAAATCTCTACAACTACACCATAAAGCTCTGCATCGAATCAAGGAAATTCTTAATCATAGAGCCGTGAATCTGGAGAAGCTAGATGGGACACCGTTCGACACACCCATCAACGGTAGCCGGTTGCACAAGTACTGGCCACCGTAGTGGATTAGATCCAGGTTGGTGGTGGCATGTTACGAAAAGCTATTCTGCTAAGCCATCACAACTAGACCTAGGAATATCAAGCCAAATCAAACTAGATCCATATGGGATCAAGAGAGAAGCAAACTATCAGATTATGCCGATAAGTCCCCCAAATTTGTGGATTAGAGACCTCTATCTCAATAACTATGGCAATTTAAGGGCAAAATTCACCCAAAATTGGATCTGTTACCAAATATCCATCAAAACTTTCAGAGAACTACCAACAGTTAGATCAAATATGGATGAAGCTGATTACTAGTTTGCAAAAATAAAAAATCAGAGAATCTCAAGATCTCGTCAAAAAACACTCTAAAAGAATACTTTTTTCATGATTTTTGGAGATCCCCTGGAAGATAGCTCTTGAAACTTGGACAATCACTAAATTTGACCCAGATGGATCTATGAAAATCTCTACAAGAGTTACTGATGGAAAAGTCATCATTTTTTAGTATGTGCGAGGGTTCCCAGAAGCTGAATCTTCAGAACCTTCGCAGAACAGCAAGATTATCATACCAACCTTTGCAAGGTGCATAGATGGAATTAGAGCAGTGAAATTAGTCTGCCTACATGGTCTGATCTTAAAAATCCAATCACAGAGACATGTTGTGCGAGAGATCACCTCCTGCGAGAGTTGAACCCTCGCAGACAGTCTGAACCCTCGCCGAACCTTCGTAGGGCAGTCAAATCACCTTCTAAACTCTCGCAGGCTTCTCTGAGGTCTTAGAATTTTGTGAAGAAGGTCCTTGCCAAAATTTGGGTGGAACTGAATAAGGGAAAGTGGATTTCACCTAATATGCACTCTAAATTCCACTATATAAGGGTTGAATTCGAGTCATTTGTCACCTTTACTGGCGAAGCTCTGTTCAAATTTTCACTAAAGTTTTCAAGTTCTCTGAATGCGACCAAACTTCATACAAGCTATCATCTACACATTCTAAACCTAGATCTGCACTCTGAACTACAGTTCTTACCATCTGACACTCGTTATTCATAGTTTTTGTCGTTTCCACCTCTTTTTACTTTTTCCACCATTTTTTTTACTTTTTCGCTCTTTAACTATCACTGCTAACATGGTCTCTTCATCCTATGAAGACTCTGGCACCAAGCAGGTAATCCAGTGTGAGATACCCTCAGCCACACAGATTTAGCCCTTACCCTCTAACACTCTGATTCAACCATGGCTTCAGACTGCTGGCCCACTTCTTGAGGCAATGGATTTTTTCCCGACTCTTTTCCATTCTGAGACTAACATGGGCCTCACCCTTCACGCTTACGCCACTTGGGACATGTCAAAGTCACGTTTTCACTTTCTGTACTAAGGTACCACGTTCAAGGTCATGATTAACGCAGACTTGATGGTCACCATTAGCATTATGTTCGATGACCGTCAGCTCATCTCCCATCATCAGGCAAAAAGCTTGATCAAACCTTTCGTCGCCAAGACTGCACCAGAGATCCCCATCCAAATTAACAAAAGTTACTTGATAGAGGCTATCACGGAACCAATCATACAGGGGGATGCGCATCTGTTGAACAACTTTCTAGTTGTTTCAATATTTTGCAAGGACAGAATCCAGTCCATGCTGCTGAGTCAGATAGTGCCACAATACGATGTCAAAATTTTGCATACTAGCACAAGGGCTCCAAAACATCTCCCAGTTTTCCGGTCCCGACCGGACAAAGTGTCCTTGAAGCCCTGTTTAACGTCGAACTTCGAACGGACGTTTTGGACCGACCGTCGGTCGTTTCCTCGTCCTGTTTGTTCCCACAGGTTCATATCAAGGTTGTCCACTGGCCGAAATAGACGGCACCTGAAACGAATCCTAATTGGAAAAATGGGACCGTCAGACGGAGAGTTGCAAAACTAGTCCATTTCGCTTGACCTAATTGCGCTTCTCTCCAGTCGAAGGGCCATTTTGACCGAACGATACCCGAATTGAGCCAGGCTTGATCCCTTGGGTTCGTATCGGGATCATGAACCACTGGACTATGTTCTTGGACCATTGATGCATTCTACACAATACCATGGCCTATGTGATGAGATAGATTTAGGGTTTGGAGTGGTACAACATCACAGGTTCTTGGCGAGGTTGTCGGTTGGC
Organism: Diphasiastrum complanatum; assembly: GCA_029204225.1. Classification (NCBI taxonomy): domain Eukaryota; kingdom Viridiplantae; phylum Streptophyta; class Lycopodiopsida; order Lycopodiales; family Lycopodiaceae; genus Diphasiastrum; species Diphasiastrum complanatum. The sequence goes on from CM055103.1 coordinate 12,308,007, forward strand.
CAAAATGGACGGCACTCGAAACGAACCCTGTTTGAAAAAACTGGGCTGTCGGATAGAGAGCTGCAAAACTAGTCCATTTTGCATGACCTAATTGTGTTTTTGTCCCGTCGAAGGGCCATTTTGACCGGACAATACCTCGAGCCAGGCTCGGTCATTTGAGTTCATATCGGGAAGCCTAAACCGTGGACTGTATTCCTGGGCCATTTTGTCGATTCCAAATGTTTTCAGGTCCCATCCCTCACAAAGTGTCCTTGAAGTCCTGTTCGACGTCGAATTTCGGACGGACGTTCTGGGTGTTTCGCCGGTCCTTTCCTCGTCTTGTTTGCTTCCACAGGTTCCTGGCAAAGTTGTCGGTTGGCCGAAATGGACAACACCTAAAACGGATCCCATTTGGAGAAACTGGGCCGTCGGACAGAGAGCTGCAAAACTAGTCCATTTTGTGTGACCTAATTGCGTTTCTAACCCGTTGAAGGGCCATTTTGACCAAACGATACCCGAATCGAACCAGGCTCGGTCCCTTGGGTACGTACCCGCTTCACGAACCAGTGGACTGTATTCCTGGACCATTAATACATTCTACGTAGGTTTAAGTGTATGCTACACAAGTGCAGCTTTGATGTTGAATCTGCACATATCTATGGTGCAATGCCTATGACACAATGAGGACGTGGGTGGGGTTAATGATGTTTATGGATGTGGTTATGATGTTTATGCTTGTGGCTTGTTTTGATGGTTATGGCTGTGGGGTTGTGGGTTTAGGATAATTTGTTAAGGTTTAGGGTGTTATGTTAACTGTGCCATTTGTTGGGGTGTCAGATTTAGCATGTTATGTTAAATGGTTGAACATGATGCATATGTTATGAATGAGATGCAGATGTGTTGGTCTCTCTCTCTCTCTCTCTCTCTCTCTCTCTCTCTCTCTCTCTCTCTCTCTCTCTCTCTCTCTCTCTCTCTCTCTCTCTCTCTCTCTCTCTCTCTCTCTCTCACACACACACACACACACACACACACACATCTTGCACGGTGCAAACCATTTCTGACTAACTATTCAAATTTCACAGAGCTAACCATTTGTAAGCAACCACAATAAATTAGCCATGACACAAATACTGTAAAAAAATAGATACATCTCATCTGATGCCACTATACATGATACTAAAGTGTGTATCAGTATCTACAAGTTTGTGCTAAAAAAATCATCTCTCTACGTGCCAGATGCATCTACAGGGGTGTCAAATACAAAGTCTGGCTGGGAGTGTGGAGGCATCTGGGACTCCTCTAAGTCTGGGCCAATGCCTGCCAAGAGACGATTAGAAAAATCATCAGTGAGTCCCCTCTTGGCTGGAAATCCTAAACTCACAAACACACTGTGCACAAACACAAATCCTCTCTCTCCATCCCTCACACTCTCTGTCTCTTCCTCTCTCTCTCTCTCTCACACACACATATCACCACACACACACACAACTATATGCACACAAATCAACAATATCTTTTCACACACACACACAATTTTCACACACACACACACACACAACCCATCACACACACCCACACAAACACCATATATATATATATATATATATATATATATATATATATATATATATATATATATATCTTCCGCCCTCTTTCGCTGCTCTCGGATTCTACGGACTATCCGCAGGGCCCGCATCCTTTTGTTTTATTTTTATTTTTTTAAAAACGCGTCCGCGGGGGGGGGGGTGGATGCATTCTGGGCCCCGAACGCGTCCGCGTCAGGACGCTGGACGTGTCCAGCCCAAAAAAAAAAAAAAGTAAAAAAAAAACGAGTCCGACCTTGCGGCCGAGGGTCAGACGCGTTCGGGTCCGGGCGTTGGACGCAGACGTGAATGCCGACACTTCGGCCCGGACCCTCATGTCTGATATATATATACATATATATATATGTAGATGCATATATATGTATGTATATGTGTGTGTGTGTGTGTGTGTGTGTGTGTAGATACATACATATGTAGAGATATATATCTATATATATACTAGTAAAGAGTGCCCGTCGTTGACAGGCAATGGATGGCCGATGGTCGTTGACGGGTGGCTGATGGTCGCTAACGGGTGGCCAATGTATGTGTGTGTATGTACGTGAGTGCATGTGTTATCTGTGTATGTGGATTTGTGTGTATGATTTGTGCTTGATGGTGTGTGTGATTTATGTGTGGTGTGTGTGTGTGAAATGTGCGTGTGTGTATGCATGTGTGGTTTATGTGGCCGATAGTGTGTGCATGTGTGTATGAGTGTGCATGTGCATTTCTCTGTGTATACTAAACTGCTTGGAGCCCGATTTGTTGATGCAGGCTCGTCTCGACGTGCAGCACTGGATGGAATAGATGACATGCATGACGGAGCCCGTTGCAATATTGGACCACTTCTTGAAAATGCCAAAAAGTAAACGACCGACTTTATTAGCACACCAAGCAGGTTGTTGCAAATATGGATAAAGTTAGATACCAGTGATGAAAAAAGAGATTGAAGTCTCTCAGAGACACTAATCTCAATGATTCAAGATGCCCAGTTCTTGGTGAGCCCTAAAATAGTGTGCAATCGAAAAATGAATACCATTCATTCGACCTTATATCATATGAATGCATTTTATAGCTCTCAAGGATGACAATACTTGAGGTGATGTGACAGTTCGACCAAGGTTACCAAAAGCAAAAAAGTTGTCTTTCAAATGAGAAACAAGGTTGGATCAAAATCAAAAGATCGCATGTGTTAGGATTTCAAAGATAGATTGTCACATCCATTCCTAGCAAGGTACTACAGGAGCAAGAGGAAAGGATGGGACATATTGATCAAGCAAACTTGTGTATCAAGAGAATAAAAAACTATAGAGTTGGGAAGAAAGAAAAAGGAAGAACCCTAGAGCTAAGAACAAAGGAAAACTTCGAGTCAAATTTTCATTTCAATTTGAATAAATAAAAAAATGTCTAGCTTTAGCTATTCAACTTCTACTATTTCCCATAGTCGTTGCAAGGATGAGGTAAGCAAATATGTTCTTCAATAGAGCATGGATGTTAGACGGAGAAAAGAACTTTGGGTAAAACTTTCTGTTCATGATCTATGGATAAAATTTTGGTAATCCAAAATAAATACGAAAGCCATATAATAAATCTTAGTGCGGTTCTGTTCATCGATGATTTTTTTTAGGTGGATTGACAAAGAATGGGAGAACATATGGGGTGGGCGGAGTGCAGGTGTGCTCCCTAATGGTAAAAAGCAAGTTGTTTGGGCAAGAGGCCGATGGTTTAAGTGCTCGGGGGAGATGGGTGGGTGGGTTTTGCCATGTGACAAAAATGGGCGAGAGAGTGTTAAAAAAGCATATGCTCCTGCTCTTAAAAGCCTTAGTTTTTTTTTTTTTGGGGGGGGGGAGGAGAATTTCTTTCTTGATAGGGAAACTTTTTTGTCTCCTTATTTAAAAAAGGAAACTTAATTTATGGGGAGCCAAAAAGCCCATTCACTCTTTTTGTTTTATGGAGAGTGGGGGTTCACATTTTTAAGTGGATTTACATTCATATTTTTTTATGAGAGGTTTAGATTTAAGAAAAAGTATATGTGTGTGTGTGCCTGCGTGGGGGGGAGTAAATATTGATATATTTACTTTTAATGGAATGGAGGCACCCCCTTGTTTATATATCTACACACACACACACATTTTAACCTTTTTCATTTTTTTAGGGGCATGGAGGGACCTCCCTCCCTCTATGGGTAGTTGGTCGGCCTGTGGAGAGAGAGAGAGAGAGAGAGAGAGAGAGAGAGAGAGAGAGAGAGAGAGAGAGAGAGAGAGAAGTGGGGCCCGTGGGAAAGAGAGAAGGAGAAAAAAGGACTCTAGACTCTATACTTCATACAATATATTTCATCCACAAAAGGTTTTTTATATGGAGATGTGTGAGTGTGTGCGCACACACACACATGCATTCATTGTGTCGGGGGTCACACACACACAATGAACATGTGCACACGCGCACACACACACACACACACACACACTCACACTTGTGTGCATGTGTGTGTGCATGCACGTGTGTTCCAAATCCCCCCTCTCCCCCTATTTTTCTCTTTTTTTTGTCTCTTCTACTCTTCTCACCCCATCCACCTCCTTTTTTTTTTATTGTGCATTTTTTGGCCCATGGATAAAAGCTTGTGGGTAACGATTTAAGCTAGTGAGTTTGGGCTTGTGGTTAAACATTCATGGAAATGGCGGGCCAAGATAGAAATTTGAAGGATTGAAAAAAAACAAAAAACCAGTTTAAGGTAGTCAAGAAAATTTATATGTTCATGATTTATGGGTAAAGCTTTGATAATTTAAAATAAATAAAAAGGCCAAGTAATAAAGATTATTGGCTAAAGTTTAAAGCACATTGCAGTGTGTGAAAAAAATAAAACCTTAACTTCAAACTTTAAGTATTTGAATTTAGTAAGTGAGAGGGAGGGGGTGAGGAATCTTTTTGGGGTCCACCCCTCAATGCACACAATGTGCAAATGTATGGGAATATGCACATTCCTCATACATGCATCCTCCTCCCCAAGTTTTTTAGTTAGAAAAAGCTCATGCATGGGTGAGGGGAGGAGGATGCATGGGTGCACCCAAACACATGCGCAAAACTGTACATAAGTTTAAATATATATATATATATACTAGTAAAGAGTGCCCGTCGTTGACGGGCAATGCCGGCCGATCTAGGTGACGGCCGATGATTTGGAACTCCAGTATGTCATGTCGTTGACGGATGTTGGTTTTTCGATCTAGGTGGCGGTGGTCCCTATGCGGCCTGATTGTGGTCCTTACGCAAAGGTCCCTATGCAACCTAATTGCGGCCTAATTGCGGTCCCTTTTGTTGAAAATTATCACTTCTCACTTGAAATTGGTTATTGTAAATATTGATCAAACATTAGAATAATGTTGATGATCTGATTTCACACGTGTGGAGCATGTTCCCACATGTGAAAGGATGTACTTTTCATACTTGTATATATTTAAATTGATTTTGTATCAATCTACTTAGTGTGAACGTGATATGACTAGTTTTTAGTCAAGTTGACTAGTCACCTAGAAATTAGCTTTTCCTTGCATGTGCATGAGTAAATGCTCCCACATGGCAAGTGGATGTTCACACGTGTGTATAGAGTACTAGAAGATAAGAGTTGACCATTTTCCTTAGATCCTATTTTGTAGGGAATATTCCTATATTCTAGGAGACTAGCTTTTTGGATTTTAGCCATATTCTAGAAGGTCAACTTTGGATAAAAATCAAGGATGGATCAAATGGATAGATCTGAGTGATGTGGCACTCTCATGTGAAGACTTGCTGGACTGTACCAGACTCATGGATGTACTTGATCCATAATAAGATCATCATTTTGCTAAGAAAATTGATGAGACTTTTGCATTCTACACTTTTATGAGGTTTCTAGTCATTTGTCTTGTGATTTTTATGTATGATTGCTATCTAGTATCATTGTACTTGTTGTTTCAGGTGCAGGCCGTACTGTGGACAGTACTCCACACGTGTGAGGCCGCTCTCACTAATTTATAATGTATTGATCCATTGCTCTTGCTTAAATCCAAGTGTAGTGAATCTAGATCAAGATCTAATGTGTAGAACTTGATAGATCCATTGATTAAGCAACCAATAACTCTCTATGATTGTAAATTGACTTCAACAACCAAAGAGCTCCTATGTCTAAGAAGACTCTTGATGGAGCTACATGTGCTAGAGGCCGAGGAGATCCCTTACATATTTTGTGACAATCAAGCTTCTCAACAAATTGCTTCAAATCCTATCTTACATGCTAGAACAAAGCATATTGAGATAGCTCATCACTTTGTGAGGGAGAAGGTACAATCCAAGGAGGTGCAACTACATCATGTACCATCATCCGAATGCATAGCTGATATCTTAACCAAGGCATTGTCCGAAGATCCATTTTTTAAGTTAAGATATGCTCTTGGAATTGTAGATAGATGTACATTAGATTTAGAAGTGAGGAGGAGTGTTAAAAATTATCACTTCTCACTTGAAATTGGTTATTGTAAATATTGATCAAACATTAGAATAATGTTGATGATCTGATTTCACATGTGTGGAGCCTGTTTCCATGTGTGAAAGGATGTACTTTTAATACTTGTATATATCTAAATTGATTTTGTATCAATCTAGTTAGTGTGAACATGATATGACTAGTTTTTAGTCAAGTTGACTAGTCACCTAGAAATTAGCTTTTCCTTGCATGTGCATGAGTAAATGCTCCCACATGGCAAGTGGATGTTCACACGTGTGTATAGAGTACTAGAAAATAAGAGTTGACCATTTTCCTTAGATACTATTTTGTAGGAAATATTCCTATATTCTAGGAGACTAGCTTTTTGGATTTTAGCCATATTCTAGAAGGTCAACTTTGGATAAGGACCAAGGATGGATCAAATGGATAGATCTAAGTGATGTGGCACTCTTCACACGTGTGAAGACCTGCTGGACTGTACCAGACTCGTGGATATACTTGATCCATAAAAGGATCATCATTTTGCTAAGAAGATTGATGAGACTTTTGCATTCTACACTTTTGTGAGGTTTTGTCTTGTGATTCCTATGAATGATTGCTATCTAGGATTAATGTACTTGTTGTTTCAGGTGCAGGCCATACTGTGGATAGTACTCCACACGTGTGATGCCGCTCTCACTAATTTATGATGTGTTGATCCATTGCTCTTGCTTAAATCCAAGTGTAGTGAATCTAGATCAAGATCTAATGTTCAGAACTTGATAGATCCATTGATTAAGCAACCAATAACTCTCTATGATTGTAAAGTACAATCATTATTGTCCTAAAAACTGTAAAATTTATCACCTTTGCGGCCTAATTGCGGTTTCTATGCGACCGATGATATATATATAATTGCGGTTACTATGCATTTGAGAGAGATTGAGCATTGTGAGCACCATGAGTGAGTGTGTGAGTGAGTGAGAGAGAGAATATCGTGATTTTGCGGTTTTTGCGGAGGGGAGGGCTGAAGCAAGGGGCAACCATGAGAACCATGCTAGAGCGAGAGAGAGAGAGAGAGAGAAGGGGCAACCGTGAAAACCGTGAGGAGGGGCAACCATGAGAACTAAAGGGAGGGGCAACCATGAGAACTCGGAAAGGAGGGGCAACCATGAGAACCGTGAGGGCCGAAGGGACGGGCAGCCCTAAAAACCATGCTGGAGAGAGAGAGAGAGAGAGAGAGAGAGAGAGAGAGAGAGAGAGAGAGAGAGAGAGAGAGAGCATAGGGAGGGGTCGTATAGGACCGCTAAGCAAGCATAGGGAGGGGCCGTATAGGACCGCTAAGGGAGCATGGGGGGGCTGCATAGGACCGCTAAGGGAGCATAGAGAGGGGCCGCATAGGACCGTAAAGGGAGCATAGGGAGGGGCTGCATAGGAGCACTAAGGGAGAGGGAAGTGAGTGGAACGGTCGCAAATGCCGTGAAGGGAGGGGCCGCAAACACCTCCTTTGTAGTCGTTTGGGAGGGAGTGAGTTAGAGAGGAACCGTTCAGAGCCACATAGGGAGGGGCCACATAGGACCACTAAGGGAGCATAGGGAGGGGCCGCATAGGAGCGCTAAGGGAGAGAGCAGTGAGTGAGTGAGTGGAAGGGTCGCAAATATCATGAAGGGAGGGGCCGCAAACACCTCCTTTGTAGTCGTTTGGGAGGGAGTGATTCAAAGAGGAACCGTTGAGAGTCGTGAGCACCGTTGAGAACCGTGAGAACCTCTATCATGGTTCCTCTCTCAACGATTCTCACAACGAGAGAGAGAGAGAGAGAGAGAGAGAGAGAGAGAGAGAGAGAGAGAGAGAGAGAGAGAGAGAGAGAGAGAGAGAGAGAGAGAGAGAGAGAGAAAACATCGTGACTTTGCGGTCTTTTGCGGAGGGGAGGGCTGAAGCGAGGGGCAACCATGAGAACCGTGCTAGAGAGAGAGAGAGAGAGAGAGAGAGAGAGAGAGAGAGAGAGAGAGAGAGAGAGAGAGAGAGAGAGAAGGAGCAACTGTGAGGAGGGGCAACCATGAGAACCGAAGGGAGGGGCAACCATGAGAACTCGGAAGGGAGGGATTACCATGAGAACCGTGAGGGCCAAAGGGATGGGCAGCCTTGAAAACCGTGCTGTGGAGAGAGAGAGAGAGAGAGAGAGAGAGAGAGAGAGAGAGAGAGAGAGAGAGAGAGAGAGAGAGAGAGAGAGAGAGAGAGAGAGAGAGAGAGAGAGAGAGAGAGGCCGTATAGGACTACTAAGGGAGCATAGGGAGGGGCCATATAGGACCGCTAAGGGAGAGGGCAGTGAGTGAGTGAGTGGAAGGGTCACAAACACCGTGAAGGGAGGGGCCGCAAACACCTCCTTTGCGGTCGTTTGGGAGGGAGTGACTCAGAGAGGAACCATTGAGAGCCGTGAGCACCGTTGAGAACCGTGAGAACCTCTCTCACGGTTCCTCTCTAAACGGTTCTCACGGTAAGTGAGAGAGAGAGAGAGAGAGAGAGAGAGAGAGAGAGAGAGAGAGAGAGAGAGAGAGAGAGAGAGAGAGAGAGAGAGAGAGAGAGAGAGAGAGAGAGAGAGAGAGAGAGAACATCGTCACTTTGCGGTCTTTTGCAGAGGGGAGGGCTGAAGCGAGGGGCAACCATGAGAATTGTGCTAGAGAGAGAGAGAGAGAGATAGAGAGAGAGAGAGAGAGATGTGGCAACCGTGAGGAGGGGCAACCATGAGAACCGAAGGGAGGGGCAACCATGAGAACTCGGAAGGGAGGGATAACCATGAGAACCGTGAGGGCCGAAGGGACGGGCAGCCCTGAAAACCGTGCTGAGAGAGAGAGAGAGAGAGAGAGAGAGAGAGAGAGAGAGAGAGAGAGAGAGAGTTTCCGGAAAGATTCGAGTCTTTGAAAAAATTTGAGCCTTTGAAAAAATTTGAGTCTTCGAAAAATTTTGAGCCTTTGAAAAAATTTGAGCCTTTTGGAAAATTTGAGTCTTTGGAGATTATCAAACTACAGATACATTCGAGTAATGGAGTCTTTTTGCTATTTTTTGAGATGTAATATTTGTGAAAATCATCGAATCCACCATTCCTTCTAGCGCAGAATAAGAACATACTTATTCTCCCAAAATGGAAAGCACGCAAACATTTCGGTTTCATATATAAATATGCAAATTTTGTAGAAAACAAACTTAACAACAATCAAGACTACCCTTTGCTCTCTGATGTTTAAGTCAACGATCAAGGCCACAAAACACGTTACAATGCCACCAAACCCCACCTATTGGTCAAAGAATTAGAGACTTTCTGTAGCCAACGTTATCACGCTCAACAAAACTGAAGCTATTACTTCAAGCCATTGTACTTATTGTTGATATTAATTAGAGTTAGCATTTCTGTTGAGCTTCAAATATAATCAAAATATATCACATGTGTCACAGAGTCTCAAGCCTGCACTTTATCCCATGTTCGAGTGGCTATTTGTCACAGTTTCTGAATCAGTGTGTTAGTGAAAGTCTTGCTCTCTCGTGCTCGAGTTTTCAATTTTTTAGAGTAATCTGTTGGTAGAGTAAAGAGTGCCCGCCGATGGCGAGTGTGTGTGTGTGTGTGTGTGTGTGTGTGTGTGTGTGTGTGTGTGTGTGTGTGTGTTTGTATATTTTTTGTGGGAGATAAGTTATAAAATTCATGAGAAATATTGTCAAGGTACTCAAGTAAAGAGTGCCCGTCGATGGCGAGTGTGTGTGTGTGTGTGTGTGTGTGTGTGTGTGTGAGTTTGTATATTTTTGTGGGAGATAAGTTATAAAGTTCATGAAAAATATTATCAAGGTACTCAACCACCAACCTAAAATAAGAACTCCAATGTAAAACAAAAAAAACTTCAGAGCTAGGGTTCTTTAAGATTTCTAGATTAAAAAAATAGTTGACTAAATGATCGATTTATTTGTGTAAAGAAAATTTGAAAATTCAGATTTTATCTTGTTATAATTATCATGGCCGCCTTATCCATCATGTGAATTTTGAACTGGTCGGTGTCCCGAAATGGATTAGATGCATGAAATTTATCCCATTATTCCTACACCAAGGACACTAAGAAGATAGATCGTATCGATGTCGTACACGGTCCTTTCAAGCTCCTAATTTCAAAGGATCGACCTTGCATTGATTGCCCCTTGCATTACTTGCAACTTGCCAGTATAGGATAATTAATATGCCAGCAAAGAAGTAAATATGCATTGAACCCACTAATACCATAAAGTTCTATGCCATCAACTCCCGTCTCCATCTCTACCAAAAGTCTGGACATTAAAGTAACAGTATAAAAAAATATCTACAATATCTTATATCAAAGGTCTCAGTCCTAGATGGATAGTCATAGAACTAGTAACCTTATCAAAACTTGAACTCGTTTCTTAGCATTCATAAAGCTCTGCATTGCCTTATTGTTGTTTTGTGGCTATTTTCCTTTTTTAATGGGAAGAAGTGCATGTCAACCTCATGATAGGCAGACATTGCCGCGTGACCTTAATTAGATATTGAGCACACAACATTTATAGTGCATGTATTTGTCTTTTAATAAGGAACATAAGCATAAATGATTGAAGACAGTTCACATAAGCATTAAGAAATATTTGATATGTTACCTTGATTCATGAACCAGTTACATCTAATCTTATAAGATGCAAGCAAAACAGTCTCTAGAAAATCTTATCTTCATTGAGAAACTTGTACGCAATCTAAATGTTTTCTTTTGATTTGGACAGATTCTAGCTCTGCTTCATTTCTTTGACAGAGCAAACTTAGAGCAACTTCTGTAAAATAACTAAATTAAACAATCATCTATGGTTAATGTATCAAATAGAGAGTGTCCAAAACATCAAGAAATAAAGCCAACACACGTTGATTGGAACACTCTCTTCGCTACATTATGATAATGCTTCACTGACAGACCCGATATTTCTAACGATCCCCTTTTAGAAGCACAAAGATATTACACGAAAGTGTCTCATTAGCTTAATTCTTGTCGAATCCTCACTTCCATTGAACCATATAGCCAGGGGTAGCGATGACGAATCAGGATGATCTGCCTCAAAAAACCAATAAAATAGTGCATGGTCGTGCTCTTTATTGACAGTCACCTCTCCTGCATACTGATTAAAGTTGACAGTTGGTTGTCCTGGTAATCCTTGCACCATTATAAGACAACTAACCACGAAGTGCAAGGTTAGCTTCATGTACAATACTAACTCTCATATATAACAATTTCCAAGGGCCCAAGGATAGGCACAGGTCATATTCCGCCACATCAGTCCGTGTAGATGACAGGCTGGAGTGTTCGGTGACTCTTTAGCCAATCTAATAAGGGGTATGTAACCACACCTTCTGAATGTAAGCTCTTCATTGCAGTATAGCAACAGATCTCATCCTATTTGGTTGTTCAATATCATTATTAACAAATGGAAGAAAAAATCTGATATTGTATTGAGGCATCATATCTAAGCCTACACAGAATATCGATGACCCACTTGAGCTAGTGGTCGATTGTATGTACAGCTACAAAACACTCACACAAAATCTATTGTTGAGTTTAAAGACTTACTGCAGGAGGAAAGCCAGGAGGATGGAGAAGGAAAGATTCTTTGGAACGTCCATAAAGAAGATACGTAAATTCTTTCAAATAGTTTCAGAGCCTACCTGCAACTAAGCTACATTGTGCATAAGCCATTCACTCACACCCTTGCATCAGCTAAAAGCAAAACAACTACCCACGGAGAAACTATGTAGATGCCCTAACCAAAGGCTTCTGTGGAAAATGAGCAAGCTTACTTTTCTGTAAAAAGTAGATCTCTACAAGAGACATCTTTACAGCTATATGATGCATGAAAGACAAAGATTTCTTAGAAAAATCCAAAATTTACATGTGGTTTAATGAGCTACGTGAGCGAAAAAGACCACGAGCTCCGTGTTTTGCAAGTCATCACCACCAGTGATGGCAAAGCCCTGCTCTTGGAAGGTCTTTGCGGCATCGATGAAGGAGGTGTAGTCCTAGAAGCCCTGAGCATGTGCCTGAGGCTCGTTCCTTTGGTTGAACATGGCCTCAAATTGGTCAACTGTGAAATCTCATCCATGGTTTTGTTGTAGCGAACCGGTCCCTTATACATGTCTGATTTTGATGCAAAACACAGGCTTAGAATATGTTGTTGTGCCTGCCCATGGTAACAACTCTGCACACATAAACATTGCAAGCAACAGTAGCACCACGCGCTTCACCATATCAAAAGCTTCATGGAGCCCCCACCCACAAGGCCAAAGTTGAGAAAAACAATAGATCCAAGCCAATCAGCAACAATGCAGCAGATGGGCAGCAATAAAAGATCAAAGGGGATGAAAATGCAACCATTAAACAGTGAAGGATGCAAGACCTAGGATGGATGAAGCAGAAGAGAGGAGAGGGCGAGAGAAGAGAGAGGGCCATATTCATTCACATATATGCACTTCATGTCCATATATACACATGGTAAAAAGCATCCAGTTAGGCTTCCACATATGTCAAACTTGATTCCTTCAATCGTTTTCAGTCGTACCAGTAGCTCACATGGATCTGTTGCCTCATCATTTCAAATGTGTTCTGATCAGTATTTTAATGTTGTATACATATAGTAAAGCTATTGTTATGGCAGTTCGATCCAATCATGTGAAGCATTTGTTACACTTGAAAGATTTCCCTTGGCACATCGTTGTATGTGGCTCAAAGCTAGCACCCAATTCTGATTCATCTCTAGGGGGGAGTAATTTGTGTATTAGACAGACGACAGTCACTTTTTGCACCATGTTTAGTAACTGCACGATGCCTTGTACAATGGCTCCAGAAGGCCGACGACCAGCTTGAACAGAGTTGTTTTGCCTCCACCAAAGGGTCTGATCACTTCCATCTTTTTTCTTTTGGCTCGCTGCTCCCTCTTTTGCACCAGTTTTTCAAGCCCCCTGTTCTGATCCATAGTTGAAATCTGACCCCACACCTCCTTCCAGTGTAGCTCATTGCTCACTGCCAATTGCTCCAAAAAGTTTGTCCGGCAAAGATTATATTATATATATATTGCGGGCTTTTGCTTCCGCATTTATCCATTCTTTCCCACCAAAAAGGGAAAACCCTGTTGTGGAAAGACCATCCATTATTTCATTTACGGATCCCGTTTCATATTTACAAGCTTCCCTCGAAAAATAGACTTGTAACGAAGGGATTTGGAAGGTTGAAAAAAAAAAAAACAGTTTAAGGTAGTCAAGAGATTTATGGTAATTCAAAATAAATAAGAAAGCTATGTAATAAAGATTATTGGCTAAACTTTAAAGCACCTTGATGTATGTCAAAAAAAAAAATAAAACCTTAACTTCAAACTTCAAATATTTGAATTTAAAAAAAAATATTTGAATTTAGTGGGTGGGAGGGAGAGGGTGGAGAATCTTTTTGAGACCCACCCTTCCATGCACATAATGTGCAAATGTATGGAAATATGCACTTTTCCCATACATGCGACCTTCTCCCTATCATTTTTAGTTAAACAAGTCGTATGCATGGGTGAGGAAGGAAAGATGCATGAGCGCACCCATACACATGCACACAAATAATTATATATATACATATACATACATACATACATACATATATATGTGTATATACATATATTTATATATATATAAAAATTTGCGTACAATTTTGCGCATGGGTGAGGATCCCATGCATCCTCCTCCCCTCACCCATGCATACACACATTTTTCACTAAAAATGATGATGGGAGGGGGATGCATGTATAGGGCCCTCCTCCCCATGCATCCTCTTCCCATGCATTATATGCTCATCCCATGCATACATATAATGGGCGCACTTTAAATTCAAATCTCTCTCTCTCGCGCGCGCGCTGGATCGCGACTATAGGAAAGACTTATTCGTTTAGGCGTGGTCGATCGTAACACCATCGTGTTGATCAAGGAAGTGGGTGACATAAAAATGCAAGACATGGAAATGTGTTGAGCACATGCCAAAGCTGATCCAGTAGAAGTGGCTCAACAGCTTATTTCTTGCGCTTATCCTCAAACCGTCAATTTTCTTCTAGATCTGCTTCAGTCTGCCTCCAAGATTGTATTGCCACCTATTTTCACACAAGACGTGTGTTTTTGCCTTTCAACTTCCTCAAATAGCAGCATCACTCACTTGATTCAGAAAGATGGTTCAGAACAGCAACGACTGCTGCTATCGCTGCGGTAGCGGCAGCAAGTGAAAATTCCGTCGAGCTTGCTACAATGCCGATGTTAGAAAAGCATCCACGCAGAACATACTTATCCATTTGGACCTTGAGCAGGAGATACTATGGGGCTCTCTGCCACGGCTGTCACACTCTTTGGTATACATGTCTCTCTCCATGAATTCATTGACCATGAGTTTAGAAAGCTTGGCTTACTTGCAAAACCTCAGGTACTTGGATTTGAGTTTCAATCAGTTCACGGGGAACATTCCTCCAGAGATTTTGGGATTTAATTTGTCTAACATGTATCTTCAAAGAAATCAGCTTTCAAGAGTTCTTGCCCCAACAAGGCCTGTTAGTATTGGATCCGTTGATCTGAACTATAATCTTCGAACAAAAACGCTTTCTTCTTGGTTCGTATTCACCAACAACCTATTTTTGAACAATAATAACCTCACTAGAGTGGTGCCACAACGCTTTTTTGTGAGCATGTTACTTGGACATCTATAGAATCTCTATTTGCAACATTATTACTTCAAAGATATGGAATGGGGTCAAACATTCCTTTGCATGTCACTTGGACATCTACAGAATCTCTATTTGCAACATAATTACTTCGAAGATATGGAAATGGGGTCAAACATTCCTTTGCATGTCACTTACACGTTCTGTATCCAATACAACTGCTTGATTCCTTCAAAGCAGTCTTCCTGTCCCTTAACTGGTATCCAAGCGTCAAGGCTAGCAAGCGAATGCAACTTCAGACACTGAACTATCTTTTATAAGTTCTTTCCTGGTCGTAATCATCGATTTACCTATAGTGAGCTAGCTCTACTGAGACTTTTGAGTCTCAAAACACAGCAAGGTTTTGGTGTCCCGGCTTGTGTGGCATTCACAAATTTGTTGATCCTGCATTCGACCAGATATGTGCATTGTAATAGTGAATTCTGGGAGGTACACTATCTATGCCTGGGTATATCTTCCCCATTGTAATATTTGTATGATTTAAGGATTTTACAAAAAAAGTATCAATGTATGCGAAGTTGTACTGAATAATTTCACTCATCGAGTAGTTCTGTTAGCCTGCGATTTTACAACTTATTACGATCTGTTAGCCTGCGATTTTACAACTTATTACGATCTGTGCAGGCTAAAAGTTATCACACAATTTGCAACTATTAATTCTGGTTTCGCAGAGAGATCATCTGATAACCACTTTATGCTGACTGAAAGGCCATGGAAATCTGACAAGGTATGGCATTATAAAAAGACTCTTGAACAGATTGCAAGGCACATTCTAAGGTGAATTTCAGAGCCAAGTCTGTTTTCTCATGATGTTTTGGGGTTCATATTCAAATAATTCCAAGTCTAAAAGTAATTTATTGGATATAATTAGAGCTCACATGCATCATTGTGGAATCACAAATCAATTTCCTTGCTCAAATAGATTATGGTGGACGTGCCCGACCTCACCGTGAAATCTGAACCAAGATTCCTAATGATGTTGAATCTCATCAGCGGTGGATCAAGGACATTGAGAGTTTCACTCTCGATGCCAAGATTTCATATCCCATCATCACAGATCCAACGAGATAGCTTGCTATTAAATTTGGTATGCTTTATCCAGACAAGAAAGGTGCATCAGGAATGCCTCTTACTGCCAAAGTTGTCTTCATCGTAGGCCCCGATAAGAAACTGAAGCTTTCCAATCGAAATTTCGTGGAGGTGCTGCGAGTACTAGATTCGCTTCAGCTAACTACCAAATACATCGTTGCAACGCCAGAAAATGAATTTTATAATTCTAAGTCTGAATCAATATACATTTTTTTTTTGCCTTGTGGTATCTCTTTTAATGGATTACTTTTTAGCATCCCCGAAAACCGGTCCAGTGTCGTCGAACGGAGTCCGTTTTTTACACAGTTTGTTCCGTCTTGTCCTGCACGCCGAGACGAACCCACAAGACTAAACCAGACTTCAAATGGTTTAGTACTCACAGCAAAACGTGCGTCCGAACTAGAAACCCTAAATGCAGTCTTGGGAATCTAGGCCGATTGAGCTAAAAATCGGTCGAATTCAATAAAAAACAGTCAGAACTTCGGACGAGAGGTGTCCACAAGTTTGTGGGCTTGACACGAACCCACAAGACCATTTGCAACTCAATTTCGATGTCGTTTGTTTCTTAAATTTTTTTTTAATACATCTCTTAAATTAATATAAAATATGTTTTTTGCGCAACATGTGCTTGGTTTTGTGAAACACGATCTTTGTACTCTTAACATAATGTGTGTATGTATTTATCATATGTGAAATTTGTAATGAGTTGAAAATGAGAGAGAGAGAGAGAGAGAGCTCGAATGTTGAGATGAAGCTGGACTGTGCAAAGACCGGTTGTTTTTGTTTGCATGTTCTTATGCCTAGAATTGGAGTGACAATTGGTCCTTCTTGAGATGCTTATATAAGACATAGTAGTGTGTATTCCATGTAGTGAATGACACAGTTCTGGTGACCATTCACTCTTCTGGTGACCATTCACTTTTTGATTAGGCCTATGCAAGAAGATCTTGGAGATGAAGTGAAAATGTGCAAAGACCAACTATGAACTTGGAGAGCCTTGGAGTTTAAAATTGTGAGCAGCAGTTTTGTTGTAGTTGTTTTCTCAAGCTATGGAATCGAGGATGCACACCACACAAGCACGTCAAAACACCCAAAAATGTTGACATTTTGTTTGGCTTAGGCAACCGCGTGAGCTAACAAACAGCCAAAAGAAGGATATCAAATATACTGTTGAGCAAGATTTTGATGATGATGAAAAGTACAAGCCTTTAGTTAGTCAGGAAGAAAGTTTGAGCTCTTCCATAAGTCTGAAGTGTGATAGAAATAAAAAAGCGTTTTCACCAGAAATGGCAACAGGCACCTTGAGTTTGCACCCTTATAATCTGCATTTGAAAAATTGTCCACATTTTTCTTGTGAGGTTGACCCAATTCTGAGTTCCAAGCCAAATCCTCTGAGTTCCAAGCCAAGACCTCAATATGGAGAGAGACATGTGGACCTTTGAAGCATAATGAACTCTCTTCTCAATCCAGCAGCGTCCCTTTTGACGATATTAGTCGACTCTTTTGAAAGTACATGTAATGAGGATCCTCGTCCCACTTTTTTCTCAATCCAATTAGTGCTGGATGTAATATATTTTATAGGAAAAACAAACTTCTTGATTCAAGCATATATGTGAAAGGAATACAGATGATTGTACCTTTTTTCATTGAGACATGTAAAAATGTTGACATTTTATTTGGTTACTTTGCAACTCAACAAACAGCACCATTAGAGGAGTTCTCAATATCGAAAAGACCCTTTGTAAAGATACTTTTATTTATTTTTCTTTTGTTTCGACCGTCACCTTCTTCCTGCCTGACACGTGCTAATCTGTCCGACGTCAATACCTCAAGTTAAATTTACTTAACTATGCTGGTTAGTATAATGAAAATTTCTAACTATACTAGTTATAGTTATAGAAATATAGTATGTACAGTTACATAAAATATGGTATACGCAGTAATTGTGACTATGTTGGCATTCACATTAGATTAAATGTGATACAGAAAATTGAAATTAAGTATCATATCAGATATTTTTGGTGCCCAAGCTTTGAAAATAGCAATGGCAAGGAGACCCAGATCTACAATCGATTATGTAATTCTTTACAATGAGAACGATGAAGCTGATAACTGGAAGCCAACAAAATATATGAAGAACTCATGGGTATTGCCGCATCCATCATCAAAGGGCAATTTTGGACAAAAGAAAAGAGCAAAAATGACTTACAAATCTTATTGGAAAGCAAAAATTTTGGAGTTTGAGACTACCCCGGGAGGTCAATCTATATCAGAAGTCTTAGTACAACATGTATATATGCATTCAGAAATCAAAGTACATGATATCAATCCTCATGATCATCAAAAATGTAATTGTAAGTATATCAAAACATATGCACTCTACAACAATCATAGGTGATTTTCTTTATTGATGCTCTTCAGATTATGATTTAAATGCTTCAACATTATTTTTTTCTTTCAGATTTATATCCATCGTGCATAAGTGAATGGGAGCCCACACAATCACTTGCAGGAATATTAGACGTGATTCACTCTGATGTTGAAAAGCTGCAATACAGAGGAAGAAGTTCAAAGGAACTTGCATATTGTGGTATCTAATTTTATGAATCTTTATATACGCCACAAATAGATGGAGGTTTTGAAAAGCTCGAAGCAATTCCATTTCCTAGTTTTCAAAGTGATGAGTGGCCTACTCCTGACAGCATTGTTTCTGAATCCTTCAGATGCAAGCTACTAATTGATATTAGAAATGTTATGATGATAAGCACAGGCTCGAAAATTGTTCACCTAAGTTGGTTTATCTCATTACATATATTTGTTGATTTTTTCTCGAGTGCTAGTGTTCGTAGGACACCAACTTTATTTGTTTGCAAGGATTTATCAGATGAGACTTTGTCAGATCTCATGGATCAAGGCTGGGATAGTAAAACAAATAATGACATAGAATGCAGGATTAAAAAGTCCTCAATGATCTTTCGTTATCATATCGAAAAGCAAATGCTCAGTCTCACATTTAGCTACCAGAGATACAAGAAAATTGAAAGTACATGGCTACCACTGGATCAAGACTTTGAACTAAATGGTCACACAAACCGAATGGAGATAAGCATTATCTACAATGAGGAATATTTGACTATGGTTGAGGTGGAAGAACATTGGAAGCTTGATTTTATCAGAACAGAGCTCATGCTATTACAAACCAATCTACCAACATATTTCAGATTTATCATCAACGGAAGGCTCGTAAGCACTTTATGTTTATTGCCATGTCAAAATAGAACAAAATAATAGACAATGTCATGATTTACAATTGCACATTCACTAGTATTTGTCATGTCACAGATGCGAAAAAGACAGGAGCTGATAACATGCTGCAAAGATCTACCTACAACAATCACCATTGTGGGAGAACAATAGTTTCAAATAAACTTTAGTGGAAATATGTGTCTTTCATTCAATAAATGAAAGCCCAAGTTGGCATCAGTACATGTATTTTGTGCTCCGAAATTCATAAAATGGAGCAGCATTTGATATATAAATGTATATTTTTCTATGAATTCTATACATGTATTTTTTTTCTATGCTATTTATATATGTTCTGATCTTAGTTTAGTACTACTACATCATCCTTTGCACCATCATCAATAAAGGGAGGCTGAAGCCTTGCCCTAGCCAGTATACTCAAGATGATTTCTTGTCTGAATCTGTACACCTAGCTTGATGTGTACTCAGGAAGTGTAAACGACAAAAAAACAACAAGCATTAACAATCAAAAGCATTGATAAACATTGAAATCCGAGCCCACACGTGTGTACTACAGGCTGTAGTACGGCCTTCAACCTGAGAAACAAGTAGAAATTGATTTGTTTCATTTGGATCACAAAAACTCAATGTACATAGTGAACTAGCTTGAGATTGCCAATGAGCTCCAAAATTTTTCTATCTTCTCACTATGGAGAATGGGAATACATAGTAAAACACACTTCCTTTGCAAAGTTAGGTGAAAATCCAGCATGTAATAAGGAAGTAGACTCCACTTTCTTGCCCTAATGTGAAAACCCTAGCCTAGATCCAAGAGTCATGCTTGGTAGGTGCATGGTAGGTATAAATCTCATCATAAATCATGGTCTAGATCCTACAAAGTAGGAATCACTACCAAATAGACACAACCACTCCTCTTGACTCGTCGTAACCTACTTTAGGTGTGTATGTACAAGTGGCACTTTGGCCATTCAAGTAACCAACAAACAATATTGACAAAATGTACAATATTCTACATAGCTAGATTTGCCAATGTAGGCAATTTTTCACAAAAATAACTTGGCATTGTATAATGTGTACCACCCACAACTAAATGAATCATTTTGCTGTGGTGACTGCAAAATAATTCAGCACAAAAGAAATCAATTATGAAACAGAATGAATTAGAATGAAACAATTACATTAGAATACTGATTTCAACATGCTATTAAGAAAGACAGAGTTTACGTCCAAACTCACGATCTCCCAGTCCACGGAATGGGAAACATATGTAGGAATATATTTCCTTAAATATGGCAGATATATATCTACATCCTTATGCGTATTTTTCACCGAATTCATCTTAACACAAAAACCTTTGATACTATTATTTACAAATCTCTTAATAGAGATCGGGTTTAAATTCCAGTGGTCATTGCAAAATAAGATTGAAAGTACTTTAGCGACAATTCTGAGAACTATTTAAATTGAAAATGTCAATGTTAATGCATAATACAGGAAGAAGCACCTAATATATCTTACTTGGTATGATAAGGAATGACCAGATACTTTGTTGCTGATGTGAATCCACTTGTCAGACACTGTGACAATGTGTCATTATTCTCCTTGAAGGCCTAGAGCAGAAAGTTACTCAGCACCAGCAACTTGTTGGATGAATCTCTTGCAATGTCAAATTGCAAGAGTGTCAGTCCAGACTCTATCACAGGCTCACTGATAGAAGTCCGTCCGTCTTTGAGATCCAAGCAATCTAAAACTCTAAAATTAAGACTAAAATAAAAAAGGAGTACCAATTTTATCTATAGCATCCGATATGTCTTTCTCAAATCTAAGATACTCATCCGAATCTATTTATGTATAAAAATTTGGAGGAGGAGGAGGAGGTGGATGTGTAGTATCTACATGAATTAAAGCGGTATCCAAAGTAGTTGTAGCTATATTTACAACATTATCAACAACAACGTTATCTACAGTTGATTATGGGTCAGGTTTCACAGAATCTGTGGTGTCTACGATCTTTGCTTTCTTTGGAGCTCTCTTGGGGGCACTTTGCTTCCTAGGACGCTTCGTAGGAAGATCAGTCCTATCTACAGGTGTTGGCCTGGGAGCAAAAGGCTGAGATACGTGCAACCTACAGAACCTATCCCTCATTCTCATCAGGAGCCGAAAATCCTTGGGCATTATTGTGACTCTCTTGGAATGAATGGCAAGCAAAAATGAATCTTCAAAAAAAAGACTAAGGTAATCTTCAGCAGCCTCCTGAAGGCACTGAAGAGCACTGGGTGTAAATTTGACCAGCTGTCCGAGATCATTTCTTGTTATATTTTGGACAGCACAGTAGAATGGAGCCCTTGGGATCAACAGCGCAGTTGATCTCTGGTACTTGCATATCTCAGAGAGCCACCTGCTGCGGTTGCATGTTCTATGTCTAACAAGAGGGGTAATGGCCACCGCAGGGGCTGAGAATGAGCCAGGAGAGAAGAAGTCCCTCCTGGTCTGCTTTCTCCTATCCATGGATGTGTACTATGCAATAGTGGACTTGCGCGTGACGGGGAGGATGAGGACGGAAGGGTGATAAAAATCTCGCAGAGGACCGATATGTATGGAAGGAACGTACGGTATATCGGACCTGTGCGAGCTGAATATAACAGAAAGAAATTAGTTCTGAAGAAACGCGCACAAGTGTGATACAGGGAGACACGTAGGCAGGTGTATTAGACTTGTGCGCATGAAAGATGGTGGGTGAAAATTCGAGTGTGAAGGGCGCGCACAAGTGCGATATGTGGAGTGAAAAAAAAAAAGTGAAAAAAATTCATCAAAGTTTGTGATTTTATATCCTGGTTCGCACGTGCGAAAGAATGTCCAATCACACGTGTGGGAGTTGTATGAACAAATGACAGAGCAACACATGTCACACTGTCACTTTACACGTGTGGGATTTGTACGAGCAAATGATAGAGCGACACGTGTTTTTGAGCACACGAATGAACACGTGACATGTGTCCAGTTGTCATTTCACACGTGTCCAGGTGTCACCTCGCACGTGCCAATAGCTGTAGTCGAATCAAAAGTAGACACGTGTCCATTGACCGTTGACTGCATGTGCAAAAATTTAGTATAAATGGCACAAAAACTGATTAATTTTTTATCTTTTTCTGTTATCAAAATTCGCGGTATATCACTCTTGTGCGCGCGCTCTGTTGACCGTTTGCACTCAACGACACCTACTTGTGCTCAAGTGCGATATTCGGTATCTCGCGCCGTACATATCTCTCTTGTGCGCCGTCTTGATAGTTAGTTTTCTTTCTCGTCTCCCTCGCGCACAAGTGCGATATTCACTTTATTTCGATGGCCTCTTCCTCAGGATCCTCACGAGATTCAGGCTTGAGTCCATTTCTTAGTGAATTTGGGATTACTGAAAATATGGACTACTTCCACAGCCTATTCAGGCCATATCTACATGTTTTTAGAACTGCACAACCGAATTCTGACGTTTTTGTTAAAAATTCACAATTCTAGCTTGACTAGTTTTGGTCATATGACTTGTAAATAGTTAGATGGTCATGATGTGGCTTGTCACACATGCCAAATACCATAGGATTCCATTCATAAGGATGTTCTCAAGTAGACCTAAGTGTTAGAACCTTTGGAATGAGTCCAAATTATGCTTAGATACAAGAGAGAAAAAATAGGAGCTATTTTTGATAATTTTTGCATTGTTGAAGGATCTCCAAAATTTAACCCTAACTTGGTAGGGATGAAAGATCCACCAAAATTAGCATTAGGGATAGGTTTAGGGCTACTCATACCTGCCCAAAACCGTGATGGATCATGTATATAGAGGTGATGATATCTCACCAAAATCGATCAAGCAATTTCATGATTTTTCTCTCATGATGGTGCAATTGCTCTCTATGTTCATAATTGTTTGAGTACTTGTGATTACTAATGATTATAGGATTGAATGTAGGTCTGGTGTACAGTACTCAGACTATGGGAGGCCGTACTTTCACACGTGTGAAGCCTTCTTCAAGGATTTGGGCCATTTAGTGAGGTTCAAACATAGATTTTTTATGGATTTTGATGGTTCAACTTGTGCTAATCTTATGAGATCATAATCTAATGTTTCCCTCATCATTTCAAGTGTTTTAGGATCCTTATTTGCTATAATTTTCATATTTTTTTATCAACATTATGTTAGATTCAGAGATATACTTAGTAAGCCTGTTTTCTCCATAGGTTCACTCCAGTACATGCATTATACTGATCTGGTTCACTTCTTCCCAGCTTTCAGACATAGACTGGATAGAATGTTCACCAAATTGTTTGATCTTTTCAAAAGCAGTTCATTGTGTCCTTATTGCAACAAGAAATGTCGATTTGTTGAATATCAGAGTTGTTTCGTACTTTTCCTATTAGTTCAGATCCCAGATGATGATGAAATTTTTGTTGCTGACCCTCCCTTTTCATCATCCTCCGTTCAGTCAGCTATTAAGGACATCAGTCAATTTCTTATCGACATTCCTGATAAAGAAAGTGACTTTATAAATATAAATCCTGATTCTCTACGAGATTTTTTTATTGGCCAAAATACATCTGTTGATAAATATAACCCTACAGAGGATTCTAAATGTCTATTCAATTTGTCTATATATTATATTAATGACGATATATATTTTACTACTGCTGATTTATTTAATTTTTTTGACTATCGTGAAGATGAGGTTCTATGTTTATTATCCGGCACAATTTCCAAATTCTCCGACTTCGTAGATTTTGAAACAGATGATCTTGTTGCTGGTATTGATTTTGATGATGAGGAGAGAATTATGACTGGTGAAGAATGCTTGACTAAGACTTTATCAAATATAGCTGAGAATGGACGAGGCAGACCATCTGATGAAGAATTCACGACATTTCAATCCCAGATGGGCTTCCCTCGTCCATCATTATTGCATTTCATGGATGATTCCAGTTTAGTATGTGGTCATTATATTGATCATCCTGATCTGGTTGCTGCTGCTGATGAAGAATGTGTAAGTGTTTAAACTTCCTTGCATTACGATATTTCTAATCGCTGAATGTGTTTTTGTTAACAAATTTCCTATTGCAAGATTCTCTCATAATAGATGATTTTGCTGCGAGACGAGGTGGTTTCAGACAACATGCATCATCTTTCCAGAGGGATAGTGGACTTGGCCACTATCTTAGGCATTTCCTGAAGAATGAAATCTGTATTGCTCATTTTAAGCTGAGCCCAGTCGGGGAGACTCTTATAATGGCAGTTAAAGCTTTATCATTTCACCTAGGAGGACATAAATTTGTAAAGACAAATAAGATCATTTTTGTCAAAAGATCTTATGTTTTGAACATTTTAGACTTTATTGATGGGAATGTTCCTTTAAGGAGCTCCCATTATTCATTGTATTCCACTTATATTGAGCTTAGTGGAAATAAGGATAATGCACATCTATTAGATGCATACGCTAGCAGAGAATTTCTTCATGACAATACTACCATAGAATCTGACACAAGATCTGATGATGAATAGTTGACACTTTGTATTTTGGTATAATACAATCACTACATTTACATTGAGTATTTCTCCTTTCTTGTTCAATGAATTTGCAAAGCAATTCTGAACATGTCATGATTTGATGATAATGATGATCTTATACTCAACAATCATCTAATTTTCTCTTCCTGTATGAACTTGCATGCTTTTCTAAACTTGTTGTATTGTGTGGACTTTGTTATATGTCGAATTTGAACTCTGCGATAGAACCACTGAAACAATTGACAAATGTAGTTTCGTTTTTCATTGGTTCCTCTATGTTGTGTATTTCGATGAAATGTTGCTCGTGCTTGCCAATGTGACTTCTCCATCCCTTGTGATAACCATACACTCAAGCTTCCATATGTATTTGCAAAAAATGTTGTATGATCTCTTAGTATGTGCTGCATATGTCAAAATCATAATGTCAGTCTTATGTTTGGATCTAAATATATATGAAAATTTGAAAGCATTTTAAGAATTTAATACTAACTATGTAATGAGTGATGTGATTATCTCCCCATGCTTTTGATATTGCATTAACAAACTCGACACAAGTCCTTTGGACAACTTTCTTATTAATATCAGAGTATTTTTCTTTTCTTAAAATGGCAATCATACTATCAAGCTTTTTCCATACATCAACTTTTAGTACTCTGGTTTTGCCGTCTTTCTCGAAGTCCTGAGTGGCAGCAATAATATCTGTCCAGACTGAGTGTTGAATATTAGAAGCCTTACCAATATGATTTGATAGAAAACGACGTGCTTTTGCTCCTCCTATGCTTGGCTTAGTTGGCATGTTCCCATTCTTTCCTGAAAGCTTTTCATCTTTTTGAATTTTGACATGTCCTTTATGGAGTCCTGCTTTTGATAAAACATCTTCTAATCGAGAGATAGCTTCCTTTGCTAATGATGTTGGCTTAGTATTCCAAGCAAAAACTATATGAAGATAAATGATCTTTTTTATTAATCGAACTTTTGCATGAAGAGTGCAAACATGCACATTTTTTAAGGGGATAGACAGCACAGGCTTCCAGTTTGGATCTGCATATTCTCTAGTAATTCATGTGCTCCTAGTTACATCTTTTGCCATTTTCATATAGTACAAACAAGGGTGTTTTGATGTAGCACTGTGAGAGACATTATACATACATTTTAATGTTTTCAAATCACCTGCTAAGTGCCAATCAACATTGAAGTCTCCAACTCTTGGAACATTGAGAAGTCCTCCATCCATATGGTCCTTGATGATCCTAGGATAAGATGTCCTTGAGAATATCCATGATAATATATCATGATCCTCTTTTAGCACCTGTCCAAAAAAATTAATCAGACTTAATTTACAATGTATTAATACTATTCAATGAATGTAATGTAATAATGAGGCTAGTTACATGAAACGCTGCCAACAATCATATATCATTTTCTGACTGGACACTGAATCTGAAATCTTATTGGTTCTTTGTTTGTGATAGGACACCATTCATGAGAGTTATACTAACTCTCTCCATCTTCTGCCCTTTCACAATTTCTGACTCATCTAACTTAAGTACTATGATTATTTTGCCATTCACCTTTTCATAGGTTATATCATAGAATGTGACGATGTATCTCAGCAAGTAATTTAGATCAACAAATAAATTGTTTTATGAATTATAGAATATCGATCTTCCATCAGTTTCATACACCTCCTCAATATGAAATGGAGTTCTAGTGATCTTATGCATACCTATGTTTAATGTATCCCTCTCTTTCTTCAAGTGATATGTCCTAGGGATTGGGACTTTTCTAATTTGAACTTGCTTAAAAGCTTCTCTAATTAGTTTAAATATTGTTGCATATGCTTCCCTGCTAATACCCGCAAAATCACAAGCACCCTAAACTATAGTCTTATCTAAAAAAATTTGAATGTCCACCATCAAAGACTCTACTATTTTACACTTTACATTTGAAATCCTATTGTTCATCATGATACGCTCAGTGGATTTGCAAGTCAATATTGTGCCCAATGACATTCCTAGTGAAGCATTGTCTTTAATATTCCGAGGAACTACTAATGCAGATCTGCAAAAAAAACAGATAGTTAACAGAATATCACCATAGCTGAAATTAAATCCAAATGTCATTGGAAAACTTACAGAAATTAGAATATGCTTACTTGAATGCTCGGATCCTTCTATTTCGATAACCTCCTTTTGAAAGCGTTTGAATCTCCTTGCAACTTTTTTGCTTTCGCTTCTTACTTTCAGCCTTCTTCTTTGCCAAATCCACATCCTTCAATAATTGTAAGTTTTCAATATGAATAGACTATAAGACTGATTGCATTTGCTCTAGTTCTGATTTGATAATGATTGTTATCTTCTGTAATGATTCATTATTTTTTTCAAGTTGTTCATTTTCTTCTAATGTCCTTTGGAGATGACAATCTCTATTTTGACAATAAGAGGACATCCGAATTAACTCACCTTCTAAAAAGTGAACTTAGTTCATATAAAGTTGTTTTCCATGGTTCTGCAATCTTTCACAATTTTCTAGTAATCCAGTATGTCCATTGCATATTCATGTAACTAAATGAGTTATTGAAGAGAACGTGGGATGTGTCAAAGTGCTTGGATCTTGTGGATATAATGTTCCATCTATCCACAAATCCAAGTTTTTTTTTTTCCTTCTGCCCTGTAACGAGAACGATCCTCAACAGATATTTGAATTCCTTTGCCTCCTCTTCTCTGCAAAGGTGCCAAATCAATAGGGATATCCACATGTAGATGATACAATGTCATCATAAGAAAAATAATAGAGTAATCAATTGCATCAAAGTACTATGACCAGATTCTATGAAGCAAAGCAAAGTACTCATCTTTGATTATACTATATACTATGTACGATCAATCCAAACTCCATGCTTATATGCTTGATTCAAATTTGGAAATGCTGCTCATTTTTTCATTCCAATAGGTAGTTGGCGCTCATATTTCCATTCCAAAGTGATGATGGCGTTCATAATTGGAGATGGCACCCATATTTCCATTCTTGTGGAAGGAATGCATATGTAAATATTTTGCAATTTTTCCTGATCCGAATTTGGGGATGGCGGTTATATTCTAGATCTATTGAATATATTGCCCTTTTCGTAACCAATGGAGAAAATATTTTTGAATTTAGTAAGTTATACTGCGAACTGTTAACAGTTTTTAACTGTGACTATAGACACTGTGGTTAGATCATTGGGAGTTGGGGAGGCCTTGGGAGTGGTGTGGGCAAGCAAATAAACAATATTGTTTTTTTTTATTTTGATATTTTTCTATATCCTACATGGCATTCCTTAAAGGGTCTTTTGATATTGAAAACTTCTCTAATGAAAGGTCCTGTGGCACCAAATTGTGGGTGTTAGCTGACACAACTCAATTCTTAACATCTCCAAAAATAGCCAAAAGAAGGATATCAAATATATTGTTGAGCAAGATTCTGATGATGATGAAGAGTACAAGCCTTCAAGTAGTCATGAAGTTTCATAAGCTTGAAAGTGTGATAAAAATTAGTAAGCACCTTCGGTTTGCACCCTCATAATCTATGGTGTAATTGATAGTTTTTACCAACTATTTTCAATGCTACACTTTCCAGACAACAATGTGATACAACCATTTCCAAGATGATAGTGGGCTATTGGGAGACGACATATTGCAGCCAGAGTTTAAGTTTATGGTCCAGTGATGAAGTTGTAGCATAAGTGATTAGCAAGCTATTGGGGTTTATCCGGGGAGAAACCGATCTCATCCTACAAGACATAGTAGTGTGTGGATTTAGGGTTTAGGGTCTGGAGCATAAGTAATTAGTAAGTTGTTGAAGTTCATTTGGGGAGAAACTGATCTCATCCTATAAGACATAGTAGTGTGTAGATTTAGGGTTTTGAGTTTAGGGTTTAGGATTTGGAGCATAAGTAATTAGTAAGTTGTTGAAGTTCATTCGGGGAGAAACTGATCTCATCTTATAAAACATAGTAGTGTGTAGGTTTAGGGTTTAGGCTTAGAGAGACAAGATAGTAAACATCACTGAAAGTCTAGCTCTGCTTTTCTTGGTACTCCAAGAATTTCACTTCCTCGACAAGAAAATCCACTAATTGAAATCAGTGAGTGTTGTCTCTGAAATCTCACAAAAACGTTTGACGTGGATTTGAAGAAGGAGAAACTAATGATGTGGTAAAATCCTTGAGTACATAAAGGCGACACAACCACTCCTATTATCCTAGACATTGGAAAGACCTTTTTGACCATTGTTTTCCTACAAATCTTCTGCCAAATATTCAGGTGAAAGGGTATTGATCACTAGGCCCTTAAGGCATGCAACTTCCTTGGGTGTCTGAGATAAGAAAATAACTCGTATGAAGCCCATAAGACTGTAGAGAAGAACGTGGTTAATGTTAAAAATTCACAATTCTAGCTTGACTAGTTTTGGTCATATGACTTGTAAATAGTTAGATGGTCATGATGTGGCTTGTCACACGTGCCAAATAGCATAGGATTCCATTCATAAGGATGTTCTCAAGTAGACCTAAGTGTTAGAACCTTTGGAATGAGTCCAAATTATGCTTAGATACAAGGGAGAAAAAATAGGAGCTATTTTTGGTAATTTTTGCATTGTTGAGGGATCTCCAAGATTCCAACCCTAACTTGGTAGGGATGAAAGATCCACCAAAATTAGCATTAGGGATAGGTTTAGGGCTACTCATACCTTCCCAAAACCGTGATGGATCATGTATATATAGGTGATGATATCTCACCAAAATCAATCAAGCAATTTCATGTTTTTTCTCTCATAATGGTGCAATTGCTCTCTATGTTCATAATTGTTTGAGTACTTGTGTTTACTAATGATTATAGGATTGAATGTAGGTCTGGTGTACAGTACTCAGACTGTGGGAGGCCGTACTTTCACACGTGTGAAGCCTTCTTCAAGGATTTGGGCCATTTAGTGAGGTTCAAGCATAGATTTTTGATGGATTTTGATGGTTCAACTTGTGCTAATCTTATGAAATCATAATCTATTGTTTCCCTCATCATTTCAAGTGTTTTAGGATCCTTATTTGCTGTAATTTTTACATGGTATCAGAGCCTAAAGGCTGAAATGAGCTAAATCCTTGGTTTGCATTCAATTTGATCACAATTTTTGATCTAAATCTTGTGTAGATTGGATCTTAGCATCTAGTATTGATTCTAGAACTCAAAGTGAGTCAAATACATTGGAGATTGGTGTTGTGTGACTTCATTTGCAGGTGTTTAGGTGTCTAAAACCAGAGGCAAAGTTGAATTCAATTCACATTACCAAGATAGCAAGTTTTGCTTGCTCCAAACATTGATTTCTAAGCGAGTTTTGGAGGTGATTTCATAGAGAAGGCTTTCTAGCATTCAAGGAGAGGGAAGATCAGAGTTTTGGGGACTCTTCAAGGCTGTTCTAAGGTGTAGTAGGCACCTCCTAAAGTGATTTAGGTTCAGTCCAACCATTGCTTGACTTATGCACCAAATTAGATCAATTTTTCATCAATTTTGATCATTTTTTGCTTGTGATTGGATAGTAGATTGTGTTGCATCCTCATTAAGTTCCATTTAGATCTTTTACAAGTGATTTTGGAAGTATATTAGGTTGCTGAAATTCACTCTTGATCAGATCATTTGGAAGCTTTAATGTTCTTTATAGAAAGAGGGGCAATTCTACTAGTATTGTCTACTTCAATCAAGCAAGTGCATTGTTTCTAGTATTCTATGATTTGATTTTGTTAGAGATCATTCTTAGATATTTATAGGAAGTCTATTACTGATCTTTTCAGGTCCCTAAGAAGTGGGATAAGGTAGACCTTCAATCAAATCAATAGAAGTAACCTTCATTTGTGTCAAGTCCTTGATTAGGAGACTAGATGGCATCTATAAATGCATATCTTTTGGATACTAATGAAAGGCTCAACAAAACTAACTATTCCATATGGAAAGTTAGAATGGAATCTATCATGATCATGCAAGATCTGATGGAAATTGTAAATGGTAAGGAGGGTGAACCTATTCATCCTCAAGAAAAAGCCAAATACATCAAGAGGTGCAATGTTGCACTACATTGCATAAAAACGAATGTTGCAAATGAACTCTTAAGAGAGGTAGGAGATTGCACTTCAGCTCAAGATGCTTGGGAGACTTTGCAAAAGGTCTATGAATCCAAGAACCAAACTAGAATGTTAGCTTTGAAGAATCAAATCTATAGAAGCTATCAAAAGAAAGGAGAGAGTGCACATACTTTTGTCCTAAGAGTAAAGGAATTGAACAAAGAGCTAGCCTTTATAGGTGACCCTATCAAGGATGAAGATCTTGTTCAACTCATATTGAATGGACTAAGCTTTGAATTTGACAATTTGGTTCAGGGATATGCAATTATGGGTAAGCTACCCATACTTGAAGAACTCCAAGGCACACTCATGGCCGAGGAATCAAGAAGGAGCCAAATGCAAGAGAGGATGGATAGGCTTTCCATCCAAGGTGGAGATGACCAAGCTCTCTTCACCAAAGGCAAAGGCAAGTCCAAAGGCAAAGGATCAACATTCAAGAAGTCTACAAAGCTTGAGGATCAAGAAGGACCCCCAAAGGCATCTCCATCAACCACCAAAGTCAAGAAGGACAAATCAAAGGTGAAGTGCTACTATTGTAGCAAGATGGGGCATTATGCCTCGGAATGCTTCAAGAGGAAGCAAGATCAAAGCCAAGCCAACATGAGCAAAGAGGAGGAGGAGGAGAGTTCACATGAGGACTCTCTCATGATGTCCATATTTTCTTCAACAAGCTTCAAAGGAGAAGATCCTTGGTGGATTGACTCGGGTGCTAGTTCACACATGACTAGTAAAAGGGAGTTTTTCTCTTCTCTCTTATCTTATGATGGACCTATAAAGTCTATCTATACAGCAAATGATGAAGCTTGTAAGATTGAAGGAGTTGATAGCATTCCCCTTTGCTTAGGATCTTCCAAAAAGATCAACATAGAAGGTTTTTTGTACATTCTTACAATAACAAAGAATCTACTAAGTGTTGGCCAAATGGTAGACAATGGTTTCAATGTTGACTTTGCTTCAAATGAATGTTTCATCAAGAAGAAGGGTAAGATAGTGGCTAAGGGCACTAGACTTGGCAAACTTTATAAGCTGGATGCATTTGTGGATACTAATGTTGTCATGTTGGCCGAGAAGAGCAAGATATCTACCTTTACTTTATGGCACAAAAGACTTGGACATGTCAACTCGGGTTCCATGGAGGCTATGATCAAGGAGGAGTATGCTTTAGGCCTACCAAGGTCTATTGGGAAGGAAGACAAGGTTTGTGAAGCTTGTGCCTTATCCAAGGCACATAAAAAGGTGTTTCCTAACTCCATCACAAAGTCATCTCATCCTCTTGAACTCATACACTCGGATGTGCACATTGCTAGCACCAAATCTAATGGAGGTTCATCCATGTTTTTAACCTTCATTGATGACTACTCAAGATATTGTTGGGTGTTCTTACTTTCCTTCAAGTCTCAAGTATTTGATACTTTTGTAAAGTTCAAGTTGTTTGTGGAAAAGCATCATAATCATAGCATCAAGATTCTTAGAAGTGACAATGGTGGAGAATTCATCTCCAATGAGTTCAAGGCCTTTTGTGAGGAGGAAGGGATCAAGAAAGAGACTTCTTGTCCTTACACTCCTCAACAAAATGGAGTTGCTGAAAGAAGGAATAGAACATTATGTGAATGTTCTAAGGCTTTAAGATTAGATGTTTGTTTGCCCAAATCCTTTTGGGGTGAGTCTCTTGTATGTGCAAACTACTTGATGAATAGGGTGTCTTGCAAAGCAATTGAAGGCAAAACTCCTTATGAGATGTTGTATGGAAAGAAACCCAATCTTAATCACTTGAAAGTTTTTGGGTGTATATGTTATGTGCATGTGCCATTGGAAACAAGAACCAAGGAGGATATTATCCGCCCCTCTCCGATATAGTTGGCCGGCAATCAGCTGATATGGATGAGCTTTAAGTACAAGTTTCCATTGTTGCACCTTGGATAGTGACCGATCTGGTTCACCGTTCATCAAATACTCAACTATGTCTGTGGCCCAATCGGGTACAACATCCATGTAAAATAAAGCAGCATCCGGTAACTCATCATCAAGATGGAAATCCTTCTGTGTTGATTTGATTCTTGATACATGATCCACCATATAATGTTGCTTGCCTTTGTGTACCACTATTCGAAAATCAAACTCGAGCAACAAGAGTAACCATCTAGTGATTCTCCCTGTGTTGCAGGTTTTGTTGACTAGGTAGAGCAAAGGTTGATGATCAATATAGAATGCAAAATGAGTGGCCATAAGATAATGGCAAAACTTCTTGACCACAAATATCATTGCCAAGGCTTCTCGCTTAGTCATTGAATAGTTGATTTCAGCATCGTTGAGTTGTCGACTGGCAAAGCGAATAGGAAAGTCTTTCTTGTACTCGCCTAGCTGGGTCAATACTGCTCCTATAGCATAATTTGATGCGTTAGTATGCACATGAAACTCAATTGTCCAATTGGGAGGCCATAAGATTGGTGCAGATATAAGTGCTTCCTTCAGCTTTTGGAAAGCTCGTACGGTTTCTTCCGTCCAATGTGGATCAATTGTCAACTTGTAGATAGGACGTGCCAAATCTGCAAAGAATAGAACGAAGATTCGGTAGTAATTGTCATGTCCCATAAATACATAGACTCCACGAATCTTTCCAGGGGGTGGAAGATCCATGATAATACGTATCTTAGACAAATCAGTGGGATCCTGTGTCTAGATACAATATGGCCCAGGATAAGACCATGTGTGACCCAAAATTGGCATTTCTCTAGGTCCAATGATATTTGAAATTTGCGGCATTGTATAAGCACTCTTTCCAACTGAGATAATTGTTCATCATTAAATCCGTGCACACAAAGATCATCGAGGAAGATCTCTAGGAATTTCTGTAAATAGTCTTTGAATGCCTTTTGCATGACGCGCTGAAAAGAGCTAGGGGCATTACAAAGACCGAATGGCATGACCTTGTAGGCATATGTACCCCATTCAGTAGCCAATGCAGTCTTGTGTTGATCCTCTGGTGCAATCTTCACTTGGTTGTAGCCACTGAAGCCATCCAAAAAATTGTAGGCTTCCGCTCCAGCTACTCGATCCAAGACGCTTTCTGTGAACGGTAAGGGAAAGTGATCCTTCCATGTCACAATGTTAAGTGCCTTCAGATTGACACAAATCCGCATTTTACCATTCTTCTTGGGAACAATGACTATGGGTGACACCCATTCTATGTGCTCGATTTCATAAATGAAATCGGCATCAAACAGCTTCTACAACTCTTGCTTGATTAGCTCGGTGTAGTTCGGGTTGCAGCGGTAATATCGGGTCACCTTTGGCGTTGCTCCTTCGACCAAAGGTATGGTGTGTTGGACTACAAACGATGGAATTCCTTTTAAATCTTTGTAAGACCATGCAAAGCAGTCTTTATACTCCATCAGTAACTTCTGCAGTTGGGTGAATTGTGGGGGCGTGAGTTGTGCTCCCACATGAACAATTTTGTCTTCATCTTCTAGCTCTACTAGATTCATCGGTTGAGTGCGAGCCGGTCCCTCGTAGACTTGTTCTTCTTTTTCTGATCTGCATCAGGTTCCCGTTGCGCTTTCAGCATCATGATCACCACGTCGTCCAAGGTATAACTCTTGAAGTTTTCTGACACATCATGGACTGGTGTCTTACTCGTTTCTTCCTTCAAAAGGTTGATCTTAGCACGATTCGTGAGTGATATCTTGTGCATTGCCTCTGACATTCCTGAAGCTGATGTCGAAGCTTGGTCGGATGCCCCTTGAGCATGCGATTCAACAACTTTCTTTTTGCCTTGTATATTGTTGTTGGTTGTTGCTGCTTCTTTGCTCGTTATCTTCTGTTGAGGTTCTTTAACATTCACCACATGGTTCCGAATGTCTTCATCCATTGTTGCTATAGCCTCTTCGGGTAAATCGCTCCACTTGATCACCTGATTGTATCTTTGCTTTTGTTAATTTTTCTTTGGTACAGGTGCCTTCGGTGGTGGCATCTTGGAGACTTTAGCATGTTGCTTCCTCATCATAGGACAATGCATGTTGCAAGGAACTAAATCATCTTCAACAAGTTTCGGAATAGGTTTTGGTGACAGCCATGCTACGTTTATCATGTTCACCCCATATGAGATAGGCGTGTCAAGGGTGAATCCTCTTGGTGGTAATTCGCTGGGTTCTGAATCTGAATCTGGATCTGGATGACATGTATGCTCAGCCATACAATCAATAGTTGCACATGCATCCGTCCACAACACGGTATCTATTCGTGAATCATAATGAACACCCATTGAAGCTTTCGGATGATCAATTCTATGGTCCATTGTGGAAGAAGTGTCATCAGCTTTGGGTGGTACAGGCTTCACCGCCCACTCTCTGTTCTCCAATGTGATTTTGTCGGTCCCCCAATCATGAACTACTTGTGCAATTCGTAACCAAGGTCATCCCAACAAAACTTGATAGGCAGTGGGTGTTTCAGGAATGTCCATCACCACAAATGTGATGACAAATTGTATGCCTGCTATCTTGACTGAAATGTCTTCTACAACCCCTTTGGCCAGTTCAATCCAATTCAATGGTGCGCTAGTGCTGGCTCTCAATGGACAATTCTTGTAGCAATGTCCATATCCACACTCGTGACATAAGGGCGTATAAATTCCTTTGTTTGGACATTCTACAATCCTATGTCCTTCTCCGCATCCATAACATCCATATAATCTGCCCCCTTGGCATTGTGGTTGTGTAGCGCATGTGGCATAATACTCATTAATAGCAGGATCGATGAATGGTTCATCAGGTCCATACCATTGTTGTATTTTCTGTTGGGGAAATATTTCAGCTTCTGCCGCTGTGAGATTCACCTGGGCTGCTTGACGATTATTTGGCCTTGGTGGTGCTGGTAGTGCCATTCTTTATTGTTGAGGGTCTGGTCCAAGCCTTGGTGCTGCATTAGGTGCTCCTTGATGGTAAGCATAAGAGGTTTGGAATTGAGTTCTCTTTTGTTGTATGATCCGTGGGTTGTAGGGGCAATACGCAGTGTCGTGCGATGACGCATTGCACAGATGACAATATCTGTGCGTCAACTTCAAATTCTGCTTCAGTACCGACACTCGTTGGAAGTGTGATTC
Source organism: Diphasiastrum complanatum (assembly GCA_029204225.1). Lineage (NCBI taxonomy): Eukaryota > Viridiplantae > Streptophyta > Lycopodiopsida > Lycopodiales > Lycopodiaceae > Diphasiastrum > Diphasiastrum complanatum. Next base: position 12,343,947 of record CM055103.1, read on the forward strand.
TGGGTACAAATGGGACACCAAACATTGTTCCATCGAGGATACTGCTGCTGATAAGAATCTGGTTGTGGTGCTGTAGTATTTTGAAGAGCCTTAAGTTTTTGGTCAAATTGGACTGTGAGCTGCTCCATCTGCTGCTTGTGTAACTTCATGATCTGTTCCATCATCGATTCATTGGACAAGCTCGTAGACACTGAGGTTGATGCAATTGAAGGAGTTGAAGCATGAAGAGATGTAGTTCTTGGTGTAGAATCATCATCTGATCCTTCATCTTCCTCTCTCATTGCATCTTTCATAGCTTTATGCAATGTGGCATATTGCTCCCATCTTTTCAGCTCTCGTTTGATGCTTCTAGGTAGTCCCGCTAGGAACCACATAATGATCGCATGATCAGGAGTAAGCTCCGCACTACACTCGGATCTCAGGTGTTTGATCCGTTCGATGTAGTCTCTGACCCTTTCTCTTTTTGCCATTTTGATTTTGCTAAGCAAGAGGAACGGGTCTTCAAGAAACTTTCGTGGCTTAAATCTGGTGATTAAAGCTGCTTTTACCACTTCCCAGTCTGTTTCTTCTTGTGTCGTCTGATTGAAAAACCAATCTAAAGCTGCTCATGTCAGGGACATTGGAAACAGCTTCAGTTTTTCTGCCGAGGTGGTTTCACCATAGATCTCGCATGCTTGCCCATAGATCTGCAAATTCTGATAGGATCTATGGATCCATCAAATTTGGACAATTCCAATCTGGGAGATCTTTTGATTGCTTATAGAGGTACCGCTGGCATAGGAATATATTGATCCATTGGGTTTGGCTGGTCGGATCTCTTCCGCTGCTGCTTGATGTAGCTCTGGATTCTCTGTAGGTAGTATTCTACCAGATCTCAATCTCATTCACTATGCAGATTTGATACAATGTGAAGGTATATGGCAACAGTGGATCTAAGTGGATCTTGTTCGGGTGCTGATCAGTGGTTGATGATTGGAAGGGATGAAAGGAACATGAATAACTAAAAAATTTTACAGGATGACAATTGAAATGGCTATTGAGAGATGAGTGTATGGTGGCACATATTTTAATGGAGTTGATCACACACAAAAAAATGGATGTTGTAACGGCGCAGTTGGCAACAATGGTGAGTGATAGATGGCCTCGATGGTGTCGGGGCGGGTGGGGTCCGGGGCTTGTATAAGACTTGTATAAGATCGAACAGGTATTTCGCGCATCAAGTTACTAGTAGTTTCAATAATTTTTTTGGATTTTCTTAACAGAAACCTTTGTTTGACTGCTATATGTTTTATCACAGTGTATTACCACTTTACAGAGCTCGACGAAGGTTCTTGTTGGCGAAAAATGGCTCAACGAAGGTTCTGAAAACAATTTGGACACGATTTGGATTGGGAACCATCGCCACTATCCTTCTGATGGAGACTAACCTTCGCCGAGCTGCTGGGAAGTACAGATTTTTGATCAAAGGGCTAGCGAAGATTAGACAAAGATTATCATGACAAAAAATAGTCTGGCGAAGGTTTAGAAGGCAATTTGGCACTTTTGAGAGCTTGAAACGTCGCTGGACTAGTTATAGGTAATATTAACCTTCGCCCACTTCACAGATACTTCAAAACAATGTTTTATGACTATTATGAGCTCGGCCAAGATTAATGATATACTGGCGAAGGTTTATGAAGGTTGGCGAAGGTTCAAGAGACTTAAATTTCTCTCTGAGTACTAGAAACATTCGCCTGATCACTTATTCTCAATATTAACCTTCGCCGACTTCATTGAAGCTAGAAAACATGAAAAAGTAGCTATTGGCAAACTGGCGAAGGTTTACAGTAAGTACTTTTGTAGATATTGAAGTTGGCGAGGGTTTTGATGGCAAATTCCTATTTTTGGTGAGCAAGAACCTTCGCCAGAGCTCGTACACTCAGTATTAATCTTCGTCGACCTCCATGATGGCTCTGAAGCTGAAAATGAAGCTGGGTGAAGGTTGTCTGGGGTGTTTTGGGCTACTTTGAGATTCTGGACATTTTTACAAAGGTTTTTTCATTTTTTTGGGCTGTTTTTTTGGCAATTTTGGCAAACTGGCTAGGAAATAACCTTCACTTGACTAGTTGTAGGTAATGATTGTGTGGCAGAATGTACTGCCAGGTGGGCGAAGGTTGGTTTGAGCAGATCAAAAAGTACGAGGTTTGATAGGTGTTTTTTTGGCTCTTTTCTGGACAGTTTGTCAAAACTACATGGTTTTTTCTGTTTTTTTTTATTTGTAGGATTTATGGAAGGGATAGGGTGCTGGAATCTGATGTTTTTCACCTCTAAATCTCCCTCCACATATCATACAAGCAACAAATCATGAAAAAACAACAAATCTAACCTCTACTCCACACTAAAGTACCCCTTACACATCCATTCCACAAGCAAAAATCACAAGATGAATGCATGCAAGCTAAAAAGCAAGAAAATGCTAATCTATTCCCCAGCAATGGCACCAAAAAATTGTAGCGGCCTTGGTTCACCTGTCACGCATAGATTCGTTCCCAAGGGAATAGTGCTTCCCTTGCGAAGTTAGCTTGCAAATCCTACTCTAACCACACCTAGATTAACCACATCTAACTATCCACCCTACTTTAACCACAAGCATGAGAAGGAAGAATAGATTACAATGGGGGAGGTGCTTACATCCTATCCTCTCTACTCTCTTAGAAATCATTAACAACATGCAAGCAGAGAGAAGAAACAAATGGAAAGCAAATACAAAATGCAAAAACGTGAGAGAGAGAGAGAGAGAGAGAGAGAGAGAGAGAGAGAGAGAGAGAGAGAGAGAGAGAGAGAGAGAGGAGGAGGAGGAGGAGGAAGCAAGGATGTTCAAATCTCATTTGGGCATAATCTCCTCCTCCTATTGAACATGGAAATATGGTACAAAGGGTGACTTTTTATGGACGTGGAAGGCCCTTGCCCCTTTCTCCTATTGGTTAATTACAATGGCAAGGATCCTAATCCAAGCCTCCTAAACTAACACAAAATGAATCTAATGGTTCCTTAAGAAAGCACAAGGGCACTCACATGATTCATGTGAGTTCTAATTTGGGCCCTTTTAGCTTTTTTATTAACAACTTGACTTAGGGCCTCTAATGTCATTTTATGGTTTTAGGCCCCTAGTCACTTATTCCTAATTCTACAAGTTCTACAAAACCAAATTGCGTGCTCATTGGGTTGGGCTTATACACGCAGGAAGCCAGTGCCCTCGCACTTATTGCTCTACATGTACAATGTACTATGTTGGGGCCCACTAAGTGCCCAACATGCTCCAAAAGTACCTTGGACATTCACTAAGGAGGAGCTTAACCATGTGCGCTCCATTATTCATGACATTAGAACACCAACTAGTTTTGCCCATTCTCTACGGTCATCATTCACAATGGATGGAAAGTTGCAAGGTCTCAAATCTCATGATTGGCTAAAGATGATTCAATTCATCTATCCATTGTCAATTTGTGGGTGCTTGTCAAAAGATATTTGTGAGACCATATACAAACTATCAATCATTGTCAGGTATTTACATGTACTTGGTGCATTTTTCTATTTAGTATTTATTGATTGGAAATTCAAATAGACATAAAATGGATTGAATATGTTGCAGATGGATGTGTTCAAAAAAAATCCGTGAGCTGGATCTCGCAAGAGACATGATGATATGGTGGAGATTGTGTGCATGTTTGAGAGATATTTCCGACTTCCATCATGGACTCACAAGTGCATTTATTGGTGCACTTGGTTGAAGAAGTTTCTATTGTTGGTCCAGTGCACACTAGGTATAAGTGCATAAATTATCTTTTGCATGTGTATTTAAACTAAATCAATTGATACATGAACTCATTAAAAAATACTTATTTTTAACCATTTGTGACTTTTTAGGTGGATGTTCTTTATGGAAAGGTACATGAAAGTCTTAAAAGATTTTGTGCGTAAAAAATTAAGGCCTGAAGGTAGCACGTCAGAGGGATGGTCATGAATCTCTCTTTTATGTTACTGAAATTTTGCACCAACTACATCCATCTGCTCCACTATTGTGGTGTGATGAGGAAGTCGAAGATGTATTTAGTGAAAAACCTCAAGGGATGGGAAAGGTCCATAGGTTGGCACCCTTCCAACAAGAAAAAATTTCTATATTCATGCTTTATAATTGTGGAGTTATAGATAAATGGTTAGACCTATATGAAGAAGAAAAAAAAGAGAAGGCCTTGTCTAGAAAGTGCCAACGACAGAATAGAGGTAGACACATGGCCTCAAGTTCACATGATCTTGAGCCATTGCCCAAGCAATGCACTATAGAGTGGATGCATGACACACTACAAAAAGCAACAAAAGAGGGACAAAAAATATCAAACGCAGAATGGGACTTTGCAAGAGGATGTGAATGGAAGGTATTATTCTTTAGATACTTTATTATTAGAACATTCTTGTTTATAACAATATTTGTTTAATCATTTTGAAACACCATGTTCATTCACAGTGATTATTTATGAGATTCATGTTTGTCATGTGGCAGTGCAAAATGTATAATGCTATATGGGCTTTTGGTTTCCACTTTCGTGTTGAAAGGATTGATAACAAGATATGCACACAAGATTGTGGTGTAATAGCATATTTCCAACAAGAAAGTCAAAGCAGTGCACGATATCGGAATCCCATCCCAGGAGATATAGAATACGTAGGAACTATACAAAATATTTATGATGTGTCATTTGGTGAAAGTGGACACTATTTTTTATTTGATGTGAAATTGTTCAAGGTAGTCCGTAGAGGGCCAAATGCAACCGTAAAATCGGATCCAAGTGGACTTTTTGCGATTGATTCATCAAAAACATTGAGCATGGAGTCCTTTGACACATTGGTGTTGCTTCGTCACTGTGAGAAGGTGCACATGCTATGCGATAATGTTTTTCATTTTATTGCAAGTGACTTCAGTATTTGAGTTTTCGAGATGTTCTAAAATAGTGATTTTTGTAGGTGTTTTTTCAACCATATCGACTAAACAAGATTTGGTGGTTTGTAGCTCAAGTTGAACCACGTTCACGACGAGTATTTGAGGGTGCAAATGTTTCACCTGATTTTTATTTAGCCAAAATAGAGTCTCATTTATGGTCAAGTAAGTGAAAAGAATAGACATAGTTTGACTTCAATCCCATTTTTTTAGAGATAATGTCAGGTTCCAAGAATATTCTCATTTTTTAACAAATGCTGCAAAGGCAGTAAATCACTAAAAGCATGTGAGTTAATGAAATCACCACCACAAAGTATGACAAAATCAAGTGTTTCATCATAGTCAATCCCCTTGAATTGAGCATATCCCTTGGCAACTAGTCTTGTTTTATAATTGTTCACACTACCATCTTGATTAAGCTTGATCTTAAAGACCCATTTGCAAACAGTAACATTTTGTATTTTTGATGGAGGATCAATAATTTACAAGTATCTCAAACAATGCATCATGTACTCACCTCACTTTTCATTACATCAAATCACTCTTTTGTTGCTACAGTTTCATTCACACTTGAAGGAACATCATCAAACTTAAGGTAGTAATAAGGGTAATAAAAATTAAACAATCATCAACTTGTAATTGCTTCTCTCTTTCTTGTATTTGAGCCTTGATAGTTGCATTTGGGCTCTGATACCATGATAAAATCAAAGATTATGAACCTCATTTGGATACTAAAACTTTGAAAAAGCATCAAAGGTTTCACTTATATCTAATAGATAGAAAACTAGCACACAATTCAACCTATTTTGCATCTAATTGGCAAAGGCTTTTGAACACCACAATAAAACTAGAAATAATTGACCTTCACATCCTATCACACACGTGAAAAGTATAATACTTTGTTCAAATTCAGATCTATTCATTAGACACAAAAAATATCACATTCATCATTCATCAATTTCTCATTAAAGAGCAAACTTGCCAAAATCACCATCTCTTGATAATCTCTCAAAGTATGTACAAAATGAGCTCTCAATCCATATCAAATGATCTCTGATATGAGATTAGGTAGAGTGCCATTAGGGTAGACCCTAAACCCCTAGCTCTCAAAGCCTTAGATCATGCATAATTACCCTCTTAGTAGCTCGAGTCAACTGTCTTATTAAAGTAGGTGGCTGCCCTCATCAAAAATCCCAATCATCTAGGAACACCATGATATAATTCACTTTAGAAAAATATTTATTTAACTAATTCCATTTCATTATGAACATGAAAAAAAAAAAACCTCATCATAATATAATTCACTTTAGAAAAAAAAATATATATATATAGCCTAATCATAATATAATTCACTTTAGAAACATATTTATTTAACTAATTTCATGTCATTATCAACATGCAAAAAACAAAAAAAAAATACGTGGATAATCCACGTGGAAGATATCCACGCATGGATATCTTTAACTTCCTATCTGGTCCGGTGAACAAATTGAAATTTGCATGGATAATCCATGCCAAAACTGCTTTTCGACGCCGCCAACCTTTCCTCCCAAACAGTTGTCGAAATTTTCAGAATTCAATTTTGCGTGGATTATCCACGCGTGGATAATCCACGTGCATAATTTTTTCGACGTCGTGTCAAAAAAACACTGGTAGACTGGCTGGATGCGTGTTTAAATTTTTTTTGGCATGGATAATCCACGCATAGATGTTCCACGCAAACAAAATTTTGGAAAATCGACCAAGTGTTGGGTCTCGCGTGGATACTCTGCATGGATAAACACAGAGTTTTCTAGTTGTGATTTCTTTCTCAGATGGAGCTTGGATGTAACGTCTCTAATGTCGTAGAGAGTTGCTAGGATGTTCCATGCATCCTTAGCTGTATGAGCAGCACGTATGTGGCTAATCTGAGTGTCTTTGATGTTGACGGTGATCATGGCAAATGCTTTGCCATCTTTCAGTCTCCACTTGGTGATGACGGCTACATCACCTTCTGGTTTGAGTTTTGTGTCATCAACGATGTCCCACAGTTATTTGGCTAGAAGTATAACCCTCATCTTGAATTTCCAAATATGGTAGTTATCTCCATCGAGCTTGTCAATGAGAGATGAACTAGATGATGGATCCATTCTGGTTGAACGAGATCGTTGATAGAAACAACGATTGTTGGAATACTGTTGGCTGCGCGTTTTCTAGAAAGACATCTTGATAGAAACAAGACTGATAATCCGCTATAAAAATGCAGATTACTCAAATGCTTGCTTTGATACCATGTTGTAAAATGGTGAATCCTCAAGATATTCCCAAATTCAAGAAAAGAGCACGTGTTGCTCTTCATGTTTTAAAGCGAAATGTCTCTCATGAGGTTCTAAGAGAGATTAGCTCATGTCTTAATGCCCAAAGTGCATGGAGTACTCTTCAATCCATTTATGAGTCTAAGAACACTTCAAGAGTTCTTACTCTTAGAAATATGATCTTCCAAAGTTTTCAAAGAAAGGATGAAAGTGCCTCATCCTATGTTTCTAGAGTCAAGGATCTCCATAGAGATCTTTCTTGCATAGATGATTCCATCAAATCCAAAGAAATTGTTCAAGTAAGTTTGAATGGCTTAAGTGAGGATTTTGATACCATTGTTCAATCATATGCAATCAAAGAGGATCTACCCTCTTTCGAAGCCTTACAAGGAGTCTTGATAGCCAAGGAGCATAGGCATCAAACTCGAGTGACAAGATTTGAAAGATTATCTCTCAAGGATGGAGGACCTGAAGAGGAACCAAGCTCATCTAATGTGAAGAAGAACAAGTACAAGGTTACTTGTTTCTCATGTGGCAAAAGGAACATTTTGCCTCCAAATGCTACAAAAGAAAAAAACAAGCCAACAACAGTTGTAAAGATGAATCTCCTTGTGACAAAGAAGATTCACTTATGATATCTAACTTTTCATCTTTCTCTTTCAAGCAATCTAATGTATGGTGGCTAGATAGTGGTGCTTCATCCCACATGAGTAGTGATAAAGACTCTTCTTGTAATCTTGTACCATACAACGCAAATGATGAGGAATGTATGAAAGAAGGCATAGGATGCATATCTTTAGATAAGCTTGATCCTAATGATGTGCTCTATATTCCTAGTTTGACTAAAAATCTAATAAGTGTAGGCCAACTCAATGATGATGGTCTACAAGTAGATTTTAGAGATGGTACTTGCTTGATCACAAAAGATGATGATATAGTAGCATCATGCCCTCGTTTTGGAAGGTTATTCAAGCTTGATGGTAATGAAAATGCTAATCTTTGCTCGGATATTGTGCTACAAGGGGCTTTCAAGTGAAGATCTATGGCATAGGAGGTTGGGCCATCCCAACTCCAAGGCCATGCAATCTATGTGCAAGTTGGAGCTAGCTCATGGTTTGCCTAAGTCCATGATCAAGGAGCCAAATACTTGTGATGCATGTGCATTGGCCAAATCACATGCAAGGCCACATCAAAGATCAACCACAAGTCCAAAGCACTTTTGGAACTCATCCATAGTGACATCCATTTCTCATCCACCACGAGCAAGGGTGGAGCAACATGTTTTATAGCATTTATTGATGATTACACACGTTTGGAACTCATCCATAGTTACATCCATTTCTCATCCACCAAGAGCAAGGGTGGAGCAACATGTTTTATAACAATTATTGATGATTACACACGTTTTTGTTGGGGTTACCTCTTATCTTCTAAAGCACTTGCATATGAAACTTTTGTGAAGTTCAAAGCTTTTGTTGAGAATCAACTATCTTGTAAAATTAAAGCTTTCAGAAGTGATAATGGAGGTGAATACATCTCCACAAAGTTCATAAATTTTTGTAATGATTTTGGCATTAGAAGATATTTCACTTGTGCCTACTCTCCTCAATCTAATAGAGTGGCCGAGAGAAAAAATAAAACTCTATGTGAATGTGCAAAGGCACTTAGACTAAAAGCTTCTCTTTCTAAAGATTTTTGGGGAGAAGCAATAGGATGTGCTAACAATCATTGCAATTTTTTGCCAAATCACGCTATAGAAGATATTTCACCTTATGAAAAGTTGTATGGAAGGAAACACAAGGTTAATCATCTTAGAACATTTGGATGTGTATGCTTTGTACATGTACCTCTTGAAACAAGAAAAAAATATGATGCTAATGCTCTTAAAGGCATTATGATAGGCTATTCAAGTAAAGCCTATAGAATCTTTGTTCCATCTACTAATCAAACTATGATAAGTAGAGATGTGATCATCCATGAACATCGAATGTACATGAAGGACAATGTGCAAGAATCCCAAGAGCTTATTCATCAAGGAGGAATCTTTTCACCAAGTATTGATCAAGATGAAGACTTGTTGGGGCCGAGATCACAAGAGAAGCCGAGTCTTCCAATGACTCCAAGAAGATCAACCTAAGAGAGATCCGAGCCTAGAAGACTCACTTACTTGGAAAAAGAAAAACAAGTGGAGGATGCAAGTTCTCTACATGCTTTTCACACTACCATTGAAGAACATTCAAGTGTGGAGGAGGCTCCTTAATCAAAGGATTGGATCAAAGCTATGGAGGCTGAGTATGAACCTTTGATGCAAAATGAGACTTGGCAACTTGTAGATCCACCTAATGATGAGCATGTCATTGGATGTAAGTGGGTCTATAGAATCAAGCTCAATAATGATGGATCAATCAATAAGTTCAAAGAAAGGATTTGTTCTAAAGGCTATGATGAAATCAAAGGCATAGATTATGAAGAAACCTTTGCTCCAGTAGCAAAGATGGTAACCATTGGAATTCTCATTGCTATTTGTTGCTTTTATGATTGGAAAATACTTCAACTTGATGTTTCCAATGTTTTCTTAAATAGTTATTTAGAAGAAGAAATATATATGCATCAACCTCCAGGTTTTGTTGTGAATGGCAAAGGATCAAAAGTATGCTTACTTTTGAAAATTCTTTATGGCTTGGAACAAATCCCAAGGGGTTGGTATGAGAGGTTGAACACCTATCTTCTTTCTATTGGTTCCAAGATTTAAAGCTCACATCATCCATCATTGTATCTTAAACATGTCAGTAATGATGTAATCATGTTGCTTATTTATGTTGATGACATTCTATTATGTGGAAGCAACATGGATCTACTTATTGATACCAAGATCTCCTTAGGAAAGGAATTCAAAATGCAAGAACTTGGATTTTTACATCATGTATTTGGATTAGAGATTAAGATCTCTAATGACTTAGCTTTCATTTCTCTAGAAAGTTATGTAAGATCTATGCTTAAGAGATTTAAAATGCAAGATTGTAAAAGCATAGATACTCCTATGGAGTCTAGTGTGCATAAGCTTAGTCAAAGCATGCAAAATCCAAAGATCCATGATTGGAAAAATTAGGAAAAAAGGATATTGAGATATGTTGCATCTACTCAAGACTATGGACTTTGTTTTAAAAGACATGATTTAAGCCTTGTTGCGTTTTCAAATTCAGATTTTGCAGGTGATAAGGTGGATAGAAAGTCCACAAGTGCTTACACAATCTTTTTGGGAGGAGATCCTGTCTCTTGGCAATCTAAGAAGCAAGACACCATTTCCTTATCCTCATGTGAAGCCGAGTACAAGGCTTTGACTACTACAACAAAGGAAGTCATTTGGATCAAAGGGTTACTAGTGGAGCTCGGGATCACTGAAGATGAGGAATTACCTTACATCAAATGTGATAGCATCTTGGACCCATATCTTGCAAGTAATCCAGTCTTCCATGCAAGAAGTAAACACATAGAGGTAGCACACCACCATGTAAGAGAAAAAGTTATGGATGGTGAGATTCTCCTTGAGCATGTATCTTCAAATTGTTATGTAGATTTACTCACCAACCCTCTAGCCAAGAAGGACTTTGAAAGACATAGATCAAATATTGGCTTGATCTCCAAGTCCTTAATATTGTAAGGAGTGTGAAAGTATTGTAAAATAAAATAACATTTAACTTAGAGATTCAAGTTTTGGGGTTTGTCCAAACTTGAGATAGACTAGTCAAGTAATTTTTCAATCAGAGTCAAAAAGAGAGATTCTCAACTCTTATCCATTTCTCTTTTTGTCATCTAGTAGAGAGGTAGAGGCAATGTGGTATCTAGATTGATCTCTCTCTCCACGAGTGCTAGAAGGCCTCTTGTAGTATAAATACAGTGGCTTTGTACCTCAATAAGACACTTCTTCAAGTAAAGCTTCCATTTGATCTATGATTTGTTGTGTAATGAAAGTTAGATTGTGATGAATGCTCTTGCCTTGTTGCTTGCCAATGTTTTCCATCACATTGTTTTTCGACTAGAAGCTAGTTTAGTGTGCAATCATTCATTCTCTTGATCCTTTGTACTTGCAACATCTTCACACATGTGAAAACTTCTCAGATCACACACACAAGAAAGTCATTGTTGATTTATTTTGCATATAACAACTTTGTAATCACCTTTTCTTGGTCATCAAAGATCTATTTTGAAATTGTGATAGTGATGTTGGGGGTATTCCCGACGAATTGTAAATAAATAAAATCGACCAATAAAATGTGTTGCGAGGGCATGGCATCCTGCGCGTACAAGCCCATGGCCCAATGATCACACAAGCTTAAGTTGTAAATAAAATAAAATAGACTTGGGCCTTTGTAATTAAAATAAAACTTGAGGTCCAAAGTCAATTTTAAATTTAGAGTTTACTTTTTTAGAGTTGGGTCCAATTTTGGACTCACATGAATCTTGTGATTTCCAATGTACTTTTTGTGGACCCTTGGATCAAGTTGGGTCCAAGATGAATGGATAGGATCAATGTAAATATTAGCCAATAGGATTTTGGGGCAAGGGCCTTCCCCATTTATAAAAAGGCATCACTTGTACTCTATTTTCATGCTTAATGAGAAGGAAGAAAGTCTACCACGTTTTGGAGAGAAGCATCCTCATTTGCTATTCACTAATTGCTAATGCTTTTGATTGTATTTCCATTGCTTTCTAATTTCATGTTGATTGGTTGTCTTAGTTAATGTTTCTCCATTAGCAAGCATAAAGAGCATTTGAGCTAACCTCCACTCTCACCTCTCTCTCTCTCTCTCTCTCTCTCTCTCTCTCTCTCTCTCTCTCTCTCTCTCTCTCTCTCTCTCTCTCTCTCTCTCTCTCTCTCTCTCTCTCTCTCTCTTCCCTCCATCTCTTCTAATCTTCCCTTTCCTTTCACCTACAATCATGATGAAGGTAGTTTAGGCGAGTAGAGTTAGTGGTAGGTGGTCAAGTTAGATGAACAGTAGGGAACTAACTAAAAGTAGCATCTATGCATAGTTAGGTGCCTATCCAGTGAACTAACCCTTGTTCGCAGGCAGGAGGGCTATTACTACATCAGATCAAAGACCCTACAGCGGCGCCATTGCCGAGGATAGGTTTCCACTAACTAGTGTAGCTGTATTTTAGCTATTTCTTGTTTTTTAGAGTAGATTTAGGTAGACTTTTGGGAGTTTAGAGTTAGTTTTATGTATTTTTCTATGTTTGGACTGTTCATAGCTAGCGGAGGAGGTGTGAGAGGGTAGAGGAGGCCTGACCAGCCCCTAAGGCTTGAAACCCAAACCAAACAACCAAAAAACCCAAAAAAACACACCAATCTGTATTTTGGAGGGAAAAAGAGCCTAAAATCTCATCAAATTTTAATATTTCCAAAATCAGTAAGAGTTAACCCTTGCATGATTGGCAACAACTCTAGGGTACTGTCCCAGTCCTACATAGAAGCCTGCAAGAGTTAGTTCCAAGCAGATTGCAAAAATCAGAGAAAAATCATAACCCTTGAAAAAATTCAAAAAAATGCAAATCCTCACCAGAATTCTCACAGAGCCCTCTGAAGTTCCATCTCAGTGAGACCAGGACACAGAGAATCTTGCGAGAGTTAGTTTGATGTCTAAGTGCCTGTGCAAGAGTTCCCAGTGAAAAAAAGATGGGAAAGTACCAAAGAACCCTCGTAGACACCAAAATTTTTAGTTCCAATGGACAAGAATCCTCACAGAGGATTTTGAAGTTCCATCTCAGTGAGACAAGGACACATAAGAGCCTGCGAGAGTTACTTTGATTCCAGTGAGCAAAAAATTGGGTTTAAGTGCTAAAAAATCACTAAAAAGTGAAGATCTAGCAAATCCTTCCAGTAAGAACTCTCAGAGACATTTCAATCGATTCAGAATGTCAATTTCCATCGGTGATAAAGCCTACAAGAGTTAGTATAGAGATTTGGTGAAGATCAAGCCAAAATAGTGGTTCTGGACCCTCGCATACAGTGAAATTTTCACTTAGTGTGAGAGTTAACTCTTGCAGAGAATTATATAGTGAGATCTGACCCAGATTCAGCTATTGTCATCATTGCGAGAGTTACTTCCCAAGGATATGAGAGATATCAAGTTTTTTATCTACAAAAATAGCTAAAGAACCCTTGCACAGCCAACCCTCGCACAAGAGAACCCTCACAGACTAGATTAGTGGAAAGATCTATACCAGATCTAGCTATTGTCAAAATTTCAGGTCAATCAGTGCAAGGAGTAATAAGTCATCAAGAAAAAACCACCGTAAAAGGCCTGAATTTCACTTTCGGCCGATCAGATTGATCAGATCCTTAAGATCCAGACTACATCCCACTATGCAAGCAAGATCCAACTACTTTGGAACCCACCATCAGATGAATCTGAGATCCGGATGATCAATAGCAAGAAGGACAACAAATCAAGCACCACACCTTTCCAAATTAGCAACTGCGCAACAAGAGGCAGAACCGAAACCAGCGCCAATGGATCCAATGGGCCAAGCCATACCTGTCGCTCCCTTGCAAGTAGTCCGGAGAGCACCTCGGATGGAGATATCAAAATATGACGGATCATCAAATCCCATCCGCTTCCTCCAGATCTATGAGCAAGCTTGTGAAATCTACGGCGAACGGACACCTGTAGAAAAGTTGATGTTGTTCCCCATGTCCTTATTAATAGTGGCTCAGGATTGCTTTTTCAACCTATCAGAGGAAGAAAAATCTACTTGGAAAGTAGTTAAAGCGGCTCTCATCATGCGCTTTAAACCAAGGAAATTCCTAGAAGACCCATTTCTCCTGCCGAGCAAAGTCAAGATGGGAAAACGAGAAAGGGTCAGGGACTATATTGAACGGGTCAAACATCTACGATCCGAATGCAGTGCCGTCCTAACTCCTGATCATGCGGTGATCATATGGTTCCTAGCCGGACTACCACGAAGCATCAGAAGAGAACTGAAACGACGGGAGTAGTACGTTACTCTGCAAGAAGCTATGGAAGATGCCATCAGGGAAGAGGATGAGGGATCTGACGACAAATATCCATTCACCCATACTCCTACTCCCTCAATAACATCATTATCATCAAACACATCCGCTCTATCCACAGAACTGTTGTTGGATCACATGACAAAATTACACAAACAACAGATGGAGCAACTTATGACGTAGTTTGATCAGAAACTGAAAGCCTTACAAGGAGCTGTAGCAGCAATGCCACATCAACCGGAACCAAACCAGCTACAATATTTATAACGGGAGAATGTATGGTGTTTAGTGTGCACACAAAACCATACAGCGAATGAGTGTCCAGTCCTAAAGCAAATTCTGAGGCTGACACATAGATTTTGCCATTTGTGCAATGCAACATCGCACGATACGACATTTTGCCCATTTAACCCCTGGATTGATCAACAGAAGAGAAGTCCTTATCAAACTTCTTATCTGTATCATCAAGGGGCACCAAACGCGACATCAAGGTATGGCGCACCGAATCAGCAACAGTGTATGGCCTTACGTGCACCATCAGGGCCAACAAGTGGCCCATGTAAACCTGACAGCAGCAAAACCAGAGATGCAAGTACCACCTCAACCTGAGCCGGATGAACTATTTATGGATCCTGCCATAAATGAATATTTTGCGGCCTATGCAGCTCAAACTCAGTGTCAAGGCGCCGAGAAATTACGGCTGCTACGGATGTGGCGAAGGACACAGAATTGCAAAATCTCCTTACAAAGGACAATATACATCCTTTTGTTGAAAATGCGGTTATGGACACTACTTCAAGAATTGTCCATTGAGACCTGGAACCAATGCACCACTAAACTTCATTGCAATACAATAACCAGCAGTTCCAACAGGGATGCCACCGGAAGAGCAACAATTCAATGCTCCTGTGTTAGCCGTTACGCAAGCACATAAGAGGAAGGAAGTGGCTCCCTCACTAGCACATAGACTTTGATAATACTCCAAGTGAAGTCCTATGCTTCATGAACAAGTCTTTTTCCAATGCTTTGGTGAAGATATCAGCTACACGTTCCCTTGAAGACACATGTTGAAGCTCCACCGCCTTTGCAATGACTCGCTCCCTCACAAAATAATATTGTATCTCAATATGCTTGCTCCTTGCATAGTTTTTGACAATAGAACTTTGATCCATCATAAGAATGATCTTCTTCCTAAGAATAGACCTTCTTTCAATGATCATGTAATGCTCAAAATAGAATTGATATAGAGAATAGTGTCCACTCGGGATGCTTCACTATTTCTTACATCAATTTGATATGTAAAAGTGTGACTAGAACATGAAGAATCAAATAGAATGTAAGTGAGATGATTCCACCATGCTTCCAATTCTGAACTCTCTTGAAAAATACAGCAAACAAACAATAAATGTGAGTGATCAACTTTTGCTTGCATGTCTCCTCCTCCTTTGTCCTTTGTTGCCTTGTATCCACCATGATACTCCATGAATGAGCCTCCATCTTCATCTTGCCTCAAGATACCATCATACCTTGATGACTTGACCATGAATGAGTGAAATAATGAACCTCCAATAGCTTCATTTCCATCAGCAAAATCAGCCAAGAATGCTAGTACAAATCCAACATCAAAACAATGCTCACCAATGTAGCTAGTTTTACCATAAATAAATTTGTTCCATTCTGTAGAGACTGTGGTTATGGACACTTTTATAAAGATTGTCCTACAAGACCAAAACCACCTTCGGTTACTGCTCCACTGAACATGATTACAATCAAGAAAAGACCAGTAGTTCAAACTGAACCAACCGTACCTTTGATGGTTGTTACCAAAGCTCAGAAACAGAAAGGAGTTCTAGTTGATCCAGTACCTACTGAATCTGCATCAACTACAGATATACCAACCACATCAGGCGTGTATCCATATCTCAAAGCAGAAAAGAAGAGATACCAAGATATGAGACAATGGATTAAATAGTTTGAAGAAGAAGAAGCCCTAGAGGCCGCTAAAGCAGCAGCCGAAGTTCCTTCTCCTTCTATGCCACAAAGCAGATTCAAGAACAGATGTTAATACACAGTTGCACCATCATGAGAAACCTTTTAAGATGGCAGAACCAAAAGCGCCGCAAACAGAAATGATTGTAAATATTTTGTCTAGCAAAATGGATATTACACTGGGAGAATTTCTTAAGCTGGTGCCAAAAGCAAAAGAAGTATTAGCAAAAAGATTGACTTAGACGGAATGACCAGTCCGTCAGAAGCCACTTTTTTGTGTCGGGTTTGAAGAATCGAACGAAGTACTCAATGTAGGAGCAGCCTGGGAAAATGAGCAGAAAAACATCACTCTGCCGATACAACATAGACAATTTAGTAAATAAGCAGTCGTGATTGATGGAGGTTCAAGAGTTAATTTGATCTCAACCAAGCTATGTGCAAAATGGGGACTCACTAAGCTGACGCCTGCCACTTTTGCCATTAAGCTAGTTGATCAAACAACAGTCCATTCGAGAGGAATGGTTGAAGATGTACCTGCCAAAATAGCTGGAGTGCAGTTTGTCATTACTTTTGTATTGATGGACTTATCTGATGCACCAAATATATATTGAGTTTTATTGGGACGTCCATGATTACGAGTTGCGCAAGTAATTCATAATTGGGGCACAGACAAAATTACTTTTGAGAATCGTGAGCGTGCGGTCAAAGTAGATCCAATCACTTGGACTATCAAACCAGTAGTCCAAAGTGGGGATGATGATTCGTCAACAACGGATCATACCTATGATCGACAAGTGAAGACTCTGGGAGCTCACTATGACTCTCAAACTGACACTATCAATTGGAACCAAGCTCTTGCAACAGTGGATTGTATAGCAGGCTATATGTGCCAACAAGATAATCAATCCGAATTAAGCGAAATTTTTTTACCTGATCAAACTTTGGATATGCCAATCACTTTTCCATTAAATATGATGAATTTGACTTGGATATCAATTGATCCAATTCTAGATCCGATTGAATATGATCTAATACATGTTAGTCTTGCTCTGACTTACGATGGAGATGCAGAACTTACAGATGAGCAGATCCTCAACCACATGGATCCTACAAGATTTGGAGTTTGAGATATTTCGGATGCATCGACATAAAGCCGCCAAAAGCAGTTATATTGAAGGAAGGAAAAGTTCTAGGACCAATGACAAAGAAACAAGCTAAGAAACACTATAATACGATCCTAAAATGGAAAAAATCATCTCAAAAAGTTTATTTAAAGAATGAACCACCCTTATTGGATAAAGGAAAGAGGAAGGTCAAAGATGATTCTTCAAGTCGGACTTCTCGCTAGAAATCACCATCAAGGAAGTCATCACCTTCAAAGACAAGCACATCATCTAGAAGGTCATCGCCTCCAAGATCGATTCCTGCCAAGAAAGCTAAACGGAGATCAAAGATCGACCCTTATGAAAAAGAACAATCAGAAGAAGTCCAGCATGATATGCCTGAGTATTTCAAATGCTATAATTTGGATGATGTTGTGATTATGTTACTAAAAGCTCATCGTGAACTAGAGGAAAAAGAACCTGAAACAAGGGAGATTTACGATGGACAAGGCAGGACTCAGCCAATGAATCTTGCTAGACCAGGAGAGCCAGAAAAGATTGTTCAAGTTGGAGCGCAACTTACTTCTGAACAATTTGATGGATTGTATTTTCCTCTTTCATTAGATAGGAAATCATTTTTCTGTAAATCTTGCATCTATGGCAAACACTCTAGGAGCGAATTTCCCATAACACATTCTGTCAAGACAAAGTATGTATTAGATCTTGTACATAGCGATCTTTGTGGTCCAATGCCAACTCCATCCTTAGGAGATGCAATTTATTTTACCACCTTCATAGATAATTATTCTAGATGGTCTACAATAATATTCATTAAGCACAAATCAGAAGCCTTTGAATGCTTCAAGATATTCAAGGCCATGGTTGAGACTCAAACATCTACAAAGGTGAAAACTCTCCGAACTGATGGTGGCGGCGAATACCTCTCTAACAAGATGTCTGACTACTGGGCTGAACATGGCATTCAAAGACAATTTACAACTTCCTATTCGCCTCAACAGAATGGAATTGTAGAAAGGAAAAATTGAACGCTTCTCAACTCAGCCAGATCTATGCTACACCAATCATGTCTACCTTACAGAGTTTTGGGCAGAAGCTACTACCACAGCCTGTTATGTACTGAACAAATCCATCACTAAAGCCCTCAACAGCAAAACTTCTTATGAAGTATGGCATGGACACAAGCCTAGTGTCATCCATTTAAAAATCTTTAGTTGTATATGTTTTGTTCATGTTCCTAAATAGCTTAGGAAGAAGCTGGATCATAGGACAAATAAATGCATTTTCATTGGCTATCCTGATGAGCATAAAGCTTATAAAGTTTGTGATCCATCCACCAATATAGCATTTGCCTCTAGGGACATTATCTTCAAAGAAGATACGTTCTATGACTTCAAACAACCATCAACAAATGATGTTGTGTCATTTCATCCTATTTTATGCAGCATGGAATCTTCCAACGATGATGTTTCTTCTACAGAACCTACAGCTACAGCTATAGAAGCCAAGCAGTTGATAGAACCTGTCACCAGACCATACAAGCTAGCTCAAATAGATCTAGAAAAATTCAAGAAGAAGCACCACCGCATTCTGGTCAACCAATGTTCGTAGATCCTCACGGACTCAAATAGTTCCTGAGAGGTATACACCTCACTCATTCTGGGCTTCATCAGAAGAACCAGAGACCGTAGTCGAAGCAATTAACTCCAAGGATGCTGTGAAGTTGCAAGAAGATATGGAAATGAGTACAACTCACTTTTGATGAACCAGACTTGGATATTGGTTGACTTCTCCAATCACAAGAGAGTTATCGACAACAAGTGGATCTTTAAGAGGAAAATCAACTCTGATGGTTCCATTGCAAAATGGAAAGCACGACTGGTGACTAAAGGATTCACTCAAGTCCAAGGATTGGATAATCAAGAGATTTTTAGTCCTGTTGTCAAAATGCAGTCAATCAGGATTCTATTGCATTAGTAGTTGCAAAAGACCTCAAAATGCATCAAATGGATGTCAAGACAACATTTCTCAATAACTACATCGAAGAGGAGCTGTATACCTTCCAACTGGAAGGATTCGAAGTCAAAGGCCAAGAACACAAAGTGTGCAAGCAATCTATGGTCTGAAACGGTGGCAAGGGCATGGTTCGAAAGAATCAACTCTTATCTTATTCAATTGGGTTTTGCAAACAATTGAACTGACTGTAATGTTTATTCCAAGTATATAGGTGTCAATTCAATCCATATAGCAGTTTTTTACGTTGATGATGCATTTGTTTTGTCTAACGACATTTTCCTACTACGCACTACTAAGAGTGATTTGTCAAAAGAATTTGACATGACTAGGCACTGCTCATTCTTTATCAAGAATTCACACTACTAGAAATAGATCGCAAAAGAAGATCTATCTTAGCCAACAAACATATCTAAAAGACATTATAAAAAAAAATTCATATGTCCGATTGCAAACCAATTGATACACCAATGGATCCAAGTATAGTAATGACTAAACCTTCTTGTGCTGAGACCGAAAGTAAAGTACTTGACTTAACGAAGTACCCTTTTCATTCACTAATTGGATCTTTGATGTATGCCATGTTATGTACTAGACCAGATCTAGCATACACTTTTAGCATGTCTAATTCTAGAATCTCTCACTGGAAAGCATTAAAGAGAGTGATGAGATATATTCAGAGAAGTTTAGATCACATTTTGTGTTATGATAAAAATGCTATCGACCCACTCATCCTGCGAGGCTACTCTGACTCAGATTGCGGAAGAACAGTCTCTACCAAAAAATCTACCTCCGGGTTCTGTTTCTATCTGGCATGGGGGCCAATTTTGTGGAATTCAAGGAAGTAGAAATCAGTCGCACTTTCTTCAACCAAGGTAGAGTACATCGCAGCATGTCAAGCTTCGAAAGAAGCTATATGGATCAGGTTGTTACTTCACAATTTGCATCACACTCAATTCAATGCTACTACCATTCTGTGTGTTTATTTGAGTTATATTTCATGGCAAGTCTAAGCACATAGAAATCCAGTATCATTTCATTTGGGAGAAAGTTTTCTCAGGGCAAGTGATTCCTCAATACTGCAATGGTTGCAGACATTTTCACCAAAGCGCTTCCCATGATCAAGCATAAGAAGTTTTTCAACATATTGAACCGACGAAGAGACCAAGGCACCAACCATGACCTTAAGAGGGACAGTTGGAAATTGAGTCCACAGCTGTTTCCTTGGTGAATACTAATTTCTATTTCAAGATTATTCCTGCACGTTTACTGATCATTGATCTAGGGTTAGATGCAACCTACTTTGGTTCTATGCAGAAATCATGGTCGAATTACTTGAAGTCGACTTCATCGACTTCTCGGCTAATCTACATCATAACAAAGGGTATCCATTCTCATCTATTTCTACATTTGAATGTCATGCTATTCAAAGAACATCATAGACCTGGCCATCTTCGATGACTTCGATCGATGCTTTACTAAACAACTTCCAAGTGTCCGACTTGTCCAATATCTTCGACGACTTTGACTGTTTATTCACTCAACTACTTCTATTGGAAGTCCTCAACTTTCTGACTATTTCAACGAGTGACAGACTCAGCTACTTCTATCCGAAGTGTCCAAAGTATCTGAAGTGCACGACTTCATCGACAAGTTCAGGAAAGTCACTATTTCCAAATAGTCTACAAAAATACACTATGTTTACAACAATCTGCAGAAATGAACTAATTGTCGCACAGTTCGCATTTTTCCAACTCCCAAAAAATATGATGATTTTTCGACAGTTACTTCTTTTCAACTATTTCAGAATAGTAAATTTTTTGTCGACTTTTTCACATTTTTCCAAAATGCGACAAAACAGTCACGTCAACAAATGAACTGTTTTTTAACATCTTCAACTTTTTTTGCAAAAAATGTTAAGTGAGAGAAAAATGCAAAGGTTATTTATTTCAATGAGAAACGTCTCCAGCCACTTCCCAAAATATGCAAAGTGACAGAAAATATGTGACGTTCTCATCCACATCAGCGATCCCGAGTTGCCTGGCCATGTATTCATTGTACAATTGTCATTCTGTCACTGTAGTTCAACTACTCCCTGAGTACAACAAAGTATTTAGTTAGATGACAAAACATTTATTCTAATTAGAAACAAGGATGCAGTGTATAAATACATCTTCCTCACACATTTTCCAGGAGGCCAAATGTCAGAAATGGTGAATTCCTGCAACTTTGTCACAGCACGAACAAGACACGGAGGTCGAACAATTCACGACAGTCAACATGACTTTGACTCAAAGCACGAACGAAAACAATTCACGACAGTCAACGTGTCTTTGACTCGAAGCACAAACGATTCGCGAATCAATCGCGAATCGCAACACACTTCCAGGACTGCAAAGCCGAAAAAGGGATGCGAAACGAAAACTACAAAAAGAAACGAAAAGAACGAAAGCAAACGGGAGATTACGGAGAAGAAAAATCTTTCGCGCTGCTAGTTGGCAACTCAACGGGCTTCACGCCCAGCTGAAACGGGTAGCAACAACGGAGACTAATTAACTAGTTGATTAGCGTTAACCAGTCATGTGATTCGATGTTTTAGCTATCTTGTAAACTCCACATAGTGGAGGTATAAATGATCCTCGCTGGATCATACTGTAAGTGTGAATACAGATATCTGTATGAGACAGAGAGAGACGTAGCGAATAGAGTAAGAAAGTAAAGACACCAAAGTTGTGCATAAAAGTCTGCCAACGAGCAGAACACAGCGAAAGAGTAGAATGACGAATTCACTCTAAACTAAAACTGATAATTCAGTTACTCTATTTTTGTGCATCTTGTCTTGTGTTGTGTATCATGATTGCTAGAATAGAATATGTTTTGTGATGTGTAGGCGAGTGTCTGGGATCCTATAAGGGCTTCCGCACAAAAGAAAATTTGTTCGCGATAAAGAAGACGAGGTGAGAACGAACACTAATTAGTCCCACGCACGCACTCCCGTGACATGGTATCAGAGCCAACAGGTTATCACTATTGATATCTCAGCAGTGATTCTTCTAGACAACACAATATGTCTACGACAATCCAGACCAGAGTAGCAGTTAGTCTCGATGGTGCAAATTACAGAATCTAGAAATTCAAAATCAAAACACTCTTGAAGGGCGAAGGCATCTGTCGGTGATCGAGCTCTCAGAGGTGCAGCCTCCATAGGGAGACCCGAGGAGAGCTGAATGGATCAGAAAGGATGAGCGCGCAATGGTGATCATCGTTTTGTCCATAAATGAAGATCTACTCATGTAGATTGAAGACTGCGAAAGCAGCCATGCATCATGGGAAAGATTAAAGCAGAAGTATGAAGTGAG
Organism: Diphasiastrum complanatum; assembly: GCA_029204225.1. Lineage (NCBI taxonomy): Eukaryota > Viridiplantae > Streptophyta > Lycopodiopsida > Lycopodiales > Lycopodiaceae > Diphasiastrum > Diphasiastrum complanatum. Next base: position 12,366,710 of record CM055103.1, read on the forward strand.
GACTGCAGCTTCAATCATGCACCTTCACAATCAGCTGCAATCAATACGGTGAAATGGCAACCAGTTGGATCAGCACGTTGAGAAGATCAAAACGATCTTTGCTCAACTTGCTACATCAAGACAGGAGCACCAGGTCCCAGCACCACAGCAGCAGATGTACTTCATGAAATCTCTACCGACATCCTATCAGCCACTGAGAATGCTCATACTGAGTCTACCAGATATGACATTCGACAAAGCAGTCAGTCTTGTCGCTGATGAGAGACTGATGAGAGACGAAGGAGAGTGAAGCAGTGATCAAGAGAAGGCTCTCTTCACAAAAGGAAAGAAGAAGAACAAAAACAAGCCAAGATTCAAGAAGACAAAGTCCTCGAGTCAACAATCTTCTTCATGCGATCACTGCCACAAACCAGGCCATACAGCCAACAAATGCTAGTTCAATCCAGCAATACCTTGCATGCACTGCAAGAAGAAAGGGCATTCTGCATATGACTGCAGATTCAACCCCAAAAGAAAAAACAAAGCTAAAAAGGCAAACATTGTAGAAACTTCCAAACATGTAGAAAGAGGTGACGAAGCTTTCACGATACCCGATGAAGCTTCGACAAGCTACTCCAAACATGACTACGATGTGGTCATCGATTCAGGAGCAACATCTCACATAACTTGCAACAAGAAGATCTTGATCAACTTTCGCGAACTCGAAAATGACAGAGCGGTGATTCTAGGCGATGGAAGCAGACACGATGTCTAAGGCATCGGCTCTCTACAGCTACAAACACTGTCAGGCCAAACAGAGCTGCCAGGAGCACTCTATGTGCCCTCACTCAGAAAAGATCTGCTATCTGTCTCCAAGATGGCAGATCTAGGTATTCGAGTTTTGTTTGACGGCAACACTTGTCGTATGATCGAGAAGACGACGAACAAGTTCCTAACGGTCGGATGCAGAGAAGGAAACCTCTACCAGGCCAAAATAATCAGCAACTCTGATAACATACTAAATGCTTCAGAAAACGAAAATCAACTCTGGCATAGGAGAATGTATCATCTAAACATGTGGAGCCTGTACAACATGAGCACAAAGGACATTGTCACAGGTCTCAAAATATCAAGGCCCGAGGCTGAGTTCTGCAAAGCTTGTCAGAAAGGCAAGCAACATTGGAATCCATTTACACACGAAGGAAGAAGAGCCAAGGAAGTTCTTGAGCTTGTCCACTCTGATGTGTGTGGACCGATGAAAACAGATTCGCTCTCAGGTTCGAAATATTTTCTAACGTTCATAGATGATTATAGTCGAATGACCACGACCTACTACTTGAAGAAGAAATCTGAAGTATTTGATTCTTTCAAGAAGTTTGTGGCATTCGCAGAGCGACACACCTCAAAAAGGATACAGATCCTTAGATCTGACAATGGAGGTGAATACAAAAGCACAGAATTCTCAAGATTCTATGAAGAACAGGGGATTGAACACCCACCAGAATACAATGGTGTAGCAGAAAGAAAAAACAGAATGCTAGTCGAAGGAGCCAGATGCATTATGGCACATGCTCAATTGCCAGGCCAATTCTGGACTGAAGCAATAGCTGCAACAATACACCTGCAGAACAGATCAACAACGACAGTGCTAGAGAACAAAACATCGTACGAGATGTCGACAGGCAAAAAGCTTGATCTGTCATATGCATGAGTGTTTGGATGAGCATCATACAAGCACATTCCAAAGGAAAAGTGAAACAAGGTTGACGACAAATCCGAGCAAACAATCACGGTCGGTTACTCGAACGGAACACATGTGTACAGACTCTACGATTCAACGACGAAGAAGGTTGTTTCGAACAAAGATGTGAAGTTCGACGAGTCCACATTCCCTGGACTGAAAGATGAAAGAGGCCATGAGATCTTCACACTGCTGCCTATTCAAGAGGGAGATCGAGGGCATTCATCAAATTATAATGCAGGACCGACCCACGAACAAGAAATGTTTGAGCAGCGACGAAATGAACCTCGAAGGTCAACAAGACAAAGAAGACCTCCATATCGCTATTCTGACAATCTTCAATGTAGTGAAGACACGCAGTTCGAGTATTGCAGCTTCACAGAAGAGCTTGCTACATACCAAGAAGCTATCCAGAGTCCAGAGGGAGAATTCTGGAAACAAGCAATGTTAGAAGAGATCGAGTTGATGAGGCGAAATGAGGCATGGACATTAGAGCCACTGCCAGAAAACAAAAAATTAGTCAACTGCAAGTGGGTGTACAAGAAAAAAACTGAAATCCAATGGCACCATTGGCCACTACAAGGCAAGGCTTGTCACGAAGGGCTACATGCAGAGATATAATGTCGACTATTTTGACACATATTTGCCCATGGTCAAGATGACAAGCATAAGACTGCTCCTTGCATACGCCACACAGTACAATCTGGAAATTCACCAGATTGACGTGAAAACAACCTTTTTCCACGGAGATCTAGAGGAAAAAATTTTCATGAAGCAACCTGAAAGCTATGAAGGCCCCAACAACAGACAATATGTCTGTCGATTGCAAATATGCATCTACGGTCTAAAACAGGCATCACGAGCCTGGTACAAAAAGCTTGATGGTCTTCTGAAGTCTCTAGAATTCAATCCTACTCAACCAGACTGTAATGTCTACATCAAAAGAGTAGGAAAGAATTTTGCGATACTGACCATTTTCATGGATGATTCGCTGATGATAGGCAATTCCTTGATGTTGATCAGAGACACGAAGAGTCAGATCTCTGAAAACTACAAAATCACAGATCTTGGAGAAGCAACAAAATGCCTAGGGCTGGAAATCAGAAGAGATCGAACAAATGGAGAAATGCACTTGAGTCAGTCAGAATACACCAGGAAGGTGCTGAAGCAGTACCACATGATGGACTATGAAGAGAAAGCCACACAATGATAGCTGGAGCCAAGCTCACGAAATAGGATTGCCCAAAAATAGAAGAGGAAGAATAGAAAATGGCATGTATACCCTACCAGATTTTAATCGGTAGTCTGATGTACTTAACAATTTGTACCAGACCCGATCTGGCCTTCTCTGTTTACATATTGAGACAATTTTGTTCCAATCCTAGTCTAGCACATTGGAAAATGGCCAAACGAATCCTACAGTATCTGAAGGGTACCCAGAATGTTGGATTAACCTACAGAGCTAGAAACGAAAAGAAAGGATTCGAGTTGCATCACTACAGCGATGCGAACTGGGCGAGCTTCAAAGATGATAGCAAGTCCATTACTGGAGGATGTACGATAGCGTGCGGAGCTACAATCAGCTGGATATGCAAAAAACAAACCTTGGTAGCTCAATCCTCTTGCAAATTTGAGTATGTTGCAGCCTCAAAAGTGGCAAATGAGGTAGTGTGGCTACAAATGATGTTGGAGGCAATCGGGATACCACAAGAGGGGCCAAGCACGATGATGATGGACTCTCAGAGTGCCATCTATCTGTCCTAGGATCTCGTCTTCCATTCAAAGACGAAGCACGTTCCTCTGAAATACCATCATATTCAAGATTTTATCTCAAAAGGAGAGCTCCAGGTCCAGTTCATAAAATCAGAAAATATGATTGTAGATCTCCTCACGAAACCGCTCGACAAGCCACTCTTTACCAAGCAAAGAGAGGCAATTGGATTAAATGAACAAAGTTGCAAGGTTCAAGAGGGAGTGTCAGAAATGGTGAACTCCTACAACTTTGTCGCAGCACGAACAAGACACGAAGGTTGAACAATTTCCGACAGTCAACATGACTTTGACTCGAAGCATGAACGAGAACAATTCGCGACAGTCAACGTGTCTTTGACTCAAAGCACGAACGATTTGCGAATCAATCACGAATCGCAAACACACCTCCAGGATTGCAAAGCCGAAAAAGGGACGCGAAACGAAAACTACAAAAAGAAACGAAAAGAACGAAAGCAAATGGGAGATTACGAATCAGACGAAGAAATATCTTTCGCGCTGTCAGCTGGTAGCTCAACGGGCTTCACGCCCAACTGAAACGAGTAGCAACAACAGAGACTAACTAACTAGTTGATTAGCGTTAACTAGTCATGTGATTTGATGTTTTAGCTATCTTGTAAACTCCACATAGTGGAGGTATAAACGATCCTCTCTGGATCATAATGTAAGTGTGAATACAGAGATCTGTATGAGATAGAGAGAGATGTAGCGAATAGAGTAAGAAAGTAAAGACACCATAGTTGTGCATGAAAGTCTGCCAATGAACAGAACACAGTGAAAGAGTAGAATGTCATTCCGCCAACGAGCGAGACACTGACGAATTCACTCTAAACTAAAACTGATAATTCAGTTACTCTATTTTCGTGCATCTTGTCTTGTGCTGTGTATCATGATTTCTAGAATAGAATATGTTATGTGATGCGTAGTCGAGTGTTTGGGATCCTGTAAGGGCTTCTGCACAAAAGAAAATTAAAAGACAGAAAATTGTTCGCGATAAAGAAGACGAGGTGAGGACGAACACGAATCAGTCCCATGCACGCGCTCCCGCAACACCAACAGAGCGAATGGTATCAAGCATCCAAGTTATGCCTTCATTCTGGTTGTAACCCATTATTGTGTTGTTCAAGCTTTCATTGTAATATACAAGCAACTATAATTACACTCTTACTGCTTGTTCACTCACTCTGATCAGGTCACAGACGTCTATGACTCCTCAAAATCTGATCAGACGATGGCTGTCTTTGACACCTGAGGAACTTGCATTATTATATTGCACTATCACTCAGTTTTTGAATTGAACTTCTCAATAAAACCCATTTGCAGCAATACCATACACCATATATAATCTCTTCGGCGGACTGTACTCATTCATTCGTTTGAGTGTGAATTAATTTTTAAGATCCTGTTGGTAAGACCGCTTGAGCTGTGATTATATCTTTGCATTACATTCTTTTAGATTGTTCTTGCTTCTAGCAGCCCCTAATAACGGGAGAGTCGTTCCACAAACATTTCCTTCTCTCTTTTCCGTTCGCATCCTACCACCCTGACAAATCCTAAAAGGACAATATTAAGTCAAGAATACCAAGAGCTTGGAGCTTGCTTGAGACCATACAAGCTCTTGAAGAGCAAACAAACCTTGTCCTCTTGTCCTTGCATGATGGATTCCTCGGGTTGGTGCATGTAGATCTCCTCCTCAAGATAGTCATTGGGAGACCATTAGTCACATCCATTTGATACATGAACCAATTGAAATGAGATGTGAAGATTCTAATGGTAACCATCTTCGTCATACGAGCAAAAGTCTCTTCATAATCTAGACCCTTAACTTGAGCATACCCCTTTGCACAAAGTCTAGCTTTATACTTGTTAATGGAACCATCTTGATTATTCTTGATTCTAAACACCCATTTGCAACTAATTGCCTTTTTGTTAGGTGGAAGATCAACCAACTGCCAAGTATGGTTTGAAATCAAAGCATCAAACTCCAAAGACATTGCCTCATGCCAAACGTTTGATTCTAATGCATCTTTGTTACGGCCATATTCAGCTAAGGACATGGAATAGTCCTAATATGGTAGACCGGCCCTCCAGTGTTCAAGATTATCGGTCACACCTAGATTTTATTCCACGTCGAGGCATGTTGGTGACTAATGACCTTGAGAGGACCCAGACACTCTAATTGAGACATATGGAGTAGTGCATGTACATGTGACGATTATAGGCAGGAGGAATGCATGAAGAGTTGTGACCTATTTATAGTTGACCTGCATGGAAATTGCATGGGTTCATGCATAGGATCCTACTCTCTATATATTGAGGTAGAGATTATCCCGTCGACGACTTTTGGTCTAGGTTATATGTAGAGCTCTTCTCCTCTTGCTATCACATGGCATGGCTTGGGGGCTAGATCCAGGAGGGATCTAGGATTGGTTGGGTGGTTTCGCTCCAAAGTCTCTCTTGTGTTTTCCTATCCTCATCTTAGGGGATGTCCCTAGTTGTCTTTACAATCTTTCACACAAGAAGACTCATCAAAAGAGATGAAAAGTGCCTGAGAAATGTTACTCATCTCAGCTTGCTTTCCCTTGTCAAGATATGTGAAGGCTAAGTGGCTCAGCCCTCTCCCTTGAAGATCTTCTTGGAGACTTGAATTGAGAGATCTCCTCCTCAAGCCTCGGCACCTCTCTCTGACTCTCTTGGAAAATTGGTAGCTTCGTGGATTCAACATCAACTTGAGCACCCTTGGCCTCTTCAAGCTTTAAGAACTTGCCTTCATGGAAAATCACGTCTCTACTCAACACAATCTTCTAAGTTGAGAGCACAAAAATTTATAAGCTTTCAAAAAAAAAAAAAAAACCGTATTGTTTGTAGCCTATGGTAGCAAGTGAAGCAACCAACTCAGCCTGTTCTAAAAATTGGAATCCTTTCCTCAAAAAAATTTTGAAGTCCTAAGAACATCATAAATTGGAGGGCCTTGAAGAAATCCCATGAACAATTCAAACAAGCTAGATATGACAACTAAACATGTCATTTGAATAGATGGAGTTAGAGTGGTTCAACATTGGGGACACTTTACATTTGCAAAAAGGAAACATTGGGTCGAATTGAAAGGGATGCATTGGCTACATGTGGTGTATTTTAGCCCTTGCCTGTACCATAAGTACCACCTTGTTTGCCACTCAACAAGTGAAAGCGAGAGGATTTGGGTCCGTTCCACCCTCAAAACACACACACACACACACACACACACACACACCTTAGATCAATCTCATGTTGGCCATATTAAGGACCCACTAGAGTAAGAATGGGAACAATTCATCAATCACCTTGGCTTCAAGGAAAAGAAATCACACACATTGGTTAAATTTAAAAGGAGTTACCATCAACAAATATAGTAAACATGGAATACATAAAGGAATCAGCTAACTTACTTTGCATCACAACCTTAGTACAATGGTGAGATAATGTTAAAATTAGATGAGATCAGCATTCAGGTGCAAAGAATTTTGCAGGATCAATGGTTTAGTCCATGGATCTAACCTCGAGAAGAAGCTACCTGATTGCTGCCCATACAAGACATCTAAAGAGTGTTGATGATGGTGTTGGTATCTTGGTATCCTTGAAAGTTCAGCTCAAAAGCAAACTTTTTGACTAGATCATCAAAGTATGGATAGTATATGCTGTATGGGATGGCTGGTTCTGAGCAAAATGCATTATCAAAACAACACTTTGCAAGCTTCACAGGTGTTGAGAGCTTCGATTTCAGGAGATCAATCCAAATGATGTATAGCTTGAATGCACGGCTGCAGGATTGCGAGTGATAAAAACCTGATTCCTGAGAAACCCACCAAAATTTGCAGCTGAATCTGCAAACCAAGTCTCTCTCTCTCTCTCTCTCTCTCTCTCTCTCTCTCTCTCTCTCTCCCCCCTCTCGTTGTTAGCGTGTTATGTGTTCCAGGAAAATGCTGGTCATTCGTATCAGCACTTGTGCGCTGTTCATAGCAGCAGCGATCATCGTGGGATTGCTTGTCCTGGCGACCCTTCTGACTTTTCTTTGGCTGAGAACTGCAAAACGATTTGGGAAAAAGAAGCCTTATCCTGATGCTAAGAGGAGGAGTGAAGAAGAATTTGAAAGGAATAAAGCAAGAGGTGAAAGGGATCACTCTGAAGATCTCGAAACAGGGGAGAATCACCATACTTGTGCCAATGGTTCTGCTGCAAATGGACATAAAATAGGAAGAGAGGAGATCGATGGAGTTGAAATTACATATTCATGAGTTAATCACTTCTGTAACGCAATTAGCTACAATACTGTTGTCCCTAAGGCATGCCATGCACAAAAGCCACTAAACTCCTCAAGATTTTCACTGTAATCGGTTCAAAGGATAGTCCAACTCTTGAGAAACCTGCTGCAGCTGAATCTCAAGAATATGTGCAAGCATCCTTCCATCACAATAAATTCAAGCATGTGAAAATTTAAATTATCTATGTTCAGAATAGTTCTCAATTTGGGACGAAAAATACGACTAAGTGCATGAAGGATCCAACTAATAGGCCATCATATCCTGGGTTTGATTTGATTACTTCACTAACTTTGTATCTTGTTTGCTTGCATCAAAGCAGGCAGTAAATTATTTTACATTTTGATTTTGTGTACAATCAAATGGTTTTGTTATAATATCCCACTTTACTTACTGTTCCTGCTGTTCTCTACTCTTATTCTGCCAAAGTAGGATTTGATTTTGTTTAATAGACCGAGAATTTTGTCCTGCAAATATACTACATATAAGGTTTTCAGGTCAAGGAGCCGTCAAATGCTCATCTGTTAGACACTGTCCAGGTCACCGTAACTTTCACTGAGATCATTTAAACTGTGAACCAAAACAGATTAAGTGGTATGCTGAAAATTTGGCTTGGCAGTTTATGAAGCTGTTTAATGCAAGTTCCATATGCTGCTGAATTCTGATTTAGCTGGAGCTGATTCTATTGCAAAATCTCATAGATATATATGATCCACCAACAATGTAAAACATATTAAAAATAGTCCTACATTCTCTCTACAAAGCTAATGTAGATTTTGTACTCACTTGTTAAAATGCCAAAAGACCTCACGCGAAGAGTTTAGATGATTAGGCATAGGGGTAAGCATTTAGAAATGTGGCATGTGCCACATCATCACTTACAAGTGGAATCACAACAAAATAGTCAAGCTAGAGTTGTGAAATATGATCACTCATCGTGAAAATAATATGATTTGAGCTCCAAGTTCTCAAATGTAGTGAGAGCTCAACAAAGATTGTCTTCAAGATCCAAGCTTAGTCTTCAATAGGTTGTTGAGTGAACATCCTGGGTTGCAAAATGAGAGTCTCCTCCTCAAAGTAATCATGAAAAGAAATAGCTTGCCACAAGATCCAACTTTGGTGTGAATCACATACAACCAAAGTTTGAAATGCCACCATTTTGACTTTATCCAACAAAACAATGAACTCCAAATTGTCATGCTTCCAATGAAGATCTTCATTCCTTGGAAATTAAGAGTGAATTTGCTCCTTTTTGAGATCTCCTCCCTTGCTCTTTGCTTTGCCTTTGCTCTTGAAAAACAAGCCTTTGTGATCAACATCATTAATGGAGAGTCTCTCCACTCTTGCTTTAATGTGAGCCTTCCTACTCTCCTCGGCCATTAGCACACTTTGAAGGTTTTCAAGTGTAGGCAATTTTTTTTATTATCGCATAGCTTTGGACAAGGTTAGCAAAATCACTACTTAAGCCATTCAAAACAACTTGCACAAGCTCACTCTCCTTATAGGGTCACCAATGTAGACAACTCCTTGTTCAAATCTTTCCCTTGGAAGCATTGAAGAACTTAATTTTTAAAGGATAGCAATCTTGAGGTGTTCTTGGACTCATAGATATTTTAAAGATTCTCCCAAACCTCTTGGTTCGAGATACATGCTCCTACTTCTTTGAGTAGTTCATTTGCAAAATTTATTTTAATACAATAGAGTGCAATTTTGTATTTCTTCTTGTATTTTGTTGCCTCTTGTTAATGGATTGGCTCATCTTCCTCCCCATTCACTATATCCACCAAATCTTGCAATACAATGATGGATTCCATTGTTAACTTCCAAATTGAGTAGTTGGAAGAGTTCAACCTCTCACTAGAATGACAATGTCTAGGAAAGTCAATGAAAAAAATCTCGATTTTTCATCAAATTCTATGAAAAGGATTTTTTCTCATCCCTACTTTCTTTCATTGGTTCTAAAAAGATCTATTCTAAAAGCAAGTGATCAATAATGTAGAATGTATGGAGTGGGAACAATTCCTTTATGTCTTGGATCCTCTAAAAGATTGAATCTTGAAATGTACTTTATGTTCCAAATCTTACTAAGAGCTTGCTTAGTGTTGGAAAACTCATGGATAATGGTCTAGATATGCACTTGAAAAATGGTGTTTGCTCAATCTTGAAGAATGATAATTGCATTGCAAAATGATTTAAGCAAGGGAGGTTGTTCAAATTGGATGCTAATGTGTTTCTTGGAAGTGTGAACATGGCTAAGGAGGAGCTTACCCAAGTGGAGCTTTGTCGAGTCAACCTTTGCCTAGGGTGTTGGATTTATTTCCTCTAGTCACCTAAATCCCATTTTAATTTGCCTCCATTCATGCTACATATTTACTCGCATTGTCACGCAGTCTGCATATTAACATGCAAATTCTCACAGGCAATGAAAAGACGAAAAGCCAAGGCTGACGTCACACCCTCTTCACGCTCATGCAGCTGCGCTAACAGACTGGACAACGACTGCAGCCACCCACGATCTCCTACAGACAGCACATCCACCCTGTATTTTCTTCATCTGCACACCTGTAACATTATGTATATATTGAATACCATTTGCGTATTCATTATAGTGAGAGAGAACGAAGAAGAGAAGCTTATCAGAGATAGACAAAAGTAGATGCTTTGTGCATTGATTCTTTATTTTGCCAGTAATAAGGTTCCATTCCTTTACAGTTTGAATTAGCTTTGTAGAGCACGCGGTCTCGCCCACTATTGTCTTGTGCTCTACCACATTGTTGACATGTATATTTGATATATTTAATCTGATAACATCTTTTTGTTTTGCATTCAGATCTATGTCAATAATGTTATGCTTATCATTATTCATTTTGTCTGACTTTTCTAGTTGCTCAATTTTGTCTGACTTTTCTAATCTGTTTTTAGTTAGTCTTGTCTTTCGCGAATAATTCGTGACTGATTATCAGTCGAGCACAGTCTAGCTCTTTGCGAATCATTCGTGACACATAATTTGTCTTGCTATTCGCGACAAATTATTCTTCTGGCGCTTCATTTATTAATGTTGGGCTACATAATCAAGAAGACCGTGATTTCCATCACTAACATTATGTTCGTTTTGATAGGCGTAGTCATGCTTACGAAGAGAGTCGTATAGCTCGTTCCACTGCGCACGAATACTTTCTGTTCGAGTTCGTTTCTCGTTCGCGTTTTTTTTTTGTTCGTGTTTCGTTTCTCGTTCATGTTCGTCTTACCCCCTTGAAACTAAATTTTTTGTTTCTAACACACCCTACTTTTCATCTAACTCTACCTCCACTAACACTACTCACATCAACTCTACTCTCCCTAAACTAACTTCATCTTGAATGTTGGAGAAGAGGGAGATGGAGAGGAGGGAGAAGAGAGAAAGAGAGAAAGATGAGAGGCTCTGATGGCCGCAGGATCACATTCAAACAGCTGTTGACGCCACTCTGGTTGTGGTTGGAGGGCAGGTAATGCTTGTAGCTCCTTGCCCCTTATTGTCTGAGTTGAGAACGATATCTGTTAGCCGCCTCTTGATGCCTCGTGAGGATATTTTAATAGGAATTCATTTATTTCATTAGAGGAGTTCTCAATATCAAAAAGACCCTTAAGGAATGCCATGTAGGATATACAAAAATATCAAAATAAATAAAACAATATTGTTTATTTGCTTGCCCACACCACTCCCAAGGCCTCCCCAACTCCCAATGATCTAACCACAGTGTCTATAGTCACAGTTAAGAACTGTTAACAGTTCGCAGTATAACTTGACTAAATTCAAAAATATTTCCTCCATTGGTTACAAAAAGGGCAATATTTTTACTGGATCTAGAATATGACTGCCATCCTCAAATTTGAATCAGGAAAAATTGCGAAATGTTTACATATGCATTCCTTCCACGAGAATGGAAATATGAGTGCCAACTACCTATTGGAATGAAAAAATGAGCGGCATTTCCAAATTTGAATCAAGCATACAAGCATGGAGATTGGATTGATTGTACATAGTATATAATATAATCAAAGATGAGTATTTTGTTTTGCTTCATAGAATCTGGTCATAGTACTTTGATGCAACTGATTACTCTATTATTTTTTTGATGATGACATTATATCATCTACATGTGGATATCCCTATTGATTTGGCACCTTTGCAGAGAAGAGGAGGCAAAGGAGTTCAAATATCTGCTGAAGATTGTTCTCATTACAGGGCAGAAGGAAAGAAAAACGTGGATTTCTGGACAGATGGAACATTATATCCACAAGATCCAAGCACTTTGACACGTCCCACATTCTCTTCAATAACTCATTTAGTTACATGGATATGCAATGGGCATAGTGGATTACTAGGATATTGTGAAAGATTGCAAAACCATGGAAAACAACTTTATATGAATAAAGTTCACTTTTTAGAAGGTGAGTTAATTCGGATATCCTCTTATTGTCAGAATAGAGATTGTCATCTCCAAAAGACGTTAGAAGAAAATGAACAACTTAAAAAAAAAATAATGAATCATTACAGAAGATAACAATCAATATCAAATCAGAACTAGAGCAAATGCAATCAGTCTTACAGACTATTCATATTGAAAACTTACAATTACTGAAGGATGTGGATTTGGTAAAGAAGAAGGCTGAAAGTAAGAAGCGAAAGCGACAAAGTTGCAAGGATATTCAAACGCTTTCAAAAGGAGGTTATCGAAATAGAAGGATCTGTGTATTCAAGTAAGCATATTCTAAATTTTATAAGTTTTTCAGTGACATTTGGATTTAATTTTAGCTATGGTGATATTTTGTTAACTATCTGTTTTTTTTGCAGATCTGCATTAGTAGCTCCTCGGAATATTAAAGACAATGCTTCACTAGGAATGTCATTGGGCACAATATTGACTTGAAAATCCACTGAGCGTATCATGATGAACAATAGGATTTCAAATGTAAAGTGTAAAATAGCAGAGTCTTTGATGGTGGACATTCAAAATATTTTAGATAAGACTATAGTTCAGGGTGCTTGTGATTTTGCAGGTATTAGTAGGGAACCATATGCAACAATATTTAAACTAATTAGAGAAGCTTTTAAGCAAGTTCAAATTAGAAAAGTCTCAATCCCTAGGACATATCACTTGAAGAAAGAGAGGGATACATTAAACATAGGTATGCATAAGATCACTGGAACTCCATTTCATATTGAAGAGGTGTATGAAACTGATGGAAGATCGATATTCTATGATTCATCAAACAATTTATTTGTTGATCTAAATTACTTGCTAAGATACATCGTCACATTCTATGATATAACCTATGAAAAGGTGAATGGCAAAATAATCATAGTACTTAAGTTAGATGAGTCAGAAATTGTGAAAGGGTAGAAGATGGAAAGGGTTAGTATAACTCTCATGAATGGTGCTCTATCACAAACAGAGAACCAAGAAAATTTCAAATTCAGTGTCCAGTCATAAAATCATATATGGTGATTGGCAGCGTTTCGGGTAACTAGCCTCATTATTACATTACATTCATTGAATAGTATTAATACATTGTAAACTAAGTATGATTAATTCTTTGGATAGGTGTTGAAAGAGGATCATGATATACTATCATGGATATTCTCAAGGACATCTTATCCTAGGATCATCAAGGACCATATAGATGGAGGACTTCTCAATGTTCCAGGAGTTGGAGACTTCAATGTTGAATGGCACTTAGCAGGTGATTTGAAAACATTGAAATGTATGTATAATGTCTCTCACGTTGCTACATCAAAACACCCTTGTTTGTACTGCATGAAAATGACAAAAGATGTAACTAGGAGTGCAAGAATTACTAGAGAATATGCAGATCCAAACTGGAAGCCTGTGCTGCCTATCCCCTTAAAAAATGTGCATGTTTGCACTCTTCATGCAGAAGTTAGATTAATAGAAAAGATCATTTATCTTCATATAGTTTTTGCTTGGAATACTAAGCCAACATCATTAGCAAAGGAAGCTATCTCTCGATTAGAAGATGTTTTATCAAAAGCAGGACTCCATAAAGGACATGTCAAAATTCAAAAAGATGAAAAGCTTTCAGGAAAGAATGGGAACATGCCAACTAAGCCAAGCATAGGAGGAGCAAAAGCACGTCGTTTTCTATCAAATCATATTGGTAAGGCTTCTAATATTCAACACTCAGTCTGGACAGATATTATTGCTGCCACTCAGGACTTCGAGAAAGACGGCAAAACCAGAGTACTAAAAGTTGATGTATGGAAAAAGCTTGATAGTATGATTGCCATTTTAAGAAAAAAAAAAATACTCTGATATTGATAAGAAAGTTGTCCAAAGGACTTGTGTCGAGTTTGTTAATGCAATATCAAAAGCATGGGGAGAATATCACATTACTCATTACATGGTTAGTATGAAATTTTCAAAATGCTTTCAAATTTTCATATATATTTAGATCCAAACATAAGACTAACATTATGATTTTGACATATGCAGCACATACTAAAAGATCATACAACATTTTTTGCAAATACATATGGAAGCTTGAGTGTATGGTCATCACAAGGGATGGAGAAGTCACACTGGCAAGCACGAGCAGCATTTCATCGAAATACATTGCTTGCCATCCATACCAAGAGGGTTACCATAATGCCCAAGGATTTTCAGATTCTGATGAGAATGAGAGATAGGTACTATAGCTTACATGTATCTCAGCCTACTGCTCCTAGACCAACTCCTGTAGATAGGACTAATCTTCCTACGAAGCGTCCTAGGAAGCAGACAGCCCCCAAGCGTGCTCCTAAGAAAGTGAAGCCTAACCGTTCAGATTCTGTGAAACCTATCCCAGGATCCATTGTAGATAATGTTGTTGTTGAAAATGTTGTAAATATAGCTACCTCTGTTTAAGATACTCCTATAATTGCTGTAGATACTACACATCCACCTCCTCCTCCTCCTCCTCCCAATTTTTATACATATATAGATTCGAATGATTATCTTAAATTTGAGAAAGACATATCGGATGTTATAGATACAATTGGTACTCCTTTTTGTTTTAAACTAGATGAACTTGATTTTAGTATTAATTTTAGAGTTCTAGATTGCCTGGATCTCAAAGACAGACGGGCTTCTATCAGTGATCCTGTGATAGAGTCCGGGATTACACTCTTGCAATATGACATTGCAAGAGATTCATCAAATGAGTTGCTGGTGCAGAGTAACTTCCTGCTTCAGGCCTTCAAGGAGAACAATGACACATTGTCACAGTGTCTGACAAGTGGATTCACACCAGCAACAAAGTATCTGCTCATACCCTATCATACGAAGTAAGTTATATTAAATGCTACTTGCTGTTTTATGCGTTAACATTGGCATTGTCAATGAAAATAGTTCTTAGAATTGCAACTAAAGAAATTTCAATCTTATTTTGCAATGACCACTAGAGTTTAAACCTGATCTCTATTAAGAAATCTGTAAATAATATTATTAAATGTTCTTGTGTCAAGATGAATTCAGCGAGAAATACACATAAGGATGTAGATATATACATTCCATATCTAAGTAAATATATTCCTACAGATGTTCCCCATTCCGTGGACTGGCAGATTGTCAACTTGGAGGTAAACTCTGTCTTTCTTAATAGCATTTTGAAATCAGTATTCTAATGAAATATTTTCAATCTAATTTATTTTGTTTCATAATTAATTTCTTGTGTGCTGAATTATTTTGCAGTCACCCCAGCAAAATGATTCATTCAGCTATGGGTGGTACACATTGTACAATGCCAAGTTGTTTTTTGAGTGGTTCATCCTTCAACAAGATGTTGATATTTCTAAGGTAATAAATTTTGTTTATTCTTATTTTGGAATCATGATTAGTTTTCTATTTAGGTGATGTTATTGGCCATCACTAATACATGAATGTTCTATTTTGCAGTCTATACTTCATGAGTACACATCAAGCCAGGTGTATAGATTTAGACAAGAAATTATCCTGAGTATACTGGCTAGGGCAAGGCTTCAGCCACCCATTATTGATGATGGTGCAAAGGATGATGTAGGTGTACTAAATTAAGATCTGGAAAAAATATAGATAACATAGAACAAAAATACATGTATAGACTTCATAGAAAAATATACATTGATATATCAAATGCTGCTCCAGTTTATGAATTTGGGAGCACAAAATACATGTACAGATGCCCAACTTGGGCTTTCATTTATTGAATGAAAGAGTGTATACAGAGATTTTTACTAAAGTTTATTTGAAACTATTGTTCTCCCACAATGGTGATTGTTGTAGGTAGATCTTTGCAGCACGTTATCAGCTCCTGTCTTTTTCGCATATGTGACATGGCAAATATTAGTGAATGTGCAACTGTAAATGATGACATTTTCTATTATTTTGTTCTATTTTGAAATGGCAATAAACATAAAGTACTTACGAGTCTTCCGTTGATGATAAATCTGAAATATGTTGGTAGATTGGTTTGTAATAGCATGAGCTCTGTTCTGATAAAATCAAGCTTCCAATGCTCTTCCACCTCAACCATAGTCAAATATTCCTCATTGTAGATAATGCTTATCTCCATTTGGTTTGTGTGACCATTTAGTTCAAAGTCTCGATCCAATGGTAGCCATGTACCTTCAATTTTCTTGTATCTCTAGTAGCTAAATGTGAGACTGAGCATTTGCTTTTCGATATGATAACGAAAGATCATTGAGGACTTTTTAATCCTGCATTCTATGTCATTATTTGGTTTACTATCCTAGCCTTGATCCATGAGATCTGACAAAGTCTCATCTGATAAATCCTTGCAAACAAATAAAGTTGGTGTCCTACGAACACTAGCACTCGAGAAAAAATCAACAAATGTATGCAATGAGATAAACCAACTTAGGTGAACAATTTTCGAGTCTGTGCTTATCTTCATAGCATTTTTAATATCAATGAGTAGCTTGCATCTCAAGGATTTAGAAACAATGCTGTCAGGAGTAGGCCACTCATCACTTTGAAAACTAGACAATGGAATTGCTTCGAGCTTGCCAAAACCTCCATCTATTTGTGGCGTATATAAAGATTCATAAAAATAGATACCACAATCTGCAAGTTCCTTTGGACTTCTTCCTCTGTATTGTAGCTTTCCAACATCAGAGTGAACACATCTAATATTCCTGCAAGTGATTGTGCATGAAAAATCATCTATCTTGACTTTGGGCTTGCTACAAAGTTTTTTTTCTATGCAAGTATGTTGTTTCATAATGTAAATGCCAAATTTGGCCTAGAAGGAACTCGAGCTATATGAGTTTCTCAAGTCTAGTTGGTAGAATACAACTTGCATATAGATTGTAGACTTAGAAATGTCATTAATATGCTTGTAGAAACTCGTGGCATATCACATGCAATTGTTGTAAGTGATCCATAGTGACATGCAAGACATGCACAAAGTGAAATGGACACATGCATGATGATTTGTACAATTCTAGTTAGAAAAATGACACTTGGTAAAAGTAGGTAGAAATGCATGCATGAGATGTGACAAATGTCACTTGGACTCTAGTTTTCACTTTAGATGTGAATGAAAGGTGGATGGATGTGGTTCTACCTCAAACTACCTCAAACTCCATAAATATGTGTAGCTATTCTCATAATCTTTGATGAAGAACCAAGCTTTGAAGCTATTCCATACCATTTTGGATCTACACCAATATTTGCTTGAATATCTCTCTCTCTCTCTCTCTCTCTCTCTCTCTCTCTCTCTCTCTCTCTCTCTCTCTCTCTCTCTCTCTCTCTCTCTCTCTCTCTCTCTCTCTCTCTCTCTCTCTCTCTCTCTCTCTCTCTCTCTCTCTCTCTCTCTCTCTCTCTCGTGTTGAGGCTTATGCTCATACACTAAATTCTTGTAATTTTGCTCTCTTGAAATCAAAGCTATCATTCTCTGACTTAGCATGCTAGATTGTGGTTAAGCCATTAAATTCTGTACTAGATCTTGCTATTCAATCTAGAATCAGTTTTTTGCTAATCATAAAGCTTAATAAGATCAATCACCTTTGTGGATCATTCCCACAAGTGTGAACTTGCTGGAAATTTTGTCATGTATTGGGTCTAACACACTCCATCTCTCTCAAAAATTTAATCTGCAAAGCCTCCCTTGTGGGGGGCTTCCATGACCCATTACGTGTTGCCATTTCTACCATCATCTCATTGAAAAAAGTTGTGTTTGCCAATGCAAGTGGGAGGTTGTCACAATAGAATACTTGGCAAACCTTTCTAGTAGCACACTCATGGTGCATGCACTTCCACAATTTGTTTGTCCCATATTTCTATTTTGTCTGGCATGATGAGTGGATTGTAGTGCACATGCTCTAGATCCCATGACGTCAATCCCTCTCCCTCTAGAAGTGTCTCTAGCTGCACAAAACCCTCCTCTATTTGAAGAAATTGTTGCATGTCCCCTCAATGTTCTTGCCCCTAAAGTATTTGTCTCATGCCATGTGCCACATGCACATCCAAAAGCCTTGGATGACTCTGCACCTATTGGAGAAGCCCTAGAAGGGCCCATTGTTTATTTCTATTTGGACAAATAGATGAGGAAATAACTCTATTTTTGCACTGCTCTTTATGTCTTGTTGCTCTTGGCTCTCTATTCAATAGTTCCATATTGGAGTCAATAGTAGTAAACATTTTTCTTCTATATTGCAACTTGAAATTCATTCAATAATTTTCAAATGACTCGACATTGTTAATTTACAATGGCCCTGTTAATCAAAGTCATGCTTTAGTCTTTATTCCACTTCAATAATCAATTATAATAGAAATGCAAAATTATCTTCAAAATCAAACCAGCACAACATTGAAAAGGCCATGCCTTTGAAGGTGATGTCCTAGATAGCCCTAAGAATAAGTGAACTATCATGAAGCACTAGAAGTCCATGGTGGCTATGAACCTATGCTACAACAGCTCCACCTACATATGAAGATGTTTTTGTAAAACCACCTATACGTCCTACCAACTCCCCATAAGTCTCTCATGCTCAATGATCATTTTGCACTAAGACACTACTATGTGTTTTAGCATCTCTAATTGACTACAGTTAAGGTGGGAATACTAAGGAGCATTTGCCATGAATTAGTATTGGACCTACCGATAATTATGGGACACCTTTAGTGGTAAACTCTCGGCCACAAATGCGAACATTAATAAATGTAATGTAAATGGCTGAAACCATGCACAAAAAATCACAACATATAATAGAAGAAACACTTAAACCAAAACATTGATGAACTAGCAATGGACAAAATCCATAACCCACAATTGTAGCCTCATCTCCTACTCAACAAAAGTGGCCAAAAGAACTACAAGACAAAGTAGTTGACTCAAATGCAATGAATTTTATCAACAAGATCCTCCAAACCAATTGTACATAGCCTCCAAAAGCTTGGAAAGAAAAAAAAAAAACACCCTACAATGTGATCTGCTTATTGGGGGCCACCAAAACCCTTGCATAAAGTGGTCACGATTTTCTAGTCTTTATTGCTAGCTCCATATAGAGTCCTCACACACTTGAGATGTACTTGGTCTTATATGCCTTTTGGAATTAAAAGACGTTAATAAAGCTAGCCCTCCCTCTCTCTCTCTCTCTCTCTCTCTCTCTCTCTCTCTCTCTCTCTCTCTCTCACCAAATGTTATTAGCCTCTTTGTTGGAGCTCATCTCTCCATAACCAAGCGATCATAGAATGGAGTTCATTTCCACCTACCTCTTATAGTAAACATTTCAACGTCCAAGGCCATGTTAGTTAGACCATGATACAAATATTATTAGTTCTTTGATGGACCTTTTGTCCCCATCTAGTGATACTAATTTCATCACTTCCAATTTGAGGATCCTCGATCAAATCCTTGGTCACAATGATCAGACCGGCAATATGGAAGCATAAATTGAAGTTTAATCTTCACAACTTAGTCAAGTAAACAACAATTATTTTCACGTGAAGAAATGCTAGATTTATCAACTAGGACCCAATTGCTATTTCACCAATCAAGCTTCCAACAACAACATGAAACTGTTTGGCAAACTTTGCACAAACAATGTAGAGCAACATGCATGGTGCTTTGGTACGAACAGCACCCCCCCCCCCCCCACCCCCCTGAATTTTATAAATAAAGATGGCCTAATGCAAGAACTTCATGAGTAATGATCTAAGTTGCCACAAAAGTGAGCATATACACCAAACGCTCACCTAGTATATGCTCGTTCATAAATGCCACCTCCTGACTAGAGTTATTGCTTACTTGACATGGAAGTGGAGACCAAGGCAAGTTCAAATTTTGCAGAATTAAACTGATAATGTGGAGGTATATATATATCAGATGGAAAGAATACAACTGGCTGATTTTCAAACAGGGATATCAATTTGAAGGGCCAAGTGCAAGGTTTGAAATTCTGCCTGGTCAGAAGATTTGCACTTCATGTTGTATAATCAAGATTCAATACGCAAGTTTGGCTTAACAATTGAGCTTACCATCCTTCCATCATGCATCCCTAGTCTATAACATTAGACAATGTAAATTTCAAGCCAGATTTTAAGTACTAAGAAACTGAGCTCAACAAGATTGATTCACTATCTACTTAGAAATCGCAACCACCAATATACATAAGCGCTAGTTTCACTTGGAGCTATGCCCAAAGGTTGATAAGAAATGCAAAGTGCTTCAAAAATATAACAAACAGAGCCAGAAATTGAACAAAATTCACAACACCAAAATGTGTTCTAGCACAGGAGAGATTCAACCTAAAACACTTGCGTATGATTGAATAAATGCAAGTATGAGCAATTACACCAGGCCTGAACTCATTCTTCCCACCATGGTCAGAAAAACCTATTCAACACTTTCTAGAAAATATATATGTGCTTGTGTTTGCACCAAACACCTCAATATTAGATACAGCATTGCCTGCCATAAGTTCCAAAATGAATGGAACGATCATGATTATGTAAAATCACATAATCCACAAATGTGGCCTACTGGTTGAAATCTTCTTTTATCACCAAAGTTTGGAGTTTAATTCCATTTCTGTGGATGGATAGCACATACAACCATACAAGTTACATAGTTAAAGAAACAGAATTTACATGCTCACTAAAATGGACATCTGTCTTTCCAGACCTTGCATGTGATCACAAAGGTAAGTGTGAATGTTGACACACTTCGACCATGTTCTGTCACTTGGAATCTCCAACAGTGAAGGAGCTGGCAGTGAAAATTTCCCCAGCAGCCTCTCAAATATAATTCACATTCTCTTTTAATCATAAGATTTTTTTTGCAATTGGGTGGCTCAAGGAATCATTCTATTTCAGCTCACAATTTGGTTGAAGGTGCCACTTTACCGTCGGAATAATTAGTCAGGAAAAAACTGTGAGGATTAGCTTCGAATGAGCAATATGCACATCCTGACAAAGTAGCAGGAACCACCATCGTAAATCTCAGCATGTTGGGTTCCTGTTCCACATGAGTGGCATGAACTCTCGTCAGCTAGGCTCTTCTGTCTCAGATTTAAGAGAGCTTGTTCATCAAAACAATTTAGAGGGACTTAACAAAGTTCTCGGTGCAGCCATGTCATGGTTACTTGTAGTTTCACAACCACTTGGTCCTGAGGTCAGATTTGCAAATGGGGATAGTGATGGCAGATGATGCACATGACCAGTTTCATGATCGCAAAGAGCTGAAGATGATCTCAGAATGTGATTGCTTCTTTGCATAATGAAGGCTTCGCTATTACTACGCAAGGGTCCCAAACCATTTCGTGGGGTGCTTTTTGGCTCAAAGTGTGTGAAAGCCGAGTATGTTCTACCACAGCTATATGCTTGTGTTGGAGGACTTCTATCCAATCCTCTTTTAAGATCCTGTAGCTCAGTGTCTAGGCGCAAAAGCTCCTGCACAGGGAAAAGTTGAAGTTTACTGTTTGAGACACCTCACTAAGTTGACAGATGACAGGGATTAGTGAGGCCTGCATAGATCATTGCAAGTAGAAATTTTCCTATCTTTTCAATAAAGATAGGAATACTTTACCTTTTGAAGAAGATCGTTCTCTGTTAGTTGTTTCGACTTGGCCTTCAATAAGTGTATTCCACTCGTTTTGCATGAGCATTGGGTGGCTTCATTCATCTCACTTCTATCATCCATACCATCTGCAATATCATCACTTGGTTCTTGTGGACGCTCTTGAAAATGATGTTCTGCAGAAGGTGGCCACCTGATCCTCTTTGTTGGAGTCCATTCCTTTGGATTGGAAAAGTCATGATGAATGCATTCCTTTGGAAGCTCTGATCCAGCAAAGCTCTTACTGGTTCCAACAATAGTTTCATTTTCTTTGCTATGCTGGTGGCCGAAGTTAGAAATTACGGGTGATGCTTGGGTGGTGTTGCAAGAATGGAGGATAGCCTGGGAGTAGGGTTCTGCACTAAAAGCTTGATGGATTCGAGGAGCTGCACTTTTAGCCATCTCTTTCACCTGTGCAATGCCTTCCTTATCTCCAAAATTAGGAAGTGTCCTCTCGAAATTTATAGTATCAGAATATGAGGTTTCCTTCACCTCAAAGCTATTTACGTATCTCTTAGAAACCCTAGACTCAGCTTCAGCCTCACTATCTAACGAAACAGGAACCTGTATCAAGTTCGAGAGCCTGGCACTGCCTGCTTTCTTAGGCATATTGCGTGAAACACCAATGGTACCCAGGGGTAAATGTGATCTTGCAGACATTAAAGATGGCATTATACCACCTTCTATAAGTATCCCTTGCTGAGAAGCAGCTTCAAGTATTTGCTTGTCATTCAGACCGACGCTCTCAAGTAAACGCCACATATTGTCAAGCGCTTCTCGCTGGCCTTGAATGATTTGATCTCTTATCGCCATTTGAAATTGAAGTTCCATGTTTGTCATACCCTGAAGATCAAAACCAGAGCACAGAATGGTGCAAAGCTTCCCCAGGCATATTTATAGCGAAAAGAAAAAGAGCCATAAATGCTAGGCATAAAAGTGTAATGAGCTCTTTTCCAACTTTGTGGTAGCATTCTGATTGATGTAATGTACTCGTTAAAAAAGAAGACTTACCAGCAATCTGTATTGACTCAGGATTCGCAAGTACGTCTGATTTCGATTACTGCTGATGGCATCATCTATTTGTTGTTGAAGCTCTTTGCGCTGTGCCTCATTAAGCTCAATATCCTACAAAAAATATACAAGGCTTCACCAATTTCCTGGTTGCAGAGCTAGATAGTCAATTTCGACCACATTTTGTTCATATCTTACCTGTCGATAGTGAGCACCAGCCTCATCATTATCACGGATGTTATCAAGCACAACTTGTCGATGTTCTACTAGTTCATTCAAGGTTTCACTCTCCCCATCATAAATCTGTCAATAATCCAACATGAGGTTGAGGAAAACAAAATCTCAATGTGATAGCTGGGGATTGATATCATAGAAGGAAGTTCCATTTAAAACTGGAGCCAAACGATAGATATTATTGACCTGCTGTTCAGCTATGAGCTCATCAAGTTGTTGCAGTTCTGCTCGGTTCCGCATGTTCATATCCTCAAGCTCAAATAGAGCCTTCTGAAGGTTAACTCTTTCCTCCACATTTTCGTTGATATCATGACTCAAAGCATCTAGCCACGATAGCTCATCATCGGATGTCTTTTCTGGAGTTCGTAAGTTTAATATTGTTTCTTTATCGGCAAGTTCTCTCCTCAGCTGACTCACTTCCACCTTCAGATTCCCAGAAAAAATATTTACAGCTGAATAACATGCAGTATACAATTCAGAAAGCCAGACATAGACATATTGAGGAGAATAATACCTGAAGATTATCAATCATTCGCTGATAGTCAGCAACATGTGCATCCACAGTGCCTACATTTGTCTGTGTCGAGAAAGGAAGACTTCTGTTAGAATGCTTGTGTCATAGTAGCAGACTCTAGCAAAATACATAAACTTGAAAAATATAGTCCAAGGAAAGCAACACATCTGGTCATATGGAGCCTGCTTACCTGTATGTGAGTCTTGATTTCTTTTGCTCGATCTGCATATTTCAAAGTGTTTGTGGTATGATGGTACTGATCAGCACCAGAAGATACAGTAGCAACCATAACAGTACGAGAATTTCCACTCAGGCCATCCTTCAAAAGACGTGTCAGCTTGCTGCAGGTTGCAAAAATGTAATGTAGCAGATCACCAGTTTTTCGAAAAAATAGAATGCTTTTCCAAGAATAAATTGCCTATCAAAGTGATTCTCAAATGAGAAATCTCAAACTTTAGGCACACATGTATACAGTTCTAATAGTATCTTTCTAGTCAGATATTACTAAGATCGATTGGTTATATATGAGGACTAAATGCATAAGGTGATAGAACCACTGGAATGTACTGACATCTCTGCCAAGAAACACATGCACAGACTTGCATATTGCCTATCTAGATTGGTGTGTACCCACTAAGAAGCTAAGTCATATGAGAGTACTCCATGATACGTGAGTCTTATCACCTGGCTGAAATTTTACCACCTTCATAGCATGTTCTATCATTGATCATCTTCTAGCTTTTACTGGTTGAATTTCCCTAATTGACATTGTTTGCCATAAATGATCGACTTCTTGAATACAAGATGGGCATATAATTGCACAACCAGAAGGATCCTAACTACTCTATTTACAAGAACATTGGCCTCCATAGGTAAGTTGCAAAGCTAGTAAGAGCATATATTCCCCATATCAAACCTTGGAGCTAAAAAAAGTCATTAAGGCTGAAAATTTTTAGCATTATCAAAAAGTTTTGTAGAGGTTAGCAGAAGATTATTTTTTCTATTCAGAAAATTTTTAGGTTTTCATTGCTGGAGGAAGACTTTCTCCATATACCTCCTAAAGTTTTCAACATATCCAAATAGACCTTATGGAGTGAGCCCAGAAAGACATTCCTCATCACATTCTATGCAGCAAAGGTGGGGAGGAGACAAGGTTGTGAGCTCCATAGGGTTTCATGCTTGATCATGCTATGTAACAGATTATGGGACCTTAATGGTCATTGATAAAGAATGCCATAGTTAGCGTCTAGTGGACTGTGGATGGATTCATACACTGGCTGCACAGTGCAAACTCCCAAACTTGGGGGTGAGCATGGATTTTGAATATCCCATATGGTTGGAACTTGGAACTTGGGCAATGGGTATTGAACCCGATTTCTAGACTGTGGCAAATTGTATCCTATTCAGTAGGTAGTAGGTAGTAGGTAACATGTCAAGTTAGTCCTCATGGAGCCTTTACAACTTCAGTCTCTTATGGTTAGTATAGATGAGAGCCAAGGGTAGGTAAATGAGATACAAAGACACATGTGAATCGTGATCTAATATTAATTCATGAGATATGAAGTCGACATGTGTTAATGAGAGGCCCCAGGCAAGATGCTACACCAGGCACCTTACGCTCATACAATCTAGATACAAGAGGGCTAAGAAGGATCTGGAGACTCTTGTCATTCGCTCCACCTCAACGTCTCATTTGTTTTAGTCCTGCTGCTTCGATGAAATTGATCCATCCGGTTTCCACCTTATGTACTGTACTGGTTTGTCTTATATGCCTTTTGGCATGGAAATCTCTCTCTCTCTCTCTCTCTCTCTCTCTCTCTCTCTCTCTCTCTCTCTCTCTCCATAAGATCCCCCCAATGTTTGATAGAATAGCGGTTCGAAACTATGGGAGGAACACATTGATAGGTCATAGTTGTACGAGTTGTGCTTCGAGTTGTGCTTGTCTGAGGTCTCCCATCTAGATTCTAAGTGCAATCTAAAATTGGAGGAAGGACTGAACCTGGCACAAAACTTTAGCATGCAAAGAGATTCTTTACTTCTCAAAGCTGAAAAACGTTCAAACCCTAATCTGAACCCAAAAGGCACTAATTACAAAGTTTTAACAAGCTGAAAAATACTGAGACTTTCCAGCAGGAGGGCACTGATGTAGGTAGGATCTGCGATATTGCTATACCTATAAACAGGTTGTAAACGTGTAAAAAATTTGCAAAAAACCAGCAATCTGGACTCCAACTGAAGCAACAACTATTTGCAGGCCATAGCGAGTTGTAAAATAATGTTTTCAAGGCAATGACACATAGTTACCCATTCCGAAACAAACGCGTTCAATTCCAGAATGTGGCCAAAAAAAAGAAAAGAATTCGTAACTATTTAACAAAGGAAAAAGAAATGCCTTTTTTTTTAAACTTAGTACCATGTTTTGACCCAGTACGTTTTGGAACGTGTTGTACAGAATGTACAGTACAATCCGATTGGTTTGGGTCGGAACAGGTGTTCTAAGGCTGGACAACAAGTTCACCAATTTCAAAATTACAATAAGGCTTGTAGCCCTCCACTCCAACCCACCCTTGGTCTGATCTTCCTTCTGCTACCAAATGTCAGACTCTCTCTAAACTCTACTTACAAACAACATAATATCATACCTTGGTTGATCACAAATCTGAAATATTATGTAAATGCCTAGCCTGATTTGAATGATCATTGACTTAGAGCTTATGCATCAATTTATGGCTGTCTAGGTATTGTGAATCACGATTAAGCCTCAGATCAATAAAATCGGCCGGTTGGAACCGGTTATTTAAACATTGGATCCCACCGCAGCCGTGACATTGAAGATCTTCAATTTGAATTATTGATCCATTCTACTGATACACTTTCTCCCATCCTAGCCACATTACTTAATCATGCTGTTTATGTGATTGTGAAGCTATATGGCATGATTCTATAGTCAATTGTGAGTTTTGAGAAAGAGTCTGTGTCAGCCAGGGTTCAGGGCTCATCACTCTACCACAGATCACTTGAAGCAAAATCAATGAAATGGTAATGGTAAATAGCTTTTCGAATCTCCAACCTTCATCGATTGGAGCTCTTTTTAAAACAAAATACTCTTCCCATTTATGCAACCATTGATCCACCACATCAGTAGATCTTTGCGGGGAATTTCCAAAAAACTTAGCAGGCCTTGGAGGGTATAAGTATACCCATAGGGCTCTCACAAGTGCTAGCTACATGTTGTTGGAGTAATATCTCTCTCCTATTGAGTTTGTGTGGTCTATAGCTCGGGGGCTAGATCTGCGTTCGATCTAGGTTTGGTTGGCCCGGGTTGTGGGCGTCCCTATTTTCTGCTAGTCATCAGTCCTACCTGGCCTGGGTTGTGGGCGTTTTATTGTTTACATTACTTTAGTTCTCATGTACAGCCCATTGACGATGCTCCCATGCTTTGTACATATGTATGTGTCTTTTGCACCTATGGGTGCCTTCAAGATGTTGATAAAGCTTTCTTTCTTTCTTTCTTTCTTGCTATCATCCAATTCCACTAGGTAACTACTAGCTACCAAGTTCCAACCTGTTTCTAATTTTTTTATTTGCAATTGTTTTTTAACTTCAAGTCTCAATGCTCATACACTTTGAATTTTGCTATAGCCTACTGCCTATGACCAATTACCATTCTTATTTCATTCCAGGTTTGCCTTTATGTTCCTTGTTTTTGAGCGGCTCATAAAAGTGCATGCAAGATAAGGCAAATGGTTGTTTCAAACCATTGGGCAGAGTGGGGCCCATCACGAGAGGCCAGGTCCAAGAGATCTGAGGCAACCGTGATGACTGCTGCATTTTTTTCGGATCCTTGGTGTTGGTCTTGAAGTTGGGATCCTTGGTATTGGTCTTGAGTGTGGTATTAACAGATCATGCAACAAAGAAGTGCATTTGATGTGAACCAAGATTAATGCAACCTTCCTACATGAACTAAGAAAGAACGATAAGGGTTTGAGTTACAACATTATCTAGTTAAACTAGATTTGTTTGTGTTTTAAAGTAGAGCTAGGCCCCCTAAGAAATCAACCAATTGTGATAGACAATAAGGCTCTGTTTTATTCTGCAATAACACATTATTAAATGCCATATAAGTGCAATTTGAAAAATGTCTCCCATGTACTGGGCTAGGGGAGAAAACTTTTTGATACATCGGTGAAGAAAAAAGGCCTACTACATATCAATAAAAGGCTAATGACATAGTTTCGATTATAGAGACTTTAGATTGGGGGGGGGGGGGGTTATTCTTTTCTGTGTTGAGCAAACATTGCACCAGACGAAGCTGAGAGCTGCTGAAAAGTACTCGACAATTTCTAGAGTCAAGCCCTGAAATAAAGACTGCTCGGTGGCCCCTTTCGAAAAAAAAAATGACCACATCACTTGGACAAAAAACACGGTCATTTATCTGTTAGATGTACCCATACCTTGGGCCTGCCAGTGTGAACCAGAACTTGTATCAATATCCAGAAAAAAGATGCCATATTTATTGTGCTGAGCACAATCGAAAGTGCTAGTTGTTAATTTCAAAGAAACAATAACAGGCCACAGACAACTATCTTATGCTGTTGACTATTTCAAAGGCTAACTTATAATATAAGGAAACTCAGTCTAAGACTGTTGCACGTTTCACTTCTTCCCGAGAACATGATATGTAACTCTAAATTTCATGCAAAAAAACTCATTCCAAGAATTAGGTCAGCTGGTGTACCTGTTGCGATAGGGGACATAAGCTAATCCTTTCTTCTGCTGCTTGCCAAGGGCGTTTATGCAGTTTGCTAGAGCCAATAATGATTTGTTAATGTTCGCACCATCTCTTAGTTTTTGTCCAGCATTATTTGTTTCTGATGCTCTCTCACTGCAAAACACTGACAAGTTGAACGGGGTTGCCAATAGGAGGCGGGAAACATTTACACAGGAAGATGATCCACTCGCATATTCTATCATAAGTTTAACTGAACCAACCTCCCAGCAAGGTCCACCAAGGCAAGTTTGCCATGCAGAACTTGTGATCGATAATGGTTCCGCTGCTTTCTCTTTACAGTTATCTCCAGCACAGCGTGTGACCTGCAGTTGCCCTAGTCAATTAACAATACAATCTTACTACAAATTCATCAATAACCCTCGATAGTTATTTTGCTGGCACATGCCACAGATTTTCAGGTCAAAACTGAGAAATTAACGTGTTCATGGGTTAGCCATAAAAAAGATTGTTACTTTGGACATGGACTCGACTATCACAACTTTAACCCCAAAGAGCAATCAAATGTGAATCTTGCTAGACTAGAAGTCTAGAAAGTGAGTTGACATGTATGTGAGACAAGATGTCTCAAATTTTGATTGGATGTAGCACGGGAAAACCAGCCCTCCAGAAGGTTCTGTTATGTCAACTATGTAAATCTGAAGCACATGTGCACGACCAAGAGTTAAGGCTTATTGCTAACATCTTCTTGGGACAGGGACCCCGATATTACGTGACATTAGACCGTATGGTTTGGGCATTTTGAAAGTTTAAGATACAAGCAAGAATTCTCTCATCCCTATTAAGTACATCAAGGGGAATATTCATGTACATTGACTGATATCTGTTTCAGTTATGTGCAGGGACGGATAGCTATCCTGAAGGTCAATAGGTCCCTCGGTACACAATGAAGATGTCTGTCCATAAATCGGAAAATGTGGGGTCCCACATTTTGCACCCCTTGTGGGGCTCTACTAGACGACGGTGTGACTTGAAGCTCCACCAGGGATGGGTGGAGTATTTCGAGCAAATATGGGCATGCCCGGATATCACAAACTAGTTGTAGATTCAAATTTAAACTTCGTTGATCATTCTTGCCAGAACAATATTGTTATCATCTACATTGACACATGATATGGTTCTTTTGCCAACAAGTCCCACCCTCAAGAACATAGAGAAAGAGTTGCTGAAGTTTGAGTGCTCTATGGGGCCTCTCTCATGAGAGTAGTGTTGGTTGAGGGAGGATTAGCTGCATCCTCCCTCATTGCTGCTCCACTACACACATCTCCAATGTTTGGCGAAGAAAGTGATGTCGCAAGACTGTCCAACTTCCGCTTATGAGGAAAACTGGAGAACTTGGTCCATGCATCACATGAGGAAGAACCAGCTTTTCCATTGATCAGTGCAAGTGGCTGATCTTTGTGTCCAGCAAAGAACGGATGTCACGACTCCTCTACAAAGAGTATGTTCTACTTGATGTTGGTGCGTATTGCTTTTCATCAGTGTTCGTATTGTGGTATCTTGTTAATCAACAAATGAAACTTTGATCATTTGTGGTTGCAAGTGAACCCTGACTCTGCGCATGCTCTGTTAGAAATAAATGACTATGCTAAAGTTAATCCATAGGTTACTTTGACCCAAAAGGTCAAGATTTGTGTAACCATGGGTTTTTAGTTATTTAGGCCATCTTAAGTTTGTCTTAAGTTCAGTTGGACCCAATTTTGGTCATGTACTGACTCCTGGGTCCTTAGGGTTCTAATTTTGTTTAGGGGCCCTATCTTGACTTTTGGGGTGCCCTACATTTAGTAAGTAGTTAACCTTAGGGTTTGGTGGCATTTGGTCACATCCAGGTAGAGTACTTAGATGCTCATTGTGTATTCCATTTTTACAGTTTGGCTAAGCATTGCTCTCCATTGCTCTTGTTGTTGTTTTCTCTCTCTCTCTCTTAGAGTTGGGCGCCTAGCCTCTTCTCTCTTGTTTTCTGTGGAGATTGATTGATAACTAGATCTTGGTGACTTGACTCTTGCTTTCCTACATGGTATCAGAGCTACCGGATCTGCAACAAGCTTGTTTGTTGGCGCCCTACCCGAAGAGGAGCTTCTGTGCTTTTTGTTGTGAAATTTCAGCATCTTGCTGATCTTTTCAAGTGGAGTTTGGATCAACTTTTTTGTCTCTTTTCAGGTTGAAGGAGGGCGGCCATCAGAGATCTTGGAGGAGCAATTTTTGGCACCCAAAAATCAGAATCTCAAATCTGATTTTTATGCAACCAGTTTTTAGCAAGTTTTGTTTGGAGGAGGGCGCCCAAAAATCTGCTACAGATTTTTGGTTGTGGTGTCTCCTTATCTTGCTGTTTTTGTTTTCAGGTTTGCATTTGTGTAGGAGGGCGCCCAAAATTCAGCAAACCCAGGGTTATGTCAACTTGTGGCTGGAAATTTGCAGATTCTCAGCAAGTAGTAGGGCATTTTCAACAGCCCTATTGGAGTGTGTGTTGATCACACCATCTGGCTTCCTAATTGGGTTTCGGTGTAGGCTTCAATCGAAGCTAACCTAATTTTCAAGAAGCTGGTTTTTTTGTGCAGAAAGACAGCCATCTATCCATTATCTTTTGGGCACTTTGGTTGCAGATTGAAAGACATCTTGTGCTCCTACTTTCAGCTCTTTGTTTGCTGCAAATTTTTGAGTAGATTTGGTTGTGGAAAGGCTCTCTTTCCTATCTACTACAAGCTGGTAACGGCTAAAGAATTGGAAGCTATCGGTTCTTTGTTTAGTGAAGATCGGTTGGATGGCACAAACTACTCCTTGTGGAGTTACATGATGAAGAACCTTCTCATAGCGAAAGGGCTGTGGGATTTGGTCAATGGTGATGAGGAAAGGCCTCCGTCTTTGGCACCTCCTACACCTGGTGGATCATCATCATCAACATCATCTTCTACATCTTCGGAAGAACAAAAGAAGTGGGATAGAAGGGATGCACAAGCACATTCTATGATTGCTCTTGCTGTGAAAAGATATATCTTACCTCATATTAGGTCTTGTAAGACATCTAAAAGTGCGTGAGATACACTTTATACTATGTATAAAGTCAAAAATCCAACAAGAGTGGTGTATCTTAGAAATCAGCTTTCTTTGTTGAAGATGTAAGAAGGGGATCAAGTGACCAATCACTTGACGAAGATCAAGGATCTTCGTGAGGAGCTTCTCAATATTGATGAGATAATTGAGGATGCTCAATTTGTTTCCATTACTCTCAACTCATTACCTTCATCTTATCTTCCATTTGTTTCATCTTTGAGTATCTCTCTTAGGGGACAGCAACTCTCCTTTGATGAACTTGTTGGGCTGCTTTTTCAAGAGGAGCAAACGAGGCAAAACTTTGCGGGTGACACTCAACAAGATCAAGCTTTCTTCACGAAAGGCAAGGACAAAGGCAAGTCAAAAGGAAAGGGGAATCCTCCTTCCAAGGATGAGCAAAAGCCCGTTGGAGGTCAACAGCAAAGTAAGTTCATTCTATGATGGAAAAACACGTGCCTCTACAAAATCAGTGGACTATGCTGATTTTTCAGATTTTGCTCTTAAATCTCTTGGAGATGTTGCAGAAGAACCTGTTTTCTATGAGCAGGCCAAGGGAGTAAAATGTTGGGAGGATGCGATGCAAGATGAGTATGACTCACTTATGAAGAACCAGATTTGGGTTCTTGTTGATCTTCCTCATGGGAAGAAGGCAATTGGTTCTAAATGGGTATACAAAATCAAGTATAAGGCAGATGGTACCATTGAAAGGTACAAGGCAAGGCTCGTTGCCAAAGGCTATGCTCAGCAAAAGGGGCTTGATTATGAGGAGACTTTTTCTCCTACTGCTCGGATGACTACCGTGAGGGTAGTAACCTTTTTGGCTGCCCACTTTGGTTGGCGTTTGTGGCAACTTGACATAAAGACAGCATTCCTCAATGGTGATCTCAATGAGGAAGTGTACCTTCAACAACCTGCTGGTTTTTTGGTTAACGGCCAAGAAGATAAAGTTTGTCTTCTCAAGAAGGCACTTTATGGACTGAAGCAAGCTCCGAGGATGTGGTATTAAAAGATACATGCCTACTTTTGTGATCGAGGGTTTACTAATAGTCCTAGCGAATCTACTCTTTATGTCAAGCATACTTCAGATTATATCATCATTATTTTGCTTTATGTTGATGATATTATTATTACGGGAAGTAATGAGCAGCAGATTGATGCCGCAATACTTGATCTTGGTATGGTTTTTGAAACCTCAGATTTAGGCCTATTGCACTTTTATCTTGGTTTTGAATTTGTACAAGACAGGGCTGGAATTTTCATCTCTCAAAAACGCTACATTGGGCAGATTTTGAAGCGGTTCAAGATGGAAGATTGCAAGCCGGTTGCTACACCTATGAAGACAGGTCTGAAATTAAGTAGTCAAGGTGATGGTGAATCATTTGACACTGCTTTATATTGTCAAGCTATTGGCTGTCTCATTTACCTATGTAACTCAAGACCGGACATTTCTTATAGTGTCTCACTCATGAGTCAATTCATGCATGCCCCGATGACATCACATTGGAAAGCGTTGAAGAGGATCTTTCGATATCTTCAAGGAACAAGAAGTCATGGACTGGTTTTTCTTGCTTGTGATGATGCATGTTTGGTTGGTTTTAGTGACTCGGATTGGGGTGGAGATCAAGACACTTGACGCTCTACAAGTGGACATTGCTTTTTCTATGGAAATTTTGCAATTTCGTGGTCAAGTGAAAAGCAGCCCACTGTTGCTACTTCTTCTAGTGAGGCAAAATATAAAGCGATATTTTCAGCCACAACAGAGTGTTTATGGCTGAGAAGACTACTTGTTGTTTGGCGAGCCCTCAGCCACTCTTATCTTGAGTGATAGTCAAAGTGCTATTGCCATTGCACGGAATCCTGTTTTTCATGCGAGGACAAAGCACATCGAGATCCATTATCACTTTGTTCGGGAGAGACTTCATGATGGCGACATTTTACTTGAATATTGTCCTACGGAGGATAATATTGCGGACCTCTTCACTAAGGCGTTGCCTAGAGTCAGATTTGAAGCTTTATGCAAAGCTTAAAAGTTGATACCACGTGTTGGTTTTGTTACATAGTAAAGATTCCAGTTTTTGCATTGTCATTTAAGGAGGGTGTTAATCCATAGGTTACTTTGACCCAAAAGGTCAAGATTTGTGTAACCATGGGTATTTAGTTATTTAGGCCATCTTAAGTTTGTCTTAAGTTCAGTTGGACCCAATTTTGGTCATGTACCGACTCCTGGGTCCTTAGGGGTCTAATTTTGTTGAGGGGTCCTATCTTGACTTTTGGGGGTGCCCTACATTTAGTAAGTGATTAACCTTAGGGTTTGGTGGCATTTGGTCACATCCAGGTAGAGTACTTAGATGCTCATTGTGTATTCCATTTTTACAGTTTGGCTAAGCATTGCTCTCCATTGCTCTTGTTGTTGTTTTCTCTCTCTCTCTCTTAGAGTTGGGCGCCCAGCCTCTTCTTTCTTGTTTTCTGTGGAGATTGATTGATAACTAGATCTTGGTGACTTGACTCTTGCTTTCCTACATGCTCATACAAAGGCCACACTTGCTCAAACACCTCCCATGCGGGAGGAGGCTGAGGATGAGATCTTTTATGAGTTTCTGAAGCAACTTTACGCCGAAGTACTTGTTGTATGGTGCCATAGGAGAGCAGCTAGGAGGAGAGAGACATGGGATAGGGGCGAGGGGGAAGATGACACATTGCCATTGGGTGGGGAGGGGGACGTTATACGTCCCCCTCCCCACCCAATGGGTGGACAAGAGTGATACAACAAGGGAGGATTAGGAGGGAGAATGACTGTCAAAAACTCCATTGTCATAACCAACCAAGTTAAGGACAAAATCAGGTGACAAACGCTCTGTTATCACCCATTCATAATGATATTGTCATCTCACCCTCGTGCATTAGAGCAATAGACCAATGTTTCGTGGACCTTTTCAAAAATCCTTTTTGCAACGTGTTTGAAATGGGAAAGAATTAGCTTTGTTGGGAAAGAAACGAGGAAACATTTTTAGGGTTTTTGTTTTTGGGCTTGGTTTATTCCTAGCCTTTTGTAAAGGAAAACCAAGTATTGTTTAAGTGTCTAGATAGTGATTATAGCTCTATACAATGACAATATAACAATTGGTAATCAACAGAATTAGATGATCAGGACTCAATCAAACAACAAGATACATCACACAATGCACATGCACAACGTATTCAAAATTCTACTATTCTTTACTAGGTTTTAACGAAAGTTTTATATGCCAAACTTTCACATACACATTAGGAGGGGATTGGCTCTACTTCCCATTTCTAGCCAAGACAATACCCTACAATATTTGGCCAAAACATGACCTACATTCATAGCTTAGAAGCCCGTTCCGAGCAAAATGGGTCGGACCGTTCAGTGCCGTACGTTCAGAACGAGTTAGTGTAAGTTCAAAAAAAAATGATAAACAACCCTGCTGGCCAGCGCATTCTGCATTTCTCAGATAGCGAGTTGTCATACTTCTAACGAAGAAGAAAATAAATTGCTACAACAGGGCAGCGACAGCAGAGCTCGTCCAAACATGAAGAATAATCATTCACAATGAAAAGTTCTGCTCTGCTAGATTTTGCGAGGATAGGAAGGTGCCAGGGAAGCCATAAGGCACTCTGGAAGGAAGCTTCACGGAGGCGATGAGCTCCAGCGATGGTGAGCTTGCGTCCAAGATTTCTCATTGTTGGTCGTGGCGGAAAGAAACTCCTAGAAATTGAAGCCTACTAAGGCAATTCTTCCTTGAAATTGAGCAGACTTTTCATTGATGACTGACATATTTTATGCTCCGAGATATGACAGCTACTCAACCATCGCATGGGGCGCATCTGCACATCATGGACGTGGTCCAGGAGTTTCCAGCGATGGTGAGCTTGCGGAAAGAAAGCAGGAAGCCTTGTGGACGATCCTGTTTGTGTGTTGAATCGTATCTCACACAAGATGCTCCTCAAGCTTCCTTAGATATGGTTTTTTTTTCCTTTGTAAAAAAAGTATTTTCTTTTTCTTTGAGGGTCCCGTTTTGGAACGGAACGGGCAACTAAGATTCATAGTATTTGCAAAAAAGGGTCTTACAATCCATAAAAAAAATTAAAAATTACTATCAAATTCCCCATGTCAATATATGCTTTAACAAAAAGATTAAATAGCGTTTCGAGACAAAATCCCAAAAGTGTGTTCTGGAACATGCTTTGCAACTCTTGAGTCTCTTAGTGAGGATCATCATGAATGTGGTTAATTGTTAGGTGACTTTGGTTATTCAAGGAAAAGCAAAGACAAAACTCCACCCCTCATAGAAGTTTTAATTTATACAACACTACAAATCCAAAGGCAAATAATAGGTACACCAATCTCGCAAGCTTGTAAATTAAAGTTGTTTATTTAAAGTTCCCATCCTAAAAGCTTAGAAATAACTTTGAGGTGTCATAATCAAAGAGAATGAGTCAAAATATCAATACGAAGTAGTAGAATTGTTACCTTGAGGATGTAGCATTTGCATTTGTACTTTCCGTCTTTCGTCGGTTGTTTCCTTGATTGAGAAGTTCCAAGATTTTCTCTGCAGAATTGACCTGTGTCATAACAAAATGTTTGCCCATTTGGCTAGGAATTAGGATGCTCAAAGATTATTGTATGACAATGTTCTCAATGCAAAGCATGCTAGAACTTACTCATGTTCAAACAACATGCAAACAAGTGAATACTTGAGGAGAGGAGAATCCGGTAACCTAAAGCCAAAAGCTTAGAATGGAAGAGGTCTTGTCCCCTACCTGTATACATAGGGGTAAGAAGCTTGTGCATGCACCCATGCAACCTCCCATGAAGTCCATCTAAACATAGGTCACATATCTTACGCAATCCTCATGCATACAACCGTCACAAGCCATGCACTACTCCACATGTCTCAACAGGAGTGTCTGGGTCCTCTCAAGGTTATTAGTTACAAACTGGCCTTGACATGGAATTAAATCGAAGGTAACCAACAACCTCAAATACCGGAGAGTTGGACTACCATATTAGGACTATTCCAAATCCTTAGCTGAATATGGCCGTAACATTCTTCCTCCCTTACACAAGTTTTGTCCTTTGAACGGAAAAGAAGACCATGGAAATTATTCTTCAAGCTTTCAACTATTACCAAGAATCGTTATTTTCAGTCTGATCTTTTCCAATTGTTTGCCTCTGCGAGTACTAACTAAGAATCCAAAGATACACTAAACAATAAATCTTCAGAATGGGTTGAACTTCTCCAAATAAAAGACATCACCTTAATTTAATCCCAATTACAAGAACCACTGGGTGAATTAACTCTTTAATTCAAAAATCAAGCTCCTAGTCTAATTTGTCCACAATTTTTTGTAGATAATAGTGCTTCTTGGTATGTATATTCTTAGAATATCCAAATATTCCAAGGCACAACAATTCAATCAATCAAAATCTCTGAGATCCATTAAGTCTTAGACATTCATAACTCAATCCAAAGCACTCTAGTAATTCTAAAGATGCTCCATTTCTAGCATCACATGCAAGAAATCAGCAATCTATCTGAATCCCAACAAATCTACATGTCTCCTATGAACCTGGAGATCTAGACTAAATTCGTACACAAGCACATATATAGACTACAATCTGTAATAGAATACCATCCACTAAAGTAAGCAAAACCCTCCATAAGCAAAACCCTCCATAAGCAAAAACAATTTACTTCATGAGAAATGCCTTTGAGATCCATAGGTCTCAATACGACACTGGGGTAAAGAGATTTAGATTTCCAAAATACCGATCTGAAACCTCGACTCATTTAGTAGATCGAAAGTTTTGTCAACATACTCAAGAAACATCTTTCCAAACCCATACTTAATCATTAAGAAATACTAGAGTAGATGTTCACTGCTGAATTTCATTAAAATTCAGTTCTCATTCTTGGAACCATTATGATTCGTTATCCAATCGAGCTCTCTGGGATACAACCACTGATGAACTAAGTCTATTTCTCAATTGAGAAATACTCTACCAAGAATTCCATATATCCCATGCACAAATTTTTTTATTGAGGAATCCAAATAACTCACCAATCATGCGACAATAACCGACTTACAAGCAATATAACTCAAACAAACATTTTCCAATGAATTCTCTTCACACTGTCCTTTTCACCAATTAACTTTCACAGGAGTAAACCAACTACTCAAGTTAATTGCTAATGATTCAGAAATCTCAAATGTCCAAGTGCAGATCTTAATTGTACTAGTACACCACCACATTTAGATTCTTATCCAAATCATTTTTAAGCTAACAAGTAAATCTTTCATAACAAGATTTGTTACTTCTGCAAGTAATTGTCCATCACAATACTTGATCATATGTCTATGTTCACCTACTAGGTTAAGTGCACCAACTAGCCCTAGTAACCATGAATACATAGTAGATCCATACAAGATTAATCGCGCACATATGAGAATAATCGACGACCGAGTACATACACATATGTCCATATCTGGCAGATTCCTTCAAAATCCGCATATGTTACTCACATATCACATTGAGAATCTTGTAACTAAACTACAAAAGAATTCTATTCCTCATCAGTAAATAACATACCTGGGAAATCTCTGAGACTGAGACTGAGAACACATTCTCTCTCACGAGTTTTCCAACCTAACTTACTTCTTACCACCAAATTTCTCTCACTTAATCAACCCTTTCCCTAGTCCTAGTATCCACCAAGATTAGGTTCATCCAAAACAAACATTCCTTGATCAAACTTACTCCTATCCCAAACAAACTAGGATTAGTAACTTTCGATCTTACTCAGTACTATCATGAATTCAAATCTCAAACCACCTCTAGTTTTAGATTGTTCACAATCCCTATAGAATTTCTCTTATCCGAAAATTGTGCAACTGATGGATCCTATAATAGAATTTACTCATCACTTCACCCCTCCTTTTTAAAGAAATTTCCAAATTTCTTATAAAAATTAGCTAGACAGGTGACACATGAAAATATCTTAATCATGAAAAGTCAATAATAAGTGCCTTCCAAAAAAGGATTCACTCTATTATACATAGGACTTTTCTTCCAAACATTTTCGACACGAGTGACTTTAACCATCATCCATCTGAGATCTATATATGCACGAAAGACAATCTAGGTTTAAGAAATTGAAATACAACGATCTTGGAACGTCTCAAATTCCAAGCCTTAACCTTACAAGTAGTAATTCACATGATGATAACAGTCCTTCAGAACAGAAGTAATTTTCACGCTGGAAGGATCATATGAACTTAATCTAATGTCTAATATTCGAGAAATTCAAAAGTAGTAAGGGTTCTCTAGCCCAAGGTGAATCTCTAAGTAGTAAAACAGATCCTAAACTAGTAATAGTGTGCCCACCTACGTGCATAAACAATAAAAAACGAAATTACTATAGATAGTAATGGCCCCTAATATAGCACACAAGCATGGCCAAACTATCATTAAGGGGTATCAAATAAACGTTAATTCCTAACACTCCAACTTAATGTTTACTTTATTATCTATCACTCCTAGAAGTTCTCTAAATTTCTGAAATTTTTCTTTGCCAAGTCCTTTGGTAAAGATATCTGCAACTTGCTCTTCCGTAGGACAATAGATAAGCTCCACTTCACCACTCTAAATCTTCTCTCTGATGAAGTGTTGTTGTACTTCAATGTGCTTTGTCCTGTTGTGAAAAACTGGATTTTTTGCCAATTTAATACAGCTCTAATTGTCACACTAAAGTACCGTAGGTGAATCTTGTACCATATGTAGATCATGTAGAATCCTTCATAACCATATTGCTTCACTTGCTGCACTTGTAGTAGCTCGGTATTCTGCCTCTGTAGATGATAATGGGATAGTATGTTGCTTCTTTGAACTCCAAGAGATAGCGCCAGAACCAAGACTAAAAACATAACATGTAGTAGATCTTCGGTCTTTCGCATCTTCAGCCCAATCAGGATCTACATAGCCCTGTAACTTCAAATCATCATGTCTCCCATAGAGAATACCAAACCTCAATGTACCCTGGATATATCTGAGTATCTGCTTAGCAACTCTCCAATGAATCTGCTTAGACTTAGCCATAAACCGACTAACCATACTCAAAACATAAGCAATATCTAGCTCGTAGTAGTTAAATAGATTAAGTTGCCAACAAGCTTTCTATATAACGTCCATAGTTGCACTGCGTTTCTGAAACGCGTTCAGAAACGCGTTTCGGAAATATGGAATTTTTTTTCAGAAACGTTTTTTTTTTTTAATTTTTTTTTTTGGTTTTTTTTTGTGCAATATGGGTATCAGGTGAAAGCTCTAATTAAAAGCATAATTACTGTGTATTTTGCCGAATGTTTCGGGTGCAGGATGGTCTAGTTTAGGTGCATTAACTCCCAGGTTTACGCTTTTAATTTTTTTTTTTTTGGTTTTTTTTTGTGCAATATGGGTATCAGGTGAAAGCTCTAATTAAGAGCACAATTATTGTGTATTTTGCCGAATGTTTCGGGTGCAGGATGGTCTAGTTTAGGTGCATTAACTCCCAGGTTTACGCTTTAACTCCCAAGTGCATTAATAAAAAAACATGATGCCCCAAAATTCTCTCCTCTCTCTCTCTCTCTCTCTCTCTCTCTCTCTCTCTCTCTCTCTCTCTCTCTCTCTCTCTCTCTCTCTCTCTCTCTCTCTCTCTCTCTCTCTCTCTCACACAGACACACACAAAGAACAGTACTGAATCGTTACACTGCTGTGAATAGGATCATCGTAACATATAATGTCGGGCCACATGGCACCAAAATGGAGTACAATGATGTTCCATGAACATAATGAAAACTACACAACTAAGGCTCGTCAGAGTCATGGTAGGAACCATCATCTGAATGTGTGCCTGATTGCAGATCCCAAGGGTCTGTAGATGAATCAGAACTGGAGGGAGCCATATGTCGTGGTGTGGCCCTGGCTCTGTCGCGTGCTCTGACTCTTTGCTGCGTGCTCTGGCTCTGGATCCCCCCCTGCCTCTACCTCTGCCTCTGCCTCTCTCCCCTCCTCTGGCCCCCCTTTGCCTGCCCCCACCCCTGTGTTTGCCCCTGCATGTCTGTGTGTCAGGTGGCTGTGATCCAACGCCCTGGGATGGCCCTACCCACTGTGATGATGCCTGGCCGACGGCTGCCTGTGATGCTCCACTCCTGTCTACAAAAAGCGAACTCAACCCCCCCTCTCAGAACCTCTAGGTCTCCCCCTAGGCCTACGTGTAGGAATGGCTGGCTCCTCCTCTGTCTCCGCATCAGGGTCCACCACCAAGTCAGCCAGGTCATCCCCCTGTGCCTCCGCCCCCATCTCCTCATCCTCCTTCGTATCCCCCTCAACCCAGTCCTCCTTCCTCCTGATAGTCAACCCCGAGCTCCTCTCCACCCTCCAAGCCCTCATCATCCCCCTCCTCAGCCCTAGCCCTCTGCCTGTCTGCCCTCCTCGAAAGTCGTAGAGCCCGTGCGTCAGCTTGTGCCTATCTATATAACTCTCTATAGATCTCATCATCCATCTCCTCCTGCGTGGGTGGTGCCCGAGGAGCAGCAGCTGCCGAATCCACCAAGCAAGTGTCAAGGTTCACCTGCAATCAAAAACAATACATTGTTGTCAGCAATTCATTGCATAATTCGAAAGCAATTTAGTTCGTCAAAGCATAGCAAGAAACAGGGGGTGATGACATGACTCACCTCTTTCTGCGTGTGATACAAGGCCCAGGTGCTCCAATTCCGCTCGCAAGCTCCTGCTAAACAATCCTGTGCAAGGACTCTCTCGGCCAGTCGTCGCAGGTCACCTGTGCCGCGCCCATGGTAGCCCCACCATGAAACAGGCCTCAACATATCCTCCCTCCACCGACTCTGCTCTCCATCGAAAGGAAACTGGTAGCGCTCAAAGATCAGCAGCTGGTATGCAATGTTAGTGAGCATCGGACCTGTTGGCAGAAGAAAAAACATGGCTCGTGTAAGTCATCTTAAATTCACACACTAGCAATGAGCACACTACTGCAGTACTTAGCCTACCAAGCAATTTATCACACGTACCTGGTCCAGGCCATACGCGCTCCATGTACTCCACCCATCCCCTAGGCAGCTCCTGATCGTCCCGATCCCGAGTCTCGCGCCACAAGGGGTGCAATATGTGGGCTACGGCGTGGATGGGTCGGTCGAAGTAGTCCCATCTGGCCTCCCAGATAGGTGAGATCTCACGCCTCCTGCAGCAGGTAAATTACAACAATCATGTAACCATAGCTGCCATAGCATAAAAGAAACGAATCAGACTTGAGTGAGAAACAACAAACTAAACACTGAAGTGTCATACTTGTGCTCGACCAAGGCTGACGTCTGAATCCCCTCGCCGATGCAGTCCAAGAACTCGTAAATGAGGCCGAGAGTGCACCCCTCACGGTCTACTAGGCGCAGCATTCTGAAAATGGGTAGAAGGACCCCAGTAATCTCCTCAGCATCTGTCTAGAACTGCTCACCGAACACAGTGGACCGGAAAAACGCCGCATGTGGGACGTCCATGAACTCTCGGAAGGACTCGCTGGAAACCATCCGCCGCAATGCGTCCTTCACTACTACTAATTGCTCTAGCACCAAAAAGTAAAGGCAAAGCGTGTGGGTGATGGCTTTTTAGGTGCAAGAAGCACACGCCTCTTCCTGGTAACAAAAGTGACCAGGTGCATGGCCGCAGAAGTGACCTGCAACACAAACATCCAGTAAAAATTTAGACAATAGCTGAGAGATGTGTTTAGCAGCATGGAGCAGGCGTCAATCAAGATAGCATAGCAAATGGAGAAACCAATACCTCTCTGATCCATGGAAGTGCACGCAGGTCATGGATGAGCAAGTCTATGCAATGCGCAGCACAAGGTGTCCACACAATGCTGGGGTGCTCCCTCGTCATAATCTCTCCCATCTGCTTCCAGTTCGAAGCATTGTCCGTGACAACCTGAACCACATGCTCCACCCCAATGTCAGCAATAACATCTCTAATAACCTCCCATATGAAATCGGCTGTGATGGTGTCACCACCTGGAGTGGCATCCATGCCACGTAGGAATACTGTGCCAAGCGGGCAAGAAACCAAGACATTGATGACGGATCGCCGACGAACGTCGATCCATCCATCACTCAATATCGTGCATCCATACCTGCCACAAAACACCCATTAGCCAAATGCAAAAATTGCGCCACGATTCAATCCTAAACGCATGCAATGGGTTTATGGAAACAAAGTACTTACATCTGCCAAGCTGAGCGAATGGAACTCAACTCCCGCGTAATGGTCTCCTCCTCCTGACGAAGCATCCTGCCTCGCAATGCCTCTCGTCTGGGAGGCGTCCATGTAGCATCCACGGCTGCCATCTGTGTGCAAAACTCTCTGAACACCAAAGTGTCAGCAACAGCAAAGGAAATGCCGCACTCGTAAAAGAACTAACCAGCAAGTCGAGTGCATCGGGCATGCTGCTCTCTCTGCCACCTGCATCGATCAAGGGTCTGTTGTCTGGGCCTAACCTCTCACTGTTGTGTACATGGCGCTCGTGGTCTAACATGCGAACCCGATGGCTGATCTGTGGGTGTATCACTCTCTCTGGGAGGACCTGTCGAACCATGTGCTGCATCTGCCACCGAAGAAGAGGAGGGACGAGAAGGACCCGTCGCTGCTAATCCAACCTGCTCATGTGACACTCTCCCCTCTAAAGTAAGCCCTGCTGCTGCGGGTGGAACTGGAGTGGCCCCGCCTGGACCATGCACTGCACCTAAACCCTGCCCAGAACGTGCTGTACTAGGCTCTGC
This sequence comes from Diphasiastrum complanatum, assembly GCA_029204225.1. Lineage (NCBI taxonomy): Eukaryota > Viridiplantae > Streptophyta > Lycopodiopsida > Lycopodiales > Lycopodiaceae > Diphasiastrum > Diphasiastrum complanatum. The sequence continues at coordinate 12,410,038 of CM055103.1, forward strand.
GCGCGTAGTAGGCCGTGCCTGCATACCTGTGACCCCTACCTGTGAACCTGCAGCTGCTCCTGGCCCCTGTCCCTGTCCCTGTCCCTGTCCAGAAACCTTGATGCAGCACCGTGCCCGTACATAATAGACAACCTCTCTCTCTCCTCATCAGAAATCCTGGGGCAATCAGATATGCCCAATGCCCGCCCACCCGGCCCTCTGACCCTCAGTATGTGAGCCCTAACCCTGGTAAGTGATCTTCTGAAGAGACCACCACAATGCAAGCATCTCCATCTACGGACTCCCGAGCCATGGTGTGTAGCCACATCCCCCTCAGTAAGCTCAACCTCACCCCAAAGGCCTCGGCCCTGCACCGGCATCGTGTCCACACGAGATCAAACCTGCGAACAAAAACAAGCAAACAACTGTTCAGTAGAAGAAAAAACACTGCATTGAAAAACATTACCAGCCTAAAACAAAGCTGAACACATCCGAGCACGCGTCACATTGATTCTAGTAAGATCATAGCAAGTGCCAAAAAACACACAAGACAGGGCGAGGGATAGAATAATTCCAGTGCGAGCAAAAACGGGCGACTGACGCTAGCATGGGAGTCCTTGCAGGCGTCTAGGAGTCCAGTGTAGGCCTAAACCACGCTACTGGCGGATGCTTGCACGATGCTCTAACCCTAAACCCTAAAAAACATGGAATTAGGGCAAGAAAATTGAAATTTGTGCTCCGAACGTAGACGGGCAGAACGGAGGTCACAGGAGTCTCTACGAGCATGTGGAAATGCATTCTAGGCTCAGACATCACCTAAATCGGTTGCCCAGAAGCCATTTTCTGAAAATGGCAAAAAAAAACAAGCATTTGGATTGTGGTGTTCAAATCTCGCAAGGCGTGCCGTAATGGTTGAAACTGACCCCGTAGGAATCACCGTGGGCATGAAGAAAGGTGGTCTAGAGCCAAACTACGCTTGATTTGGTTGCCTACAGCTCAATGTCAGCACTTGCAAAAAAACAAGCCTACACTTACCAAAATTCGAAAACTGATCGTTTCGATCTGCGCGAAGCTCAGATCCCCCTGGCACCATGCACACCACCTCCGTATCGCCGAGTAGATGCATGTCGACTATCCACACGCCAAGATCCGACGCCTACAGCTCAAAACAAAAAAATTTACCTCCTCCACGGCTGGCGCGATTCTGGCCGTAAAGAGGTGCTGGAAATTTTTAATATATTGATTTTTTTTATGCGATTCTGGGAGAGAATCGTGTTTCTCAGAAAACGCGATTTCCAAAACGTCCAGTCCCAGAATCGCGATTCTCTGCAACTATGATAACGTCTCATCTACATCCTGATCCTCCTAAGCTTTAGTAAGCCTACATCCACTATCATATGGTGTAGAAATAGGCTTGCACTCTTACATATTGAACTTTTCAAGAAGTTCATGAGCATACTTAGATTGAGAAATAAATAGCCCCTGTGCTACCATACCTCATGTACATCCCCATCTTCATGATGATCCCCCTGTCGAACCTCATGTCGATCTTGATCTTCATGATGATCCTCTTGTTGATCTTGATCTTCATGTTGCTTTTCAAGTCTAGCCGATCTCCTAGCCCCATGTGTACTGGACTCTCCCTATTCCATAATAACACTATCCTTGATAGTTTCATAGTACCATCTAGGCAATCTTCTAGCTTCTGATGTAGGATGCTTCCTGCCCAGTGAAGTAGGAGGTGAATAAGTATCCCATATACTTGATCTCTCCTTCCTTTTTCCTTTCTTAACCAAGGTCACTCTAGGTACTTGGATTGGTGTAGGCGATACATGTGTCAATTCAGACTCATGTAATAACTCGTCACACAATATAGGGATTCCTCCATCTTGATTCCTATCATATGGTATCTCTGTATATTTATGAGTTGCCTCCTCATCAAAGATTACATCGCTACTTATGATGACTTTCTTACCCTCCAAGTCATACAACCTGTATCCCTTCTCTTGACTATCATATCCAAGGAATAAACACTTGGTCGTCTTAGAATCCAATTTGCTCCTAGAATCCTTAGGTATGAGAGCATAAGCAATACTACCAAACACTCTGAAATGACTTACATTTGGTTTCTGACCCGTGTAAGCTTCATCTGGAGTCCGATTCTCTACAACCTTTGTAGCACTAAAAATTAAACCCATGTCTTAACTACTTCTTCATTAAACTGCACCACCATGTGTTGCTTTGCAATAGCGGATACTGAGAGTAAGTTTTTCTTAATTCTTGGCACATAAAGCACGTCCTTTATGTCTCCAATCTTCCCTGAAGGTCGTTGAACTTGTACTTTACCAACTCCCTTTATATCATGTGTGTAGTTGTCTCCCAACTTCACATTTGATCCATCATCTAATTTTTGAAAATTAGATAGCCACTCCCGCCTAGGTGTCATATGCTTTGAAGCTCCTCAATCAATAAACCAATAGTCTTCTTCCTTCGAGAAGCCACCACCAGAAGATGTTGATGCCGAAAACAACTCATAGTCTTCAAGATCCAAAGCACTCAATTTTGCATTAGATGTTTCTTCTCCTTCATCAAAATTCCCATCCTGCTTTTTCTTGAACTAGTTGTGCACTCCTTTGCATAATGCCCTGATTTTTCGCAAACAAAGCAATTTTCCTTTCGAACTGCTTTCTTTCCATCTTCTGATCGATTTGATTGATTCTCATTCATATCTAGTTGCTTCTTCTTCTTCTTCTTCTTCCCTTTGCCACCCTTCTTGAAAGTTTGCACATGCTTCTTTGCCAAGAATGCCTGTTCCTTGAAATCGTCCATGTTGACTATTTTGTCGTCTCATTTCTTCCTGTAGTAAGATGGCATTTAGCTCATCGAAAGAAGGCCTCGTCTTTCTTAACGATAGCATTTACGCCAAAGGTAGACTATTAAGTACAATGGATACTGAATCTTTAACACTTTCTCATGTAGTAAGATGGCATTTAGCTCATCGAAAGAAGGCCTCGTCTTTCTTAACGATAGCATTTACGCCAAAGGTAGACTATTAAGTACAATGGATACTGAATCTTTCACCTAAGTAAAGTAGTACGTTACCGATTCACCCGTACCCATCTTCAATGTGTGTAGCTTATTAGTCAAGAACAAGATTCGAGACTGATTCACCAACTCATACAAGTTCTTCAGTATATCCCAAGCTTCCTTGGGTCCAACAGCATTTCTGATATGAGGTATGATCATATTTCTAACTGACAAGTTGATGATATGATGAGCTTTTCTTCTACATCTCTGATACTCCCGCAACTCCCTGTAAGTGTTAGGAGGTATCTCGACACCTGTGACAATCTCCCAATATTCCCATCCTGGAGAATATTCTGCATCTTAAATTTCCATATACTGTATTTGTTCCATCTAGCTTGCTAGACTCTGGCAACACAACATCGTTCAACCCTGCCATTGCACTGATTTTTATAGCCTTATTTTCGGTAAAATCAAGATTTCCCTCAGAAATCAGTGGCCAAAGCCTTGCAAAGTTCTGAAAACAGCAGTGGTCTTCTGAAATAGGTCTTTATGACAGCAATCAGGTCTGAAACAGCAGTGATCAACTTGTTTTCTCCAGCAATCCGCCTGTTTTCAGCGATCTGATTCAGATCTGACAGTGACCAGCCTCAGCGAAAACAGTGACCTGACAATCAGCCTGAAACAGCAGACAGCGAACAGTCTCTAGCAGCAAACAGTAGACAGCGCACTGTCAGCAGTGAGCAGGTTCTAAAAGCGGCAAACAGATCTGAAACAACAGTTTGGATTTTTCAGGCAGCGAACAAATTCAGGTCACCTTCCGTCAGCCAACAGCGATCCAACACCAGTAGTAGGTCTGATCAAAAAGCGATCAACCAGCAAAAAATCAGTTCTGGTTCTGCAGGCAGCGATCCAACGAACAGAAGGTCTGTAGGTCAGCGATCAGGTGTAGTAGCCAACAAACCAGCCAGCGACCAGTCCAGATCAGAAGCAAACAGATCTATAACTCGTCTTTGACAATCCAATCTTCTCCTAGAAGATTCACGTTGTCCTTTTGACAATGGTGACTCCACATGTAGCTTTCAGCACCTCTAATCTGATTGCACACCTACAAAAGCAATCTCTCTCTCTCACCAAAAAGCCTGCTCTGATACCATGTCAAAATTTGTCAAACAAATTCTAGATGGAGTTACTAGTCCTACTAGCACTCACACAAACCAAGCATAGAGATTAAAGAGAATTCAGATTATAGGAGAATTGAGCAAAGCTCTAACACACTAGAATGAATTGTCGTGGGGCACCAGCCTACATATATACTTTCTCTAATCTATGTGAAAAGCTAAAAGCATCAAGCTAATAGCAAAAGAACAAAAGCTAATTCCTAAAATTACTACCTATATTGGGTAAAGACCCAAGGTGAATCTCTTAAGTAGTAAAACAGATCCTACTCTAGTAGTAGTGCACCCACCTACATGCACAAACAATAAAAAACGAATTTACTGTAAATATTAATGGCCCCTATAATAGCACGCAGGGGTATCAAATAAACATTAATTCCTAACAGCCACCACTTGCAAGCCATGGGAACAAAACATCTTGACTGGATTGTACGAAGTCAAAGATGTTAGTTCGAAGTTGTTGCTAAGAAAGAGATTCTTCTATTTAAGGATGGATGGATCATAGCCTATGACAGTTAATGTGAATAATTCGAAGTCACTTTTGGAGCAGATGGCTTCAATAGGCTCTCCAGTTGATGATTCTAATGTCGTCATGACTTTGAGCTTCGAAAACTAGACTATGATATTGTCGACATGAGTTGACATTACAGAGACTTATATCCATGTTGCTACAAGAGGAAACAAAAAACCACGTTCCAGGTCAAAAACCCAGAACGTGTTCCGAAACGTGCCAAGCAACTTTGGTACAGAGCTACAATCCAGATCAATTTCTCAGGAGTCTGCAATTTTTCCCACTAGAAAATATTTGAAAGCAAAAGAGTTCTCTCGGATATGAGATATGTAGAAAGCGTAGTCACAGCTCGCAATCTGGATCATGTTCCAAATATGAATGTTAGCGCAAAAAACAAGTTCTTATCTTTCGATCTTTAATCTATATCCATTCATCTATCCAATTTCTGTAGTTTTACTCACATTTTTACAAAGTCTGCAGAAATACACGAAAATGGTTAACAGTCGAGTTCGACAACGCCAGGGATTATCGAAGGTGTTCGAACTATCAAATGTTAACAGAACATGTTACCACTTGTTTTAAAGCTAATGACTTGTTCTAACTATTGTTAGCAAGTAATTACCGTGTAACCTAATTGGATAAGTCACGACTCATTATGACTAAGTGCCAATTGGGATCTGCGACCATACAGCTATCTTTTACTGTCATTTTGGATAAGCCTAAATGCCATTCCTAACTAGTATAAAAAGGGCTACGCTAGTAGAGTGGAAAAATCCCAATAAATAATCGTAGATAATTCATGACGTTTGGGAAAATAACTTAGTTGGTTAGAGTGCTGGTCTGTCACGCCAGAAGTCGCGGGTTCATCGAATTTGTTTGCCCAATATTTTGATTCAAATAATCATTGCAAAATGAAAACATGAGAACCAGGTTTCTGAATTTCATCATTTCTTGTATTCCGATCATGTCTCATTTTAGAGTTGCTCTCTGATCTGCTAAAATTTAAAAATTATTGTTCCTGGTGCTTCAACGCTAATTAGCAGAAGGACATCAAACAGAGTCAATCAGATACTTGAGTTAGATTCGAGTTCAAGGTTGCATGTGCTATTGTTTTGTGCTTGATATTCATCTGATTTATACATGCTACTTACTGAATCGATTACACAGATTTATTGCGTTCAATATTATGTCAGAATGAATGAATACTTCTCTGCTCTATTGTAATCTGATTACCTTCTCTTACAGTTTTGTCTGAACTATCAGATACTTCGATACAGCAATATTCACTCTGTTATGTTTGTCTACGAAATCAATCTAGCCAATTCTGATTATTTCAAAGTTTGAATCAATTAGAATCGAACGTGGCAATTGTCGCAATGGTTTTGTTCGAATTTGATAGGCGCAGTCATGCATTAGAAGAAGGATCTTTCCGCAGAGCCCACTAATAGCATCTATCGAATGCACTCTTTTCCCTATCGAGCATCCTTTCCTTCTTCCAACAGATCACACCCTAAACAATGCTCCAAGATGGCTAGAATGCACCATCACCCTCTCACCCCGTTCATCCTTCTCTCTCTCACTCTCTCAAATGCAAAAAGTATTTGTGGACCATCGGCTGCCTGCTTGTGACCTGTATAAAAAAGTTTGAAATTTCTTTTTGTTCCAAGCCTACGATCCAAGGCCCGGAACGCTGGCAATCCAGATCGCTATTGCAGCAGATCACGATCCACTGCAACACTGGTTGCAAGTAATTATCACCCTTAATGCTAGTTGAATCCCATTCTAATAGTAATATAACTACAGGCAAGCTCTAGTAGTTAACTAATTAAGGAGACTGACTAAGCAAACTAACTATCTATAGTAACTGCTTTATATCTACTAAAGTATCAAAAATTTCAACCATTAGTCTTTTTTCCTTGAAACAAAAAAATAATAATCGCGATCCAGGTCGCAGATGAATCATTTTGGCAGCAGAGCACAATCTGCTGCAAAAATGGTACAAAGATTGCCACCTCCCACGTGATGTATCCTGTAACCAGACGGTTTTATCCTTTGTAGGTTCTGATACAATTGGTTAGCTACAGTCCCAGTCTTCTCATCTATGTGAGCCTGGACCAGTAGTTAAAGCAAACATTGCTGCAAACGATATACACAGCAAGAAATTCCTGTTAATAAAAGACTAGTCTTTTTCAAAGATTCAGTTGGCATTTCGATTACGAAGTCAAATAGACCACAAAGCAAGAAATTCATAATCCTCAATCTCATCAAAGGCGCAACATGGTCAAGAGATAAATGGATATCACAAATAACGTACTCAAGTAGAAAAAAAATTCCAGGATAACCTCCATGACATAGTTTGAAAAGCAATACAATACTTGATTATAGCATGGACAAGAGCAGTGCTATCCATAGGTGACATCATTTTGCCTTTCAGGCCTGAGGCCTTGTCTTTGCCGACATTCTCATGTTGAATGGATACTGACAAGATTTAAATCTGAGAATCCTGATAAAGGTACCTGAATTCGCTTTAAGCCAGCAACAGTAATTCCTTGATCAGGATCTTCTCTGAGCTCCAAGTGTCCAGAAGATTTTTCAAGCAAATCATAGATGACCTAGATAGGAGCATGTGCCACAAACATGAATTAACAGTATGCAACCAAACAATCCGTTCAAAAGCTTATTAAAAAACATTCAACCCCATCTCATCACCAGTAAATTTTAATACCTCGTTATAAACCTCTAGATAGGAACAAGTTACTACAAATTCGTGTTTGCTTTCCTCATTGGCAATGAGAGAGAAAATCTTTTGTAAGCTGAGCACCATAAGGCCAGGATCACCTTCTATTCCAGCCATGGTGTGCGTCTTTCCACTGAAGCATCAGAAAAGTAGAAATATCAGAAATTATACATATTTGCAGAGTGCCTAGATTTTTAAATACACTACTAATGTCCTTCCAGCATTCTAGCAATTTATAGATATGGCACTCGTTAAGTACCATAAGAAACAACATATGGAATTTATGAATTGAAAAACAGTAGTGGAAAACGTTCCTGCCTGTAAATGATATGGCAACAGAATGTAATAATGCATCATTTCATGAATATTTTCCTGTAAAGCAAATAGAAAGAGACCGAGATGAAAGAGAGATGTCCAAGCCAAGAAAAATAGTCGTATATCATGCAGAACAGTACCTTCCAGTTGCTCCATATGCAAAAACTGTAGCATTGAGGCCTTGAATGACCCCTTCTACCATAGAACCAATTGTCTTCTCATATACATCCTGAAATGTGCAGTTAAAATGCAAATCTCACACAGTTAGCAAGTTCATCTGAGAACATCTAAAATGACTCAATAACTCTGCAGACAGTGCACACAATGTTTGTAAAGATGTAGCGTCTTTGATGGAATACTTTGAAAAACCATCTTTAAGCCACAGTTTTCATGACGTGTCGATCTTCAAGATTGTGTAATTGATGCTGCCAGCATCCGACTACAGACTTAATCATTTACAACAAGTGTTTCTATGAAATTAGCATACACGATGATTTGATGTAAGGAGAGATATCAGCCTAATCTTCAGGCCTTAAGTGTGAAGAAGCATAGGTGTAGGGACATGAAGAATACAGCAATTCTAGCTTTCATAGTTTCAATGTCAATGCAGGCAAAGGTTTGAAAAACATGTGAGATATGTTGCCAATTATTTTTTCACTGTATAAAAGGAAAAGGGATCATATGCTCCAGCAATGTAGAACCCCTGAGGAACAAGAAAAGTGAAGCACAGTACAAAGCTATGTGAAGCAAGGAAATGTAACATCATCACTCTAGTAATTATAACCACAGTGGTTGTACTGCTATTGTGGAGACAAGGATAAAGAGCAGAAAAGCAAAAACGTTGAGAGGTAGAGCAGAATAACATTAACGTGGATGGAAAACAAGTTAGAAAGTCACCAAAAACCAATCATGTCCAATTAGGATTGCTTATTGGCCATAAATTAAGGGGAATACATACTTCTTCCTCATTACAGGGTTTAGATGTTGGAATGTAAAAGTCTATAATGTTGTACTGGTCACTGAGTCGTGGACCCCAGATCCAAAGTCGACCTTATACAAGGGGATGGTGCTATGTCCCATGGCTGCAGATGGAGAAGCTACCACGATGGTTTGAACAACACAAGGTCAGTTACCAAGGTCAGGTCCCACTTCTTGTGGCTCACATTACAGATGTTGAGGTTCACAAGCTGCAGAATATATATGGAGTTGATGGGACATCCACCCCCAACCATTACGACTAGCTCACAGCTTTTTCTACTAACAAGACAAGGCTCCCAAGGGACAAGGTGCACGAGTTAGTGCAGGGCATAGTCACACATACATAGGGCCTAGTGACGATGATACAGGTGCAAGGCCTAAGGACTACCTAGCACTGATAGTCCTACAACTACCAACACACGTAGCGAATCCTTCGCGACCTTCAGGATCATCGGTCACTGATGCATCACCTTTAGGTGTGTGTCCTAGCACACGTGGGGAGAGAGATGCCACACCAATATCAGATACACCCCCCGTTCGCCCATCTTCTACCACCAGAAGGCATGTTAGACCTCGGCCGACAATTACAAGTATATCTCGTAGTTAAGTGAAGCGGTAGAGAGAATCGCTTTTCTTCTCTCCCTATTTTTTTCAAGAACTTGTTAGCCCATCATACCAAATCTTCTTTGTAGAATATTTAACCTAGTTTGTGGACTTAAACGAGCTCCCATCAAAGGTAAATCTATTTGAATTACCCTTATTCTTGGGGAAAGGATGTGCTTTTCACCAAAGCATGGTGGATTTATTGCGGCGCAAAAACTGAAGGTCAGCACATGGGAGCTAGGTCAACTTGGATAGTGGTTATGTTTCTAACTTTGTGAATTGAACACAAATTATCATGATGCCAGCCTCTTCTGCAAATAGTAACTTTACCCTGTTGCATTCCTCCTTCCTCTATAAGTCCATATGCACTTTTGTTTGAAACATTGCACATAACTAATATAACCAACAAACGAATTGTAACCTTCAAAAAGCTTTGATCTAGTCATTGGTGAGAACTTCGAATTACCATGTCATATAGGCCATGGCAATTACATTAACTGTCCATACTAATAGAATTTTGACAGCCATGCCCTTGCTTCATGATCCTGTGCTAGTTGAGCTCAACATTACAAGACTGCTAAAATAAGGAAAGCAAGTATTTGGCTTCTAAGTGAACCTTGTTTGTCGATTCTGGCCCAAATGCAACATCGAATGCATACTGTTTCTCCTTACTTCGATTTTGTACACGATCCAAATAATCCTTTGAAACATCTGGATCCAACACAATGACGACCTGCAGCGGCAATAAATTTAAGTTTTTTAGAGACAAGCTCCTTGTTAGAAAAATAAACGAGGGCTTAAGGGAGAGTGTTATCAGATGGAAGTGGAAATCTACCTTATCATCAACCACACGAAGAATATCACGACTCCTTGCCTGTTCTCTAGGTGTGAGAGGTCTACATCTCACTGCCACCTGCAGACTCATCATTGACCTAAAATGTTAGCCTGAATCTATGATGTTGATACTCCTACATATAACGTAGACAAATATTGCTAAGACGCTGACACCACCTTCATTTGACAGGGAAAAAGTAGCTGCACAGTACCAGATTTCTCATTGAGTTAGAAAAAGAAGCATTCGAGGAATACAAAACACACAGCTTTTTCAGGTGCTTAAAAGCAATGTTGTAGCTTGCTTGGACTCCGGAGGTCTGATAGAGCGCATCATTGCAAGTCATAACAAGTTTCTGCTAGAAAACTAGGGATTTCAACATATAGGAACTTCAGTTGCAGGATCCATCACTCTGTTCGACACCGTGAAGTCATCTGCTCGAAAAATTCTACGGCAATCAAGTAAGAAACTGATGTTGCCAGAAGAAGTCTATCTGCTCATTTATACTGCAAAAACAAATCAAAAAACTTGAAGCGCCAAGCACATCATGCAATCCCCATTTTCTATTCTCTTTGATATAAATTTCATGATGATTAGAAAGAACCACTCTAATAACTTCTTCTAAGTGCATTCGCACAGCAAGTCAAAGTATCTGAGCATGGAGCTCTGTATTAACATCTATAGTTTTCCTAGAGCAGAAGCATTATCTGCTCAAATCGTTCTGTGGGGGCTGAATACGAATATAGCATTATAACTAATCTCATCGATATGGAAGTTCGGTAACCCGGATGGATGCGCAATTGTCATTGCTACAACGTTGAAGTTTCTGATTTAGTGGCATGCTTAAGAAGAAGACAAAACTATCCACGCATTGGCCAAATTGGATAAGGATGGTTGCTGCGCCCTGGAGGGCACAGGCTCGTCGAGCTCGAGTCTTGGCCCCTGCTGAATAGGGATAAGACAAAGTTTCGTGCAAGGCTCCGATCTTGGCAAGGCCTAATATGTGGATGTAGAGGGTACACATTGTAAATTTTAGTACTATCAAAATACCGTTACAATACCTTAAACGAAAAGAAGAAACCGAAGCAAACTTTGCAATGTGGACAACAAAAGACAATTACTGGATTGACATGCTGTAGCTAGTCCCATGTCTCGATACGAAAAATTTGAAAGAGTTACTTTGGAAACCGTCAAAATGGCATGCGAGATCCCTCGGCCTACCATATTATTTTCCGCAGATCTCAACAGCTATTCTTTGCAGCACAAACTCCCTAACGTCGCTTTAAAACTTACTGCACCTTCTTTGCTCATGGAATTTCGCGAACAAGAAGAATCGGCTTTCTTCATAAACTAAATCAACTCGATAAATCTTCGACCCTGAAACATTCTGCCACATTCGCAACACACAAGCGATTCCATACCATCCACATTATGCAGTAGCTCCTCATTTACAACGGTAACATAACGAAGACGCATACCGTGTGAAAAATCTTCATATATCCACCAGACACAAGCCTTTTAACGGAGAGTCCTCCCTTCTCAGCTGAAGACTCATTTGCAAACAATATCCAAAGTTTACACGAAAACATTATCGTCTCGTTTCATCTGCCATTGTGACCGTACAATCCGTATCCAAGAACTAAATCAAACCTTGAAAAGTTCCCCGCCTTTTTCACCAAACAACTGCATGCCATTGCCATTGATCTGACCAAACATGTGCAGGCAAATCGAGACGGATTGAAACCAAACCATTTACATTCGATGCCATCAGAAACACAAATGCAGAAGAGGTTCTTGGTGCTCTTGCTGTAGATGTAGATTGCATAATAAGACCGATTCCATCATTTCCATGCCAGGAAGAAAGAGCAGAGTTATTATCTACTCATATCGAGCATGCATCAACGAAATCTCGATAATTTTTGCCATCATTTGCGATCTGCAGCCGCTGCTCTCCCCAGATCTACGATCGGAACGTGAAAGAACGAACGAAGAAAAACAGAGAAGCCTCGAGAGACGAGAAAAGCGCACCCAAGGAAGCTCTCGCCGAGAGAGGGGTATGCAATTCTATCATCGCCATCGTCAGATTATCTTACAGCCGTTCCGATATTGCCACGCTTTCTAAAAATCGACCGTTAGAAAGAGTCCAGGTGTCCGATCTACCACCTGGATACAATCTAAGTGATGGGGGTTTAAAGCCTTCCGTGCCATTAATTCCCTGTGGAGACGCCAGACAGGAAGAGCGCGTCATAATGGAACACTGAGAGTTGAGCTCATACACCGTTGGATATATTCAGAACTACTAAGATTTTGCCACGTGTTTATAAACAATCGTCAGAGTATCTCCACGTGTTCAAGATGCCGCGTGGCAAGCATCGAACTGATCGGGCGTAAATATGAGTAGTGCTTCTAAGTTCCATAAAAGCGAGCGAGAATGAGCGTGAGAGACGGTGTGTTGTCAGGAGCCCATGGCGCGCCGTTTTTTCCGTCTAACCACTTGGATATCTACCACGTGGACAACATGCCACATGGACATATCTCAGTCAACCACGTGGCCCAATCTGAGCGAAAACAGAAACATCTAACGGTCGAAAATTTGAAATCCTCGTGTATTATAAAGATACAAGGGGGCCCGGGGGCGAGGGACCCCCGAAACAAGAAAATACGGGATGTCAGGCCAATCGTGACAGCCTCACCGTGCCTTTACTGGGAAATAGACCAGTCAATGAGTGCCACGTGTCCCACCCTGTCAGAACCCGTCAATCTCTAAAGGCGAAGGGCACAGCCGTGGGTGGTGTGGGCCATGCAATGAAGGGCTGCGCCCTTGTGCCACGTGGCGTTTGAATAGCAGGTGTTTTTGTCAACTTGCGGTCTTGCTTTGGGCGACGACGACGTCATGGGGGGCTTGGTGTGTCATGATGACCGTCAACGGTCCTGGCCTTGCATTTTGAAGCGTTCGTAGCCCTTCACGGTCACTTTGCTTTGCATAGAAAGTCGTTATCAATGCAGCTTTAACCTCTTCTAGAAAAAAAGGTCAATTGGTAGTACAGAACTTCACACTGAAAGCTGATTCGCCTATCATTGGCTGTACATAACTTCACCCTGAAAGTTGTTGCAGTTCAGAGAAGAAGTATTATATGAACGCCAGTGCAGGTTTGGTGCTTTTATTTCAGGCATTGAAGAATTTACTTTCGGAAATTTCAACTTCAATTTGAAAATTTTAGAAATTGTACTGGTGAATACATGCCCTTCACAACAGAAACCGTGATGGTTCATCCAATCGGAGTCGGAGTCTTCCAATCCGTAATAAGAAGTAAAAACCAAACAACCTTGCTATTTTAGGGGCTATTTCTAAATTCTCACCTCTATTTTTGGCTTTGTAAAATGGAAGTCTTAAGGACCAAAGCAGTGTTGAGGTTTCCTCCAAAAATCTATATCTGAAAAAGTTCTTATGCCTATGTTGAGTGACAAGCCATTACTTGCCGATTTTCCTTTATAAAACCCAATATTTATGTCATTGAAAATCTTGTATAATTTTTGCCATGCCGATTTTTTGGAACAAGATGTCGATTTCATTCTTGAACTATGTCGGCTTTCTCGAACACTCTCCCAAAGGACTTTCACCCATAACAAACCTAGGGAGTGCATCCCTAATGTGAAAGGCCCTTGTACCTTCCACAGCCTAATAAGAGCAGATTTTTTTTTGGCCTTAGCGTTGAGGTAGGTCAATTGATAAAAAGTTCACGTTAAAGGATCTTATGTGGCATTGGTCTTAATTTTTAAGGCCGAAACACTAGTTGAGGGCTAACATAACATGCATTGCTGCAATTTCAAAACTAGTATGAAGTCGTGAAACTTACATTGCATGAGCAAAAAGCTAAAGCTAAAGCTATTATCATTTGCATGATTCTAAGAAAAGAAAATCCTTCATATTTATTTAGCCTATTCTCTCTCTCTCTCTCTCTCTCTCTCTCTCTCTCTCTCTCTCTCTCTCTCTCTCTCTCTCTCTCTCTCTCTCTCTCTCTCTCTAGCTCACCCACTAGCGAATACGACCACAGTCGCTAATCCACACATTTATCATTCAACCGCCAACATTGCTAAGATAGAAGTGGAAGCTACAAGCGATTCGGCGGTTCCTAATTCACCATATTGTGAATATCATCCTCTTACAGTGAAGGATCGGAGGACGAGTCTGCGATGCTCGAGCCACTCACGAGCGTGATTGCATGTACAAGCAGTCTCAAACGGAAGTCTCTCGAGCTTCTTTCAGAGGAGGCAAAAACTAAAAGTGGTTTTTTGTTTCTCGGTGCATGTATGTACGGATATGTTACAAGTATTGTTCACTTTCACAATGATTCAAACTCGACTGACAGATCTCATGCAAAAAGAAAATATGGTTGATGAATACAGGTGGATGATGCAAACAGTGTCTCTATTGCTGGGTTAGGAGTTCTAAATCTGCTCGTTGAGTTTTTTCTTCTTAAGTCTTTCGTTTGATGAATGTTCCAGGGCGGAGCGAGAGCCCCCCTCAACATCCATCCCAGTTCATCCAAGAAATAAAAGCGTCACTCCTCTAGATTAGACTAGGATAGCCGCGTACTTATAAAGGGGAGGAACGTGTATTAGAAAAAACTTGAATATTAAAAAATTGTTAAAACTCTAGACGTTATGAAAAAAATTTAATATTTATATGTAAGATAGTTTTTTTCTTGTACAAAGCTTTTGTATAAGGTTAAGTCTCAAAGTGGGAAATGTTTTGCAACCATCTGCAACGATTACAAAACTACCGCAATTCAACACTTGTTTAGAATTTTTTTCTCGAGATCAGTATTCTAAAGTTTTATAAAAAATGGAAAAAAAATCATACAGCAAATCTTGGAAGAACCGAGCCCGCATTGGTAGCAACAGTAGATGTTACAGTCAGCCTTGCAGTTTGACAGCCGTATTGATCGTCAAGAACCATTTTGGCCATAAAATACAGGCGTCTTAAAAATTAGGCCGTCATAGTAGACAGGCACATACAATTCAAAACTGTCATTTTGAAATGCACCTTTGTTTTTTTGCTTGTATAAATTCACACTAAATATATTATACACCACTTGAAACTTTATAAAAATTTCAGCACAAAGTTTGACATTCATGATTCAACTTTCAACCCTTCTAACTTGGCGGCTCATCTTTGAAATTAGTACCCATCTCTAAACTATCAAAGTCATTTCAGATTTGAAGGTCATGGTTTTTCAAACCGTCACTCAAAAACAGCATGACAGGCAATCTAGACTGTCAAACTGCAAGGCTGGTTACAGTGATTGCAGTTGGACCAAATTTTCAAATCAGGACGTATTAATTGTTGTAGATGGATTTGACGAGAAAGATAAAATTGGTGTAAGCATTTCTTAATTTGTACTAGAGTACTATTTGATATTTTTTGCATATACTTCATAACAAACGGTTGTGTGTTTTTTTTTTTCTAGATATCTTTTTGGTCATCTTGTAGAGCTGATTGTTGATGCATTTCATGAGAAAGAAAAAATAATTTATTGTTTGAGAAATTTGGGCATTTGGAAAATCCAAATCCACCACAATTGTGCATGTTAGACCAAACAATCATTTGCCACGTTCCAGAAGGACCGATTTTAAAAAAATTGAAAAAAGTATTCAAAACACATGCTAGGACAAAGGCAATCAGCAATGAGGTACTTTTAAGATTCTTCTTCTTCCTTAGTTAATATCGTTGTCGATGACACAAAGAACAAACAAATTCACAAGTGGATTCTGGATTGAACTTTTAGGTTGAAAGAACGTTGGTAGTGACTAGTGATACATAAATTGATTCAATTTTGGAACTAGGAACACCATTGATACGGTACTTAAGAGGAGATAGAAAAGGACTACGTTCAAAAATTATGCAAGTGAACGTGAAAATTTTGCACGATTGATAGCAATATAATTATTGGTTTTGATAGGTTAAAGTTAATAGCGAAATAAAATAGACAATATCAATTATTCCTAGTAGATCAAAGCAAATACCAAATTAGACAAGGTTATCATTATAGTCGATTCTATTTTTAAATTTTTGTTACTTCTTCTTAGCTTGAGAAGCATACTATTTTATCTTTTACAAGCACAATGGCCAACAATATTAGCACAAAAGATTGTGGACCAAGAGACTATATAGTTCATGAATGTTTAGTTATTTATGAAGTCAACCATGACATTTTCAATGTCTTTTCATTTCTATCACATTACATCGAACAAGCTTCGATCAACTATCACGCAATACTTTTTGCTAAGTTTAAGAGAAAATGATCGTGATGCTATGATTTGGAAAGAACACTACAAAAACGATCCAATTCTCAAAATCCAATACGAGCAAATCACATCATTTGATACATACATAAAACTTCTTATCAACAACGACAAATCAATTGCCAATACAATGTGATAGCTTACGTTTGTTTTGGTTTTCAAAATGCATGATTACAAGTTAGTAGTATATCATTGTGACACTGATTCAACAACAAGAATTCGAGAAATTGTGACATGCATTAATCCAATTGGAACAATGAAATCATCATTATACAAACGAATATTGTCGACAAAGTTGAAGTATATATTTGGAAAGAGCCAACAATCACCATAGAACCACATCTCTCGTCAAACAACAAAAAACGAAAGCGATACATATGGACGGAAGTGATGAAACAAAATCTACACTCTCTAATAAATCAATTTCACTACTTGCGACAAATGTCAATTGTTAAAAAATTTAAGCAACTCCATCAACACTCACAAGTATCAAACAACAACATCAAGTACATAAGAACAAACGAATATCATCAAGTATCAAACCAAGCGAGAAACACAATAATGCATCCACTTCGCAATTTGCATGAGCAAGAAATATCTCTTGAAGATTTCATAAAAAAAATATGGAAGAAATTCAAAAAAAATTGCAGAATACAAAAAAGGAATCAATGATTCTCCTAACACAAGATGTGTTTGTTGTAATAGATTATTTTTCAATTTCCAAGTCTCTTCTCTCACAAAGAGAGTAATCATTTACTTAGAAATTAAAATTATTAGACAAAAAATAGATAAACGACATTTATGTACATAAAATATGCAAATCTTGCAAAGCTACTGTAGCAAAAGAAATGTTGTCTGAATATGCATCACCAATGAACTATTCCACCAACAAGGCATTAAGCAAAGTAAACGAACTCAATGACTTAGAAGAATGCTTGGTATCACCACGAATTGCATTCTCAAAAATAAGAGATCTCTCATTTGAAGGACAACTGGGCATTACCGAAAATATTATCAATGTCGCTGCAAATCTAGATTAAGTACAAAATGTGCTACCAAGATTCATGGACGAAAGTGCCTCTGTAGTTGTTGCACTACAACGCAAAATGCAATACAAGTCTACTAATATGAGCGAAATCGTAAGACCAATTATATTGACAACCCTATCTTGACTTGGAATAGATTCCAAGGTTGTGGTTGACTTTACCTTGGATACCAAAGGCCACTTCTTGTTGTATAAAATAGAGACACTTGTAAAGTATCCAATGAAACTCCAAATGTCTTTAAATTAAGGTAGGTGATGGCACAAGGCATAATACATGGGTGTTTAAATTTTGGTCCATAATTTTCAAGTGGAATCGATAGAAAAGTACATCTAGCTAAAATATACAATTTTCAGCATATTTTGGATAGCCTTCATTTTGGAAAAGTTGTGAGTCTGATTGTTTTAGATTTGAAAAAGAATGACCTTTTGACAAAGTACATGTAAATATGTAATCTTTATCAATTGTTCAAAGATGTTACAAGTGTTGAAGTTCAAGTGGTACACACATTAAAAACTTTAGAAAAATGCCTTAATGGTGTCAAAAGTAGGTTTAATCAGCTAGCTTCAACTAAGAACTAGCAGCGACAAGGGGAAGAATTTTTTACATTTACTTACTCGCAATATTTTTGAGACTATCCTTATGAAGCAGTTTTATGCTCACGTTTTGCTACACTTATTTGGTGTTGTTCATGACTCTTTTCATAATATTACATTCGGCTGGTCTTACGTTCGTAATGTCAAGCATGATTGGTAGTGACCTCCGGGTTTTGTCCTAAACTCCAAAATTTTTGCTTTCCAATAATATTTGTATGCCATCTTTTTCCTTTTCTTCTGTCGGAAATTGCCCTTTGATGATGGATGCAGCAACACCCATGAATTCTTCGTATATTTTGTTGGCTTCCATTCACCAGCTTCATCTTTCTCATTGTAAAGAATCACAGACTCAATTGTAGATCTTGGTCTCCTTGCCATTGCTATTTTCAAAGCTTGGGCGCCAAAATATCTCTGATATGATACTCAATTAATTTTTCGTATGACATTTAATCTCATGAGAATGCCATAGTAGTCATAGTTACTATGAGTACTATAATTCTGTAACTGTAACGAGTCTAAACCGAAAGTGCAATAAACTTGAGAGACCTAGCCAAAGAAGTCATTATAATTGATGGAGGTTCAAGGGTTGATTTACATTTTGATATTTTTTGAGCTGTTTTTTGTGAGTTCCGCAAGATTTTCAATTAAAGAAAAGATAGCTTGTGTCTTGTGAGTAGAAACATAAGATGCATTATGAATGATTTGATGAGCTTCCAACTATTGTTTGTATTTTAAAACGTGACATCTGAAAATGCTTTTAAAACAAAAACATGCGAAACAAGTTTCTATTAAAGAAGTTGTGATTAACCTATCTTTTTTGCACAAAATCAACAACAAGACATCATATCAACAAAAAAAACGAGTTAAAGTATGATAATAAAACATCTCACCAAAAATGAAAATTTTGCCAATACAAACCTCCTAAGAGAATACCATGGCTAACTCTCCATTCTTGCCTCTTCTCTTTCTCTTGCAACTTGCACCTATAAACATGAGCATAAATAAATATCATGACATTCATGCAATTGTTTGTGTGAGGTTTTCAAATTAGCACACCTAACTAAGTTTCAATGCCATGAAGTTCTGGCCCAAAGTACTAGCAAAAAACTATTGATGTGTTGAATACTACTAACCCATTCAATCTATATTGTGCACCAATCAAAGGCAATTTTGCAAACCCAATAGATATAATGCTCACATAAACCATGACATGCTTCCTTTTATTGTGACTCGAATTCCTCTTGCATCTTTTGCATCCATGATCTTGCATGATGGTTTCCATCCCAACACGTGAGCATCTTATCTTTCAAATCTTTCCAATCCTCAAACCTTCCCTCCTTGTCCCCTGCTACTAATTACTTCCTTTCAATCCAATGTATGCCAAGTGAATGAAGTGTCAAAAATGCTGAAAGTCTTCAATGTTTAGCCACACACGTAACACTTTATGCAAGTTTTTCTTGAATAAACTAATCATTGTTTATATGTTTCTTTTATCTCTAATGAGGTTGCAATCTCCACAATTGTAGCTTATTAACACATTACATAAGACATAGTTAGCGCGTGATGCATGGAGTTTCACAACAACAAACATGTTTCTTGTTTGTTGACTAATCTATTTACTCATGTTGTGGTCCATAGTTTAATTTGACATGCAAGCATGCAACATAAAACTTGAGACGCATTCGTCATCCTAAAGATCCATGATAAATTAGAGCCAAAAACTTGATAAAAACAATAGCAAAAAAGTTCAATAAACAATAGTATGCATCATCTATGTGTGTAATGGCAATCAAAAGAAACAACTTGGCACAATTTTGTAACTATTTAGAGTATTTAAGGTAACAAGATAGAGGATTCCATTTTTTCTTGTATTTGATTATTTTTCGTTTACGCACCCAACCAAGAAATAAATAACTAGGTGGCATCTATTAAAAATTCAATCCTTTAAAAATCTATTACTACCTAATATGTGTCATTGTTGTTATAGCACAAGCCTTGAGATAAGTAGATCATGGCTACAACCATTAAAATCTCTCAACCTGAATGTTGCATTTCATTTTCTTCACTCCCCCTCCCAATTGATTTTTTTATTCCTAGTGGACTTGCTTATTGAAACTTACTCCAAGTACTTGTTGACATGATGGTTGAATCCATCATCATATGTGAATCAAGATCATTATAATATGATATACCTGCTTGCCAAAGCCTTATACTTAAATTATCACAATCACGCCAAAATCATTTTCATCCATTGTTTATCGATAGATCTATGCACTTAGTCAAAGCATCTGAGCTTGGTCAATGCATATCATACTAAGATCAAGTTGCTATCAGACTTCGCATCAATGCTTCTTGGTTTCCAAGGGAAGGCTCAAACTTGAGACCAAAGAAACTTTGGATGTCAAGCTAACCAATTGAGCCAACTCCCTTGGGTGACTTCGCATCAATGGTACAATATTAACATCAACAACTTGATTCCATATGTATTTATATCATGAAGATTTTAAGTTACGATAGTTGTATCAATGAAGTTAATGAAGGAATAAGTAAATTCTTTGGTGGTGCTCTAAAGATGACAAAGTAAATTTTCCAACAATTCTATGCATAATTTTAGATGCCTAGTGTTTTTATTATAATTGTAATAACAAAACTTTCAAACATGTATATCATGCTAATGTTCTTTGCATATAGAACTTGTGCATGCTAAACATGTTCTTTGCAAAACAAAAGGAAGCATCTAGGTTTTGATACAATAAGTCAATGTGAAGAACATCACAAAAAAGAGAGGTACAATCTTAACGTCCATGGATTCCATCCACAAAATATTAAACAATTGATTTTATTGCCTCAACCAATAATTAATTTTATTGCCTCAACCAACAAGCGCACATGTCACCTGCATCCAAGAGTAGTGTAGTTGCAAGCCACATGCATAAAGATTTATGAACAGTAAATTTCATTCATTTACACAAAAACCAAAATGCCAAGTCTCTAGCACTTCTCTAGGGGTGACGAGCGGACTTGGCCATGGTGAGATACTAATACAGAGGTCCCCATCTATAAGAAGAATAACAAAAAAGAATGTGCGTGTTTGCAATTGTAAACTCCACCATAAATTGAATCTCATAGGGCTTATTGCAAAAACTTCAACCAATTACTTCTCTTTTGCAACTCACATTTGATAAGAATGCAACAAATTCTCCAGAATGGTGTTATTTCTTGGACATCACTACTTCTGTGCACAGTCCTAGAGTTTTCTGGTGATTCTGATTGTTGTAGTATCATAAAATCTAGTGCACAGCAACTTCGATGACCTAACAATCTTAAACACTAGATTTCAATCAACTGCATTGATATTATCCTTAGCTGTTGAGTATGTTGTCAAACAAAGCTAAGAATAGCTTTCTCTTGAGAACAAGGAATGCCTAAGTCTCAATTGTGTAAAGATACATCTTAAATAATCGGCCCATGCCTGGTGTGGTGTAATTTGCTCGGGTCACGGGCTTGCCCTGCCCAGCTGCAGGCAGATACCCAGGCCAAAGGCCTGCTTGAAATTTGTTCGAAGAAACATATGCACTGTATTTCGGCAAACTATTAAAAAATGCAGGCTTACACAAGGTATAGCCATGAGCAACAGGAACTGCTGGTTCCAGAACCTGGAAATGAGAGATGATCTTCGGGACATGCGGATACCGTTTATAGGCATTCAATTCAATAACTACTTTAGGAAGTGGTATACAATTTAACAATGGTGTATCCCGGTTTCTAAAACACATACACAAGTAATCCATTTCTTGGATGCCATTGTTGATGGGAGGTAGGTAGTTGTTTAGATAGGCACTGGAATTTTAAGCAATGGATTTTTTAATTACAAAAACCAGCTTCATTCGTATGAATTAACTAAAAAGACTGACACCTTTTCACATCAAGGCTGAAAGTCTAACGATTTATGTTTTTGCTAGTCTACACAAAGATAGACTCCACACTGTCCATAACCTGTAAAGAATCACATGTGATGATGATGGCCTTATAGTGGCACAAGGCAGCTTTCTCTTGTCAACAACTAACCTTAAAAATCATGATGTACTAGCTGTGGATCATCAAATAAATTCTACACAAACAAAAGAAAAACCTCAGGAACTTAAAAGAAACAATAAGGAGCTATTGCTTTTCCAGATTTCCACCTCATAAACTGCGAGGTTTCTGCATCCACACAAGAATGAGAACTACAAAGCTTTTGCACATGGAGTTTTCAACCAAATTTGGTGTTCCTTGCTACTCACCCATCTCAAGAATGGTATAAGTTCTGGCCACTCTACATCCATGGCAAGGTTATGGATCGACGCCATGCTCACATCTTGTACTGTACTTGCTCTGGTCTGATCCCTCTGCTGGGCTCCACCAAACAGAAAGGAACTATAATGAATGAGCTGAACCTTGCCGACTGTGTCTGCACATGGCTTCCACAGTAAAGAATTTGAGTCCTATATGTGAACAGACTGAAAATGACAAAATGTCAGAAAGAATTATCCTAACATCCTAACCCTCTTCCTTTTCTGATGTTAAACTTGTCGGTTTTTTCTGATTGTCTTCTAAGGGTTCAGGAAAAATCTCATTTGAACCCGGTCGTTTGTGAAGGGAATAGTCCAGTCGCATTGAGCCCTGTGAAAGAGAGGTCCCTGCTTGCTTTCTGCTATTCATTTCTAATGAATACTCCTCCTTGAGGGCTCCTGGTATCACTACAGTCTCAGAGGAGCTCTTACGCCAGCTTCCAAAAAGGGACGCATTCCAAGAACCACGTGAGGAATTCCCAGACCTCAAGGCTGAATTGAAGTTCTCTTCCCTCACAACCTTCTGTGGGTTTTCAAGAGCTTTCAAGATATGCCTCATTTGTGGTCGTTTTGCTGGCTTAGGGTTCAGACACAATTTAGCAATAATTGCCATAGCCCAAACTTCCTCCAAAAGATCTTCATCCACAAGAAGAGAAGGATCCACCAATTTACCCAGAGACTCTCTGTTATGACGATCTATAAGTGCCAGTGCAGAATCTATCCAGGGTTCAGCAGTAGGGTCCATTGAGTCACTTATGCCTAGTTTCCCAGACACTAGCTCCAATAACACTTTGCCAAAACAGTATACATCATGAGAACATGATGCTACGGGGGAACCTGCAAAGAGAAACCAAATACAAATCAGGTTGTGCAAAAAACAGACAGAACAACAGTTGCTCTAAAACCACAGCAATTTAAGGCAGGATCTTGGCTCACCTGGGTCACTGTTCTCCGATGTCCTGTTTCCCATATCCACAACAGGCCACAACAATGTCAGGAACAAAGTGCTAAAAAAGAAACAGTTGCAGAAATAAGAACACCGCAATGGATCAGGGCAGAGTCCATAAGAAGCGAAAAATTGAAAACAAAATTTAGCAACAAAGAGTAACTTCATGATTCTGATTGTAGACAGCCCAATCTTAATCGATCCACCAATTTACGAAAAGCTGAAAGGTTGTTTTTTCATCTTGAAATAAGAGAAAAGATCAAATGCATCATTCCTTACACATTCAGAACATTAGTCTCATGTTCTACGTCCAGACTCCAATCTAAGCTATGGGAAGTTGAACATGCACACCTAGCAATTACATTCAATATCCAAACTACTATGAATCTAGCTCACAGAAATAGTACAGGCATGCATATCGCCTTGCCTTAATCCTCTAATAAGCTCAGACGAGGGAGTTCACTCAAGCAGTTGAAACCTCCTAAGAGCCTCCCCAACATTCGAGACTGTGTTAGGAGTGCTTAGAAGTAACATGTTTTAAGCTCGATAATAGCTGCAAACAACGATGGTCAATCATTCTAGGGAGTAGCTTTGCCTATAAAAAATACTGCCCTTCTGAATGGGATAAGGTGTTTGAGATAATGATTATACAGTACATACATCCGTTCAGTCTTGAGACATTCCAGATACTCTGCTTATAGTGGATCACAAGAGCAATGAGCTCGACAATTGCCTCCATTATATGGAGGCTTACTTCTCTATGACACCACTACTGCTTGATGGGTTCAGCTAGTTGCTATTCACTTATACAGGCATGTCTATACGTGGCTTTGCACTCAGTAAATTGACTTCTCTAAAGACACAACATAGGATGATTTTATAAATGCACTTTGACAATCAATCTCATCTGGTGCACTTGCCAGCACGATCTTTTTTTCACACTTTAACAAAAAAGTAGAGTTCTTAAATACGGTGAGCTCTTGGCGTGTCTATTTGTGAGATTGGAATAAATCCAAATTCATATATTTGATTTGAGAAGTCAGAGGTAAAGCTAAGAAATATTATACATGCAAGCAAAAACAGTCTAAGGATTCAGATTGAAACAATAATATAGAAATCAATTAATAAATAATCTTAGCCAACCAGCACTGCTTATATCTCATTCGTACCCAAGCATAAGTCGCTATCTGGGTTTCAAAAAGCTCTTTGTTGAATTTTCATGCACTTTTCTTATACTGCCTAGTGATGTAGTATTTTCTACATATGTTGTTGGCCTCAAAGTAGCAGTTTGCCATGATGTGGCATCTTTTCATCCCACTTCTTTGTCCCATGCTAGTACACTTCATTCAGTCTCACATTGTCCACTTGTCATCCATTTTTGAGCTGTTATCCTCTACCACCTTTATGCTAAACAATCCAAGTGTACATTCAAGACTGAGATTAATTCTCTTGGTATTTTGTCCTTTATGATGGCTTTATCCACGTGGGATCCATCCAAAGTTGAAGCCATACAAGCTTGGCCTCAAGTTTCAACCATGAGACGTCCACGAGGTTTTGATCTTTTTTTTGCCTAAACATTTACATAAGGCACGAAAGTTGTCTGAGCAAGTCAAACACCTAACAGTCACAGCTCATGTATGACTTTACGAATTGAGATCATAAGTTTTCTGTTGAAAACAACACCAGTTTTTTTAGTATTGGCTTCTTCAAGCCTCTAGTGTTACAGCTTACAAGTCTCGTTGCTTACATCCATATGAAACCTGTTAATTGCTTCTTATTGTTTATGCTTTGAAAAAATGCAGGTATTAACTTCAACATGTTTTTTTTACCTTTATATTGATCACCAAGAACTTCAATATTTGCATTCTGAGAGCACACTTAGTGACTGCCAGTTTTGTTGGATGCAAATTCTTCAAACCTTTCATTATGATCTCCCTTTCACTCTGAGAAAGTAAAGTGGGTGCTGATGCACTTTCCCATTTACTGCATTACATTGATGCTCTTACAAATATACATCCCACAGTCCACTTGGTTTGATGCTCTTTTGAATGCCTATCCTGCTTGTTCAAATTTTCCCTCCATTAATTCCACATCTAGGCCTGCTTAAAGCATGCCTCACTAGCTCCATACCTTAGTTGCCCGTTCCGGAACGGAATGCGTTCTGGAATGCATTCTTGTTCCAGAACGCGTTCCCTTCCGGAACGAGACCATCAAAAAATAAAATATAAAAAAATACGTTTTTCTACAAAGGAAAAAAAAACCATAATATCTAAGGAAGCTTGAGGAGCATCTAAGCTCAAAGGAAAAAGAACAGTAAATCAATCAGCAAATAAAATGGCAAACATTGATTGGACATAAAAAGCACAATAACCAGAAGAATATGTAAAGAGCATATCATGGACGTGGTCCAGGAGTTTCCAGCGATGGTGAGCTTGCGGAAAGAAAGCAGGAAGCCTTGTGGACGTTCACCTTTGATTGAACACACAGTGATAAGGTGCCAGCAGGCAGGGTACAGAGATCTGCGACTCAGAAGTTGTATGCCCGAGCCGCCCCGATCGGTTCAACAGAAACATCGGATTCAGAGACGGGGGGAAAGGCTATTCAGATACATATATGCGAAATGGATGAGCATTAGCCTTCACTTCATATGATGTATATTCCCGATATGCACAATTGCCCCGGTTTCCAGCTATATAGTCAGTTTGACTGAGCTGCATTGTAGATTATTATAGACCGTTCTTCAGTATTCACTTCATCTTTTTCTTGATGAATTCAGGAGGGCGATTCTGAAGCAAGAATGTCAATCTCTTCCTGAAAGCAATTGCTTTTTGAAGCAACAGGTAAAATTAGAAAATATGTCAGTCATCGATGAAATGCACATGCAGAATGCGCAGGGTCGTTTTACATTTTTTTGTTAACTCACAAAAAATCGTTCCGACCCAGTACGTTCCGGAACGGTCGGAACGGAACGTTCCGACCCATTTTGGTCGGAACGGACTTCTAAGTTCCGTACTCAACCCCTTTTTTTATTTCTAAGCCTCTTTTTGATTGAAAATACATTTGATAAATTGCCCCTATAGAAGCCACATGATTGTAAGGTCATGACTAGGTGGTGATCGATGGTCTCGGGTCAGGAGAACCTGTAGTTCACCCTCTAGAATCCTCCAAGATGCTTACTATTCAGTATAAATAGAGGCCAGAGACACTCATTTCTCAGACGATCGAGTTTCAAAGCATGAGCTCTTTGTGGAGGAGTTCTATCTTTTGGAGGCCTTTGTCGGAGATTTGACTGAGCTTTCGTGGACATTGTTTTTTGTTAAGTATTCTTTTTTGGAGATGCTTTGTGAATGATATTTGTTTTAGAAAAAAAAAATATTAATGTAAAGGAAAGACACATATGACAACAAGCTTACAGACGTTCAAACAAAGGAAGGCGACTATGTACTCCTCTACGATAACCGACATATGCATCTATGATATATATGATCTATATATATATATATATATATATATATATATATATATATATATATCAGACATGGGGGTCCGGGCCGGAATGCCCGCGTCTGCGTCCACGTCGGACGCCCGCGTCTGCGTCCGACCCCCGGACGCGGGGTCGGACACGTCCTTTTTCTTTTTCTCATTTTTTTTATTTTTTGGGCTGGACGGCCCACAAAGCGTCCGGGCCCCAGACGCGTTTTTTTTTGAAAAAAAAAACAAAAACAAAAGGCGCAGGCCCTGCGGACTGTTCCGCAGAACCCGAGAGCAGAGAAAGAGGGAGGGAGAGAGAGAGTGAGTGGGAGAGGCATAGAGAGAGAGATATGGTGTTTGTGTGTGTGTGATGAGTTGTGTGTGTGTGTGTGTGTGTGTGTGTGTGTGTGAAAATTGTGTGGTAATTTATGTGTGTGTGTGTGAATATTGTTGATTTTTGTGCATACAGATGTGTGTGTCTGGTGATCTGTGTGAGAGAGAGAGAGAGAGGAAGAGACAGAGAGTGTGAGGGACGGAGAGAGAGAGGATTTGTGTGTGTGCACGCGTGTACGAGACATGGTGTGTGTGTGTGAGTTTAGGATTTAGGTTTTAGGGTGCTTGGGTTTGGGGTTTAGGGTTTAGGGTGGGAGAGAGATTGGATTTGCGTGCTTCTGTGTGTGTGTGCGTGAGAGAGAGAGAGAGAGAGAGAGAGAGAGAGATGGATGCTCGTCCCATTTGGGATGAGGTGGAGGTGATGCCCAACAAAAAGTGGCGTTGCCCTTTTTGTCGAAAGCAGTTCACAGGGAAAGCCTCTCGGGTTCGAGCACATTTGGGGGGATTGCGAGTCCGACGCACGGGGGGATGCTACGGGATCGGCATTTGTATGGTCATCCCCGCTGCGGAGAGGGCTCGCATTCTCGAGGTGAGCCCGACGAGCCGTCCACAGATGCCGCGGACTCTGTTTCCATTGGTGCACCCACTGCCACCGACCCATTATCCGGCATTGGCCCTCGTGAGATTCTGCTTCTTGCTTCCGTTCGTTGTGTCGGCGGACATCTACCAGGACATGCTCCGATTAGTTGCCCACATGACGTTGTACCACCCCAAACCCTAAATCTATCTCATCACATAGGCCATGGTACTGTGTAGAATGCATCAATGGTCCAAGAACACTATCCACAGGTTCGTGATCCCGATACGAACCCAAGGGATCGAGCCTGGCTCGATTCCGGTATCGTTCGGTCAAAATGGCCCTTCGACTGGAGAGAAACGCAATTAGGTCAAGCGAAATGGACTAGTTTTGCAACTCTCCGTCCGACGGCCCCGTTTCTCCAAACGGTATCCGTTTCAGGTGACGTCTATTTCGGCCAGTGGACAACCTCGATATGAACCTGTGGGAACAAACAGGACGAGGAAACGACCGACGGTCGGCCCGCAACGTCTGTCCAAAGTTCGACGTTAAACAGGGCTTCAAGGACACTTTGTCTGGTCGGGACCGGAATACTGGGAGATGTTTCGGAGCCCCCGTGGTGGTACGCAAAATTTCGACAGCGTATTGTAGCGTGTTGAAGTAGTGCCATAAGTAATCAGTAAGCTGTTGAAGTTCATCCGGGGAGAAACCGATCTCATCAACCGAGACACAGTAGTGTGTAGGTCTTGTGGTTTTCTGTAGTGAATGACACGGTTTTGCATAAGTAATTAGTAAGTTGTTGAAGTTCATCCGAGGAAAAACCGATCTCACCATATAAGACATTGTAGTGTATCGGTCTTGTGGTTTCCTGTCTTGAGAGCTTGTCACTCTTCTCGTGAGCCCTAATTTCCCCCAGAGACTTCTGGTCCTGAGAGCTTGTCACTCTTCTGGTGAGCGTTCACCTCTCCCAAATCCTCTGGTGAGCATTCACTTCTTTGAGACAGTCACTGATGCATCCTAATATCCAAATCAATAATATGTTTGCCATACAAACCATCATCTTCACTCAAGACCACTTTCAGATCTTTCTTTGCCGCTTTTTTGGAGCTTAGTTCCCAATGAAGGTTCATAATAATTTATGAACTGCTCATTACTCGTCGTTGTTTGGCAATATCTCAGTTATGGGAGGCATGGGCAGTGGTTAGGTCTGTTGCAAATTTTTTTGGTATCGTTTTCCTATTTTTTAACAGGAGGGGGCAAGTGGGTGCCAGACACCCTCTGATAATTAATTCCGGGGGAAAAACAAGGGCCATAAATTGCTTTTATTTTGCTTTTGGGATGGGGGACAGCGTGGGCAGGTGCTTGTATTTTTTTTTTTTTTTTGAAAAAAAAAAATTTCAAAAAATCGAACGCGTCCGGACATGGACTCGCCCCCTGTCGCGTCCGCGTCTGCGTCCACTGTCCGCTTCCTTATATATACATATATATATATATATATATATATATATATATATATATATATCTAAGGAAGCGGATGGCGGACGCGGACGGTGCGTCCGCGTCTGGACGCAGACGAAATTTTTCTTTTTTTCAAAAAAAAAAAAAAATAGACGCGTCCGACCCCCGGACGCGGGGTTGGACGCGTCCGGGTCCGGACGCCGAACGCGGGCAAAACGGCCCGGACCCTCATGTCTGATAATATATATATATATATATATATATATATATATATATAGATATATTTCATAGATACCAGCCACGTTCCAGAACTGGTTCCGAAACGCATCCCAGAACACGTTCCGAGATTTTGTCCCGGAACATTCTTTTTTTTTAAATATATATAAAAAAATACATACATACATGATAGATGCATAGGGCGTTCCGGAACATCTCCGGATTTTTGGCCGGGAACGCTTTTCCGAGGATGCGTTTCGGATTGCGAAAGCATATGATTCCACAGTAGTGGCATCTAGGAAGCAATTTGCGCAAATTCCAACCACTTTGAAAACCAAGAAGGGTAAGAAGCGCGGTCCAGACCAAGCAAAATATTTTGACGAATTAGATCAAGCAGCATCAAAACCCAGGAAGCCGAAGAGAAAGAGATTCAAAAAATCTATGTCTCGAAAAAAGGCTAAAAGAGAGAACTTATGTTTTGTCTGTAAGAAGCTTGGACATATGATGAAATTGCTAGGGGCGCAGTTTAGGCCCACACTGCACTCCTTTATGCCTGCACGGACTCCGACGCTAACGTCAGTCGCCTGTTATCCCTCATACAGAAATTATTCTATCCCACGCCCTAATCTCATGTTCTTCTTTGGCACTTGATATAATGTGTGAACTGGAATCGTTCTGATGTATGCTCTAGTATTTTGAGCTCTATTTGAGCTCGGTAATGTTGCTCAATGCAATGTATTTTTTTTCTACTGAACGTTTGCCTGATTATTTGTTGTTTGCAGGTTTAGGGTCGTGTTGATACGATGCCAGTGCGGGACCGAGGCCTTTGGGCCGAGGTTGAGCTTACCGACGGGGATGTGGGCACACACCATGGCTCAGGCACCCACAGATGGAGATGCTTGCATTGCGGTGGTCACTTCACGGGATCACTCACCAGGGTTAGGGCTCACTTGCTGCGGGTCAGAGGGCCAGATGGGCGGACATTGGGCATATCTGATTGCCCCAGGATTTCTGATGAGGATCTGCAGAGGTTGTCTACCATGTACGGGCCCGGTACTGCATCACAAGGTTCTAGACAGGGACAGGCAGCAAGAGCAGCTACAGGCAGGCATGCAGGAGGGCTCACAGGCAGACAGGCAGGGCCTACCATGGATATTGGGCCCAGTACATTACGGGCCGGGCATGGTATAGCTGCAGGGCGTAGTACATCATGGGTTGGGCATGGTACAGCTGCAGGGCCCAGTACAGCACGGGCAGAGCATGGTACAGCTGCAGGGCCCAGTACAGCACGGGCAGAGCATGGTTCAGGTGCAGGGCCTAGTACAGCACCTTCAGTTCCATCCGCAGCAGCAGCAGGACCATCAGATGAGCATGTTGGTTCAGCAGCAACGAGTGCTTCTCGACCCTCCTCCTCGGCAGCAGATGCACCACATGCTTCGGCAGATGTTGCTTGAGAGAGTGACACACCCACGGATCAGCCATCCGTTGGGCATGCTAGACCACGAGCATCATATACACAGCAAAGAGGGGTTAGGCCCAGGCAGCAGACCCTTGATTGATGCGGCTGGCAGAGAGAGCAGCAGGCCCGTTGCACTCGACTGTGTGGCCAGTTCTTTTACGAGTGCGGCATTGCCTTTGTTGTTGCTGACACTTGGGTGTTCAGGGAGTTCTGTGCACAGATGGCGGTCGTGGATGGTACATGGACACCTCCCAGGCGAGAGGCACTACAAGGCAGGTTGCTTCGTCAGGAGGAGGAGACCATCACGAGGGAGTTGAGTTCCATTCGCTCAGCTTGGCAGCAGTAAGTAACTTGTCTTTGTAATCTCTTTGCATGTGTTTAGGATTTACTGGTGCCGCAATTTTTGCATGTAGCTAATGGGTGTTTTGCGGCAGGTATGGATGCACGATATTGAGTGATGGATGGACCGACATTCGTCGACGATCCGTCAACAATGTCTTCGTTTCTTGCCCGCTTGGCACAGTATTCCTCCGTGGCGTGGATGCCACTCGAGGTGGTGACGCCATCACAGCCGATTTCATATGGGAGGTCATTAGAGATGTTATTGCTGACATCGGAGTTGAGCACGTGGTTCAAGTTGTCACCGACAACGCCTGGAACTGCAAGCAGATGGGCAAGATTATGATGAGGGAGCACCCCAACATTGTGTGGACACCCTATGCTGCACATTGCATAGACTTGCTCATCCATGACCTGTGTGCGCTTCCATGGATCAGAGAGGTATAGTTTGTTCTATTTGCTATGCTTTCTTCCTTCGATGCTGCTAACCACATCTCAACTACTGTCTAAACTTTTTTACTGGGTGTTTGTGTTGCAGATCACTTCTACGGCCATGCGCTTGGTCACTTTTGTCACCAGGAAGAGGCGTGTGTTGGCCTTATGGTTGTAGAGAGAGAGAGAGAGAGAGAGAGTATGGTTGTTTTGTCAAAAATTGTTTCATTTAAGGCTAAAGTTCAAAATGATTCAGATAGGTTTTTGTTCAGCATGGTTTTAGTTCCGTTTGTTGTGAATCGTGATCAGAGAGAGATAGGGAGAGGGAGAATCAGAGAAAGGGAGATTCCTGCTATGTTCACTGGGAATGTCCCAATGTGTTCTCTTTTTTTTTATATGGGATGCAGCTTTAGCGTAAAGGGACCATCCTGCACCTGAAACAGTCGGCAAACTACACAATCATATTCCCCTCGATCAAAGCTTTCATCTGATACCCATATTGCACAAAAAAATTTCAAAAAAAAAAAAAAAATTCGATTCTACACGATTCTGGGAAAATCCCGAATCGCGAATCGGGATCGCGATTCGCGAATCGCGCTGCAACTATGGTATATAGTATATACATATGATAGTATATATAAAACATACAATATATATATTAATAAAGAGAATGTACGATCAATGTATTGGCGAAGCACTGATGTTGTGTGGGGTCGTTGTGGAAGAGGAAAACCTAGAGAATTATGTCGAAAGTGCATGGGGTGATAAATGGCAATCAAGCAATAAGAATGAAGTATCGAGTAGAACTGTAGACAACACACAATCCCACCTCAACAGAAGTTTGACAAGCTTCCTGAACTCACGAAGGATTTCTATGTTGAACATCCACCTGTCATTTCAATGAAAGAGGATGAGGTAATTGCATACCGCATGTAGCGAGAAATGAAAATGCAGGGAAGCAATATCCCAAAACCCAGCAACTAACAGCATCCATGGTGTTTCTGCTCATTTTAATAATTTTTTTTCCAGAATATGTTCTCGAGGAAATTTCCAAGGTCGGCTTTAAAGAACCAACTACAATTTAAGCACCAGGATGGCCCATGGCATTGAAGGGAACCATTAAGGTTGCTTTTTCTTTTAATTAAAAGAAAAGTCATTGCAACTTAAAGAACACGAAAACACTCCTTGGCATTCCCAAACAGGTATGTTCACTACTTTATTGGCATTACATGCGTCTTATTTGCATTCGTCCCATCATTCTTGCACAAGACTGCTTCAGTTATTAGTGAACCCACATCACTCTGCGGCTTTTGTGATATGTCAATGTTATGTATAGGATAGTACTCGACATAGCAAAGGAGGCGTGAAATCTTCAACCTTACGGAGTCCATCCACAAAGTCTCAGACCATTGATTCCATCATGCATAGTGTGGAACAAGTGCTACAAAATCCCTATTCACTTTGTTGATACCTAGTAGGTTAGATCACATGCACAAACATCCATCGACAACAGCTTTCATTTGATTGTACATTGTACAAAGATCAACGTGCTAAGTTTCTATCACTTCTCGGGAGGTGAAGGGGCATTTTACTCATGATGAAGTCAGAAATAAGGAGCAAAGCTGATCAATTAAAGTCGAATTTAAAACTTCCTCATCAAAGACTTAGCACAATAATCAGTTCAATGCAATTATTAAGAGTGAATCTTTGGAATACTTTGTAGCTGTCTTTATTCACCTGTGTAGATCTATCTCCCTTGGAGCACCAATGAAAATCAGAATGTTATAGAGGTGGTGTTAAAGCTTGTATCAAGATTCAATGACAACAACTTCTCTATACATTCCCAAACGAACTATGAAGGGAAGTGAGCATAGATAGAGCTACTTATGAATCTATAAGAGACGATTTCCAAAGCATGCCTATGTCAAAAAATAAACAGACTAAACAGATTAAAATCTGCTAAAACTAGAAGTTGAATAACATTTCAATCACGATCAAGAAAATGTGTCAGTGCATACTGGGATTTGCGAAGAAGGCGCGCAATGAGACCAGGGTGTGAACCTCCATCTTGTGTGCGAGCTTCACTCAAGCTTCCAAGCCTCACTTCGTATTTGTCATCAAGAAGAATGCTGCTTGCCTTGATATCCCTGTCAGACAAAGGAAGTGGAACTTTTTAAATTGGCTTCTCCGAGGCTAACACCCATTCAGAACTTAGCAAAACCTCTTGTGCAGATATTGAAGGCTTGACTAAGAATGAAGAAAGAGTGCCTACATTTGTAGTAACTTGTGGAAAATATGAAGGGATTAATTGGAAGCAATGACAAAAAATGAATTTGATTTGAAGTAACAAAAAGCAGTTCTAGCAGCCACAAGAAAATCTATAATCTTTGAAAACATGCAGTAGTTTTTGAAACAAAGTCTCTCGGTATTGTGAGAAGCAAGTTACAACTGAGCTGCTAGCATCAATACTTTCCCGTAAATTTCGTTCATCTGCAAGTTGGTGTGTAAGAATTCACATGTTTAACCACATTCTAAGTGTAATTTATTTCCTAATGATATCAGAAGACATGCTATACATGCAAGTGATGAAAAAACTGATCCAGCAGGAAGACCGTATACAGAAACTTCCAACGCACCCTCCCATATTGTCAGAAGAGGAGCTGTTTGTACTGGCAGGTTCAAAAGAGACTCAAATCCAAATAATATGATTGCAGATTATGCTCGGAAGATACGGTTTTAAGAATTAACATAATCCAGAGTCTGTACAAAGCATTCACACTCTGTCAGCCAAAGATGCCCTTTCTCAATTAATATGTGAATCAAAGGTCCAGTTGATATGGCTTGTTGGATATATGCTCCCTTCCTCGCGTCGAGGTCTGGAGCTTGATTTCATCTATATAAACATACAAGATAAGAAGTTAATATGTCCATGATGAGATGACCTTATTTACACATAGCAAACTACACTTACAGTCACTATCAAGACAGAGTGGCCATTGACACCTGAGTACCACCACCTCGGATAAACCACCATAGATTGATTTTTCTGGAGCATGTCATGCCACATTATTTGCCTTACTGGGAGTTTGATTGCTTCTTCTTGATTGAGGGCATGCCTTGACCAGGATAATATTTGTCTTTCAACGATTGACTAATTATTCCTAGTTGGATGCTTGACAGTATCTACTATTCCAGTTTATAGTTTGACAAAGGCATTTCATGCCGGTGAAGTTCAATAGTGATTTGCATGAAATAACAAAGACTCCATCCAAACATAATGAGGTGTATGTCATTGAAAGCCTCTATGGTTTTCTCATGATCATCATCTCCCTCCCAATCAATCACAAGGAAAAGCTCGCAAAAGAAAGGGAGTAAAAGAGAGCAGTAAAGAAGAGGAAAAGGAGGGCAATTTTACAGGAGAGCAGAGAGCCTTACATGAGGAGCTCACTTTTAATCCCCAAGCCTTATGGAAGAAGCTAGACAGAAAAAAGATCCAAAAAGGGGAGAGAAATTAGAAGAAATATGAGCATTTGTACAAGAGCTATATGAGCATTTTGGATCCATTAATAAAGGTACTGTCTCCTTGGAAGGAGTGAAGGACTTTATATGAAAATGACTGAAGCTTGGGGTTGTGGACCTGCGTAACACAACAGCTCATAACCTGCCAGAGTTTACAGCTGAGATGTTAAAATCAGCAAGCAAAAGATGGTGGAAAAGCCATGCTTAAGAAAGCCTTTAACCAAGCCCTGAGTGACTGACAGGAGAACAAAATTGTGCCGATCTTCAAATGAGGAAACAAATAAAAAGTAAGTGGACCAAGGACAACAGAGCTCAAGCACAAACTCATGCTGGTTTTAGGCCAAGGCATCCTACAGTCAATCACCCATACATATACAAATCTTGCTCTCATACACGCTTTGCTTTGTTAGTGTTACAGCTTGGTGCTCAAGAGTGGTCTTATGCAAGTCACCCACAAGCAGAGCATTGAGAGAGTTGGGAAGATGGGTATGTCGGAAAACTGTCCCAGCTTGCCCCGCTCCCCACAAACTCTCTCAATCACTTCTAGTTCTAACGACTTTTTTTATTGTGTGTCAAATAATCATTGGTTTAGCAAATACTTATTGTCCCAGCATAATGTTAAAGCACAAACCAGCACTCTACCCAGTGGAAGAAAATAAAAAATGTCTGACTGAAATCTGAGAGTTTATAATTATAGATTGAAAACACGCTTTCGCATACCTATGTATAAGAGGAGGAGAGCACTCATGATGTAGATAACTCAACCCTTCAGCTACTCCAATTGCAATTTTGAGTCTTGTTATCCAATCCAGCGACTGCAAAATTTCTCCAGGTGGGCTTGGAACGACTTTCTTGTGCAAGGCCTGAGCAAGGTCTCCATTTGGCATATATCTGTACACAAAAAACTTTTCCCTTTCAAGCTCAAAGCAATGCCCTAGAAGGGGAACCAATCTGGTATGAGAAGCTTTTCCAAAAAAATCAAGCTCTTGTATAAAGAGATCCTTGTTCATTGTTGCAACTTGAATTCTCTTCACGACCACTTGTACACCTCCATCCAAAGCACCTCTGTACAAATCACCAGAATGGCCTGCTTTCAGAAGATTTATTGGACTGAAACCCTGAGTTGCATGCTGCAGCTGAGACAACGAAAATGCTTCTCCAAGCTGAGACGTGTTTACTACAATATCTGCAGTGGATACAGCAGCTTCTCTGTTAACAGGGGATGTGGTTTGCCTTGGAGTGCTCAGCTTCCTCTCAAACTTGATAAAAACTACTACACAAACAGCCATCACCAAAACCAAACCTAATCCTCCAAAAACACCGCCGAGTATGGCTACTAGGTGCTTGTTTTTTGATCCTCTAGTGATATTTTGTGTCATTGGAGATGATTGACTTCCAAATGCGAGCCCCCTAGCAGCATAGAAATCATGGCAGTCCTGGAAAGGCCGCTGCCTTGGAACACTGGACAGACAGTTCTCATCCCAAACTGAACCAGGAAATAGCCCGGCTGGCAGACTACCATTGAAGAAATTATCTGAGAGGTCTAAGACGGACAAGCTCTTCAGTTCCTGCAGTGTACTCGGCACAAGACCATAGAATAAGTTGTGAGAAAGTGTCATACTTTTAACATTCACCAAGTCTGACAAGTTTGTAGGCAAAATCCCAGAGAACTTATTGGATGCAAGATGGAGAACCAGCAGATTTGTCAAAGAACCAAGGGCGCTGGGCACCTGCCCAGACAACGAATTTCCATTGAGAATCAATTGCTGAAGCTTTGACCAATGTGGCATCTGTTGGAGGAGCAACCCACTAAAATTATTGTTCGCTAAATTCAAAGTAGTTAGGTTTTCCATGTTTCCTAGAGTCAATGGAAGAGACCCAGAGAGATTGTTTGAGTTAAGATCCAGTGTCTGCATGGACGTAAGATCACCTAAGGCTGCTGGAAGAAAGCTGCCCAGGCTATTCTTATCCAAAAGCAGTTGCTCCAGCTTAGACAGCTTTCCAAGTTCCCCGGGAATTGGACCAACAAAAGAATTATTTGAGAGATCCAGTGAGATCAAATTGACAGCATTTGACAAGAATGCAGATAGCTCGCCTTTCAGGTTATTTCCTGATAAATCCAGGTTTCTGAGGTTGCTCAAATTGCCAAACGTTGCAGGGATGATTCCAGTCAGCTGGTTTTTAGCAAGGGCAAGGACCTGCAAGCTGGAAAGGTCCCCCAGTGTAGCGGGAATGGAGCCATTCAAAGAACAGGAGCTGAGATCCAGCACCTCCAACTTTGAAAGATTGCCTAACCAATCCGGTATTTCACTGGGGAGGGCGAACTTTGATGCATTGAGTAGGCGCAGAAATGGAAGGTTTTGCAAGAAATTCAAATCAAAGGTGGACTGAGACATGCCCAGGAGGGTTCTTTTCAAGCCTGAAAGACTGATTCCAGTCACATGCCCACCCTCGCATTGCACTCCTCGCCATGAGGCACAGGGGTCGCTTCCTCTGGGCCAGTAGAAGTCGCGTATACGAAGAGAGTAGCGGAGATGCCGCATGGCCATTGCCTCTCCACGCGCAGTGGGCGCGGGCGCTGGACTGACAATGCCTGTGCTGCTGTTGCTGACATCTTTTACTCCTTCCGCCCAACCACTGAAAAAATAAACTGCTACTAAGAGATGGAACGCTATGCATCTGGGTTGTAACATTCTGAGCAACAAGAAAAAAGATAGATCTCTACTCCGCCCAAGCCCGCTTTCTCTGCATTTCTACACTGAAGTTGAACCTATGGAGGCAACTGGGAGGTCTCTATTACAGGAATTCTTCAGTGCTGAGGCCTAGAAAGCTCAGCTAAACAAACAAGCAATGCACTAGTCAGAAACCCGTCTGCAAATCCGCAATGTGTTCTTAGATCCGAGCTTCTGCATCTATCCAAATTGCCCGCAGCTCAGTGGCTGGCGCAGGGCATTGCTCAGCTGACATATGCCTTTGCTGCCATTACTATATCTGCATTAATTCGTCAGTTTAATGTCCTTGTCCAATCACTGTTTTCTGTGGCACGAGCTCTTGGTCTCCGCCGCTCCGCCTATATTTATCTACCATCCTCCTGACTCCTGAGTCCTTCCCTCTGCTCAGTCTGCTGTCTCTGGCTAATCCTCCTCCTACCAACTCTCTGTACTCAACCAACCGGATGGCCACTCTGTATTGCACAATCGATTATTACGAAGGCTTCCCTTCTAATCAGGCTTGAAAAGATTTCTGGAGCAGCTACTGAATTATTCCAGAATCCTCAGTTGCAGTCAGTGCTCACTCCCTGGAGCGGCAAGCCTGCCTGGAGGCTGGAGCCTGGGAGGTAGACTTTGTCAAACAAAGAGCCTCAGACTTAACACCGAAAGGCAGGGCAGACAGATTAAACACTAAAGCACGAATTGCCGCCGATGCTGAAGAAAGGACCAAGGACTAGAGTGCAGGAGTACTATTTCGCTTGCTTAATCACGTCAATCCAGTACACCTCACCTCCGTCGCACTCGCAGTCTGGGAGCTAAGATCGAGCTTGAATGCATTGCTACTGTCATGTCATGTCCCGGTACTACTGCTGTCTGCTCTACTACTACTATTACTCCACCTCTCAGCTCTACCATTCACCCCACCTTACGGATGCCTCCTCCATAGCTGCTTTCAACCTGTCTGCCCTCCCTCCCTCTCCTATCTCCCCTTCATCTCCCTCCCTCTCTCTCGCTCGATCGCTTGCTCGATCGCCCACCTACTTTCCTTCCTTTCTCCTTCCCCCCCCCCCCCCCTCTCTCTTCTCTCTCTCTCTCTCTCTCTCTCGCTCGTTATGGGATAGATTATATCCTGTTTGGAGGAGGTGTGAACGGGGTTAGGGTTGATTAGGTTGCCCGTCACACGACGGTCAACCGTCCAAAGAGCCGCCAAGCCGAAAAGTGCAAGATCTAGCTTGAAAGGCCACCCGTAGGAACCGCCCTTCAAAGTACAAAGGGAATCGCACTTCACGCGGATGTCACAAAACTTCTGTGATGAGTTGAAAGCCATCAACTCTTTCAAACTGAAGGACACAGAACATGAACTTGCCCGTCAAGCTAAATGTAGTAAAAACCCAGAGTATTTATTTAGAGATAGACGTCTGCCACTTCAAGCTGCAAGGCCCCCCCACCCCCAATGCCAAAATGAAGAGATAGAGAGAGAGAGAGTTATTTTTTGTTGGCAAAAGTAACCACCATAAATAAATTTTTTTGGCAAAGTAAAACCGTCAATTATGAGCCGAAAGTGGAGGTTTTTCGCACAAGCATAATTTAGATTACCGCGATAAAGAGAGGGATCATGCATAGTTAGATTCTACTCATGTTGTGACACTATAACATAAGTTCGGTAATATTTGACGGTTAACTTGAAATGCAATTTTAATCGATCATGACTAACAACCACAACTAGGTAGGTCTAATAATTTTGTTGATAATAGATTTTATACTTCTAGATAATCTCCAAAGAATGACCTAGAAAAAGAAATGTTATCAAAACTCAATATTGTTACCGACATAAGAGTTTCACATACTCAAAACTGACAATTGCATGTGATTCAAGAAAATCATTAACCGAAATCAACGAACACCAAAACGACAATATACCCGCTCAACACTGGTTTTTACGTCGTGGAAAGTCTAGATCTTGAAAGTTTCCACAATTAAAAAAATCTTGGGTCAATAACCCTAGAGCCCTGGATTCTCAAAGAGTGTGAAAAGTCGAGCTTTGCACCATACTTATTCTTCGTTGATAAATGGGACATGGGTAAGCCTATATAGTAGTAGTAGCAAGAAAAAGAAGTGCTTTGATATATGGGAAGTGGGTAAGCCTAGACTATAATATTAGTAAAAAAGAATTGAGTTGCGTGCTTGTGTTGGAGTGGGTGGCTTGCCGTGTTGTTTCTTATTTCAAGTATGGGCCCAAATGGAGTACTATGCTTTATAGACAAACTTGCAATATCCTTGTCATTAATGTTTTGGGAAATGAGATATGCTGATTCCTTGAAGAGTGCCACCTATCTTAAGGTGGTTTCCTTATTTCAAAATGGAGTTCTCCAATTAGTCCATGGAAAAAAATGGGTCTCTCCTCCTTTTAAATTTACATTGAGTTGCCAGCATGTGGTAGATGAAGCGACATGGCGTTGGGACCCTTGCTTCGTAGGGGCAACTCCATCCCATTTTTTGGACCATGTAGAGTTGCCAAGGGCAACTTCAGAAGAATGGACTAATGGTATAACAAGAATTCAAATGGGTCAATCATATTGTGGCCCTTCATTTAACATTCATCATCCAAGTTTAAGAGGGTTGCCAGTCAACTCACTTGCCAAGGTTTTAAAAATGCGCCACACATGAAAGGGCCAGTCAAAGGGACTTGCCCCTAGACTAAAATTGCCTTAGAGGCAAGTAACTCACATTGAAAACCATTTGGACATGACCCAATCATTTTATGTCATGTACACTCGCCTAACAG
Organism: Diphasiastrum complanatum; assembly: GCA_029204225.1. Lineage (NCBI taxonomy): Eukaryota > Viridiplantae > Streptophyta > Lycopodiopsida > Lycopodiales > Lycopodiaceae > Diphasiastrum > Diphasiastrum complanatum. The sequence continues at coordinate 12,450,717 of CM055103.1, forward strand.
AGCTCCCTCAACTTGACACATGGCGAGTGTTTCTTCTTTGTCTCATTATAAAAGTTCACATTGGAAACTAGGCAAATGTTTATGCGTGAACAACCACTTATGTATATTTTTTTAAGTTGGGCGGATTTTCCGTCGAGGGATTGGTCCCGTTGGAAGATCCCCAACAGGGGAAGGGCCCACACTGCACTTAAGCGAGTGATCAGGGTAACGCCGTTTCCAATCTCAGGGGCCGTCCTAATCACCCCGTACTCCCGAGTCAATGAGAGTTTTCCAGGCTCTGAGAGATATGATCGCTAGGAGATGACATGGCTACTCGGTTCAGTGCTCGACTTGACTTCCCATATTCTTGGTCTATAAAGCAATGCTAGATACTGTGTGCTTGGGTAGGATCTAACTAAACCTTGGGAGACTCTAGATCAGAAACAGTTTAGTCCTAATAGGATCCCAACCTTATGGGATGCTAATAAGACTCAAACAAATTCTAAAAGGGAGTCACGGGAGGTCCACCCTATATCCCAACCTACAAATTCAATCTATTATCAAGGCCAAGGAATACTGTTGTTTTGCAACATACTTTGGGAGTTTTGCTCTTGTGCCTATGTGTAAACTCAAATCAACATGATCTATTCTTCTCTCTGATTCTATAAGTGATTTTGGTGACTTTGGCATTGGATCTGATGGATGAATCAGGTGGTTCTATCACAACTTCTTAAAGATTCCTTCTGCATTAAAGTCATTGTTAACATCTTCAAAGTGAACGTGAAGAATATTCTCCTTACCCAAGATATGTTGAAGGGGGAGCTGCTCTACAACTAGCTCCTTTAAAGTCTCTATCCATTCAAGTCATGACGTTCAAGGATTTCTACTCGGTTTGTGTTTTAGAGGCCTATTTCAACTAATGAAGTTTTAGGCATGCAGGCATAGTCGAATCAGACTTATCTCAACTTGAAATATGCATTTGCCCTTTCTATCTATGGTCATTTTGTATGCAAGACAACATTTCTCGTCCAGTTTCGCCTAAACCCTCTTGGATCTATGTGGCATTCTCTCTTGGTAATGTTTGTTGACAGTCCCACTTGCTAATCAACATCCCGTCGTGGTAGATCTTAAGTCGATAAAGCTTCCTTCCATTCTCTATAGGTTCTTCTCATCTTTGGTTTCATTCGCAACCATCTCTAGGCAACTTAATTTCACTGGCATGGTCCCTCTTGTATTGATTAATTGACTTATCATCCCTATGATATTCTTAGCTTCATGTTGATATTCTTGACTAACGGCTGCCTCAAAGGTCCATGATTGTATACTTAGAGTTGATATTGCTTAGGCTCCATTTGAGCTAATTCCATAGAACCACATTTGGATATATTCTTACATTGACAACAACCTATATGTCCCTTCTTTATGTAAAAACATTGTGGTTTGGGCCCAATGTGATGCCTTCCGGCCCCAAGGTCAAGGGTAGGTCCATAAAAGTGTGTGCTTTCCATCAATTAGTCATAAGCAAAGGGCCTGGGTGATACTGCTAGACTCGACTTATGGTGCTCAATATAGGGGTTCAGTTCAGTTCGCACGGTATTTCTCAAGTCTCTCAATAAGTTATGTTCATTCATAGATGATTTTTAGCACATACGAGATGGATTCAGTTGAAAGTATATGCTTGGCTATTTTTCTCACTATACTCAGGGGACCAACGCACCTTGGCTGCTAGGTGGCCGAGTGTCGCCTCCCAAGGCCCGTGTGTTTCAACGATTGGTCTGGGCGGGGTGCTCTAGACGGTGTTGTGGCAAATTGTTTCGTTCCTCACTCGGGAGGTGTGTTTCACCCTCACCGAGTGTTAAGCCACCTCTGTGTTTCAAGAGGATCGATTGTGATATGTCATTAACACACAAGGAAATCACACACACGCAAACGACATAAAGAATCAATTACTTACTAACTTCATTGTCTTTCCAAAAGTGAATTTATGAGGACTTTAATACGAAGCGTCTTTTCAGTATGAAGTATACAAAAATCATAAGAATTTCTATCACCAATGGGTTTTTCTTTCAAACAAGGCGTTTACCACGGGTCAAAACACAATCAACAATACTCGATCATAATACTATGCAATGACTTTGAAAGCATTTTTATTTCAACAAGCCATGTTCGTACTTGAAATACCATGATATAAACATCACATTTGTTAGTACCATTGTTCAACATATTTCATACTCAACAAAAATCGATGATTTGGTATATAATGGAAAGCTTAAAGGAAGACACACCTCTATGTATCCGGGGACAGCCAAGCCCGGATCTTGGATTGCTCTAGTAATTGTCACTTCCATCAATTGCGTTTGAGTGTGGAGTCAAGTTCTTTGGGGCCCTTTTTCAAGATGAGGCCCTTGTGTTTTCAAAAGAAAAAAATCTATTTATAAAGGCTAGGGGAAAGACACCCCCCCCAGATCAGTGAACTTGTATGAGACCTGTGATCAAACGAGCAAGGAAGAGTGAGGCTACAAACGAGCATTAGAAGTGAAGCGAGGGCCAGGAAGCACAGATCAAACGAGCCAGTTGACTGAGCAAAGAAGAGAACGAGCAGCCCATACTCTGACCAGCGAGCAAAGAGGAGCTACGGGGCAACAACAACAATGTTATGTCCATGACCAGTACATAGGATACAGTATACTCCTAGTCTTGGATACACGGTACTTCAGTGAAACAAGCTGTTAGTTATGCCAGGTCATACTGGACGTGACCCGAAAGTATATATATCCTTGTGAGGCCCAGAACACACTAACTGGAATTTAGACAAGGTATGAGACAATGTATGCATGTGTAGAGTTATCAATAGCAATTCTATGAATAGTTGGTCCATGCATAGGACTCTATTCTACGTAAATCTATGTATAGGGAACTTAGGGCTATGTATGGCTAAGTGTCCAGGATGATTTTGGCTCTATATAATGGGTCCAAACTCGCCGTACTCCTCATCATGATTCTTGATTCATTGTCAGGCTCTCACTCTACATTCATGCTTCTTGTTCTTTGGCTTGGGGGTGAGGCTTCTAGAGATTGATTGGATGCTTCTACTTGGTTGGGTGGTTTCTCCACACTGTTTTATCCTTTGTATTTAGGATTTGTAAGCAGGATCTAAGGAGCTTCTCTTTTAATGGTATCAGAGCAAGGCTTACAAGTTTGGAGAGGTGGTGCTTTTCATTGGAGCTTGGTGGTATTCAACTAGTATTCTCATCCAAGGAGAAGAGCAAGGTTGCAAGTTGGTGGATCTTCCCTAATTCAATCTACATGTTCCATATCTCTCTCAAATTCAATGGGTTTATGGAGAATTGTGCTAGGAAATCAATTTTGGTGTCTTTTTGGAGTTTTAGCATGTGTAGCTCAAAACTAGCTAAGGATCTAAAATTTCCAACAAGTTGATACACTTTGAAGTAGTTGAAAGTCAGTTTGCATGTTGGATCTTCCCATGTATTTGGATTCTAGGCTCTTTTGTGGCCAAATTTGGCTTGTTTTCCATGATTTTGGCACAAAATGGAGAGTAGAATTCAAAATCCAGCAAGTTCAGATCAATGATTGGTTGTAACTCTGTATATTGGATTGCATGTGGATTTGGAAAACATTCTTGCCATTTATTTCTAATTGGGCATGGTAAAAAACCAAGAAAGGGCTAAAATTCATGATTTTTGCTTGTTTTTTCATGAAATTGGATGGTAGGAGGTTGTTGAACATCAATTGAAGTTGGAAAAAGATGAATCATAGTCTTTTGAAGCTGTCCTAGAATTTAGAGCGAAGAATTCTAGATGTCAAAAATTGTCAAAAATTGACCAATTTTGGTGAATTTTGAGGGATGGATTTTTCTAAATCCATAAGGGGATCATTTTGGATTTTTTCCAGCATGATTTGTATTTTTTTTTACCTTCCCAACAAGCCATCAGACCTGTAAATTGATGGGTAGAGGCTTATGTTTCAATTCCATCAAGTTTGTAGCAATTTTGACTTCTAGAAATCAAGAATCATGGTTCTCAGCCCATACTGCTTCATACGATCTATATGAAGGCTTCATGGAACTCTTTGAGACCATTTAGGACTGTTTGGATCATCACTTTTAGGCTTGGTTGAGTGTTTGCAAGTTTTTAGATATATTGGCCTAGAAAAAGTGCGCCCTCCTACTGGCTAATTGGCTGTTCTGAACTTGCACGTGTGAATCCTAGGTGGCAGGCTGACATGGCAAGTGTCTTGTTCACTAGGTCTCCCTCTGTACTGAGCTTTAGAGCACCTAATTTGGTACCTTGTAGCCAAAGATATGATCGTCTGAAGTTTTGCAATTTTGTGAGCAAAATTGGTAGAATTTTCAATTGTTCTGATTGCATGCATGACAATTTCCTATTTTGAGGTACTGTGCTTGCATGGAATGTCTGCATGTGGATTCTCAGAGTGATTCTGACATGTATGAGTAGTTTAGATTTGTTTTGAGTGGTCATACGCATGTACTCTGACTGTTAGATACAAAACTGGATTTTATAGCTGACAATTTTCGTAAAACTGGATTTTTACGTAAAATTCCGTAAAGTAAAAAATCAGTTGAATGTTGCATGTCTGTGGGACATTAACAGAGTAAAATTAAAAATTGAACAGTAAATCAAATTTTCGATTTCGATTGCTTAATAACTCATAGTAATTTTTTTATGAATTTTTAGGAAACGTAAAAAAAATTTTAAAAAAATAAAAGTGCGAAAACTCGAAATTTTTACTTTTTTCCAGTTTTTTGTAATATCTATGAAATTGACTAAAAATAGTGATTTGACCATACTGGAGTCAATTTTAGGCAGTTTTTTGGGTTAACAGTACTTCACACTGAGTTAATCTGATATTAACTAAATTTAGTAATTTCTATGATAGATATAACGAGATGGCCGAGGAAACTTCAAATCAAGCTGCAAATCCAGGTGCGCCATCTTATGTGGTGATTTGTCAACAGTTGAGTACTGCACTCAATGATATGAATAATCGTAATCAGATGAGAGATCAGCAAATGGAGGTTTTGTTGAATCAAGTCAAATCGATGTCTTCACCCAATCTCAGTTTTCAACCGGAGGTTTATGCGGACAAGAAGGAGGAGAAACTTGAGGTCGTCGAGGACTGGCTGGCCAAGTGGAGTACTTACTTCAATTTGCACGGTGTTCCTGATGAGAAGAAAATTGAAAGTGTCGTGTTGTTCTTACGTGGCAAAGCGTCATCGTGGTAGCGAGATTTACCAGTGAAGCCAACTACGTGGGAGGCGTTTGCGGAAGTTTTCAAGAAAGCTTTTGTAGTTGTTGATGACGTGGACTACTACCTGAAGTTCGTGATCTGCAAGATGGATACAAAGAGTTTAGACTCTTATATCCAGGAATTCATGGACCTATGAAATAGGGTTCCATCATTCGATGCGAAGTTGGCACTTTGGCAATTTGTCCTAGGTTTGCCAACCGACTATCAGAACGAATGTAGGCGAAATGTGCTTCAAAACCTCGAGGATGCATTTTGGATTACGAAAGCATATGATTCCATAGTGGTGGCGTCCAGGCAGCAGTTTGCGCAAATTCCAACCACTTTGAAATCCAAGAAGGTTCAGAAGCGCGGTCCAGACCAAGCAAAATATTTTGATGAATTAGATCAAGCAGCATCGGAACCCATGAAGCCGAAGAGAAAGAGATTCAAGAAATCTATGTCCCGGGAAAAGTCTAAAAGAGAGAACTTATGTTTTGTCTATAAGAAGCTTGGACAAATGATGAAATTTTGTCCAGAAAGGAAGAAAATGTCTGCTCACATGATTGAAATCCCAGGAGGCAATGATAAGACTTTGGAAATTAACCGGATTGATTGTGAGTGTGAATGTTCTTTTAGTACTACTTCTTTCTTGGCACAATTAAAGATCAAGAAGCGAGTATTTTATTGGACAGTGGTTCAACTCATAATTTTATATATTCTCGTCTTGTGCAGAAACTCAGCTTGGAAACTGAAGCCAACAATCATAGATATAAAGTTTATCTAGCTTCAGGAGCAGAGTTGGAGACTTGGAACGTAAAAGCCCCGAAGCTCCTAGTTTTGATGCAAGGACGCACAAAATTAGTTAATTTTCATGTTTTAGACCTAGCTCGTACTGATTTAATCTTAGGTTACGAATGGTTATTTAGTAAATCGCCTTCTCTATTAATTGATTTTGAGAAGCATGTTCTCACTTTCAAGGAGGGTGATAAGGTAGTTATATTATTTGGCAGTAATTTTGTCCAACAACATTCCAGCAAATGATGAACGATTTATTTCGTCCATATTTGGGAAATTTTGTGGTAGTATTCTTAGACGACATTCTCGTTTGCAGTAAATCCTTGGTGAAACACGTAGAACACTTAAAAATCGTCTTGATAAAATTCCGTCGAGAGTTACTCTACGCTAAAGAGTCCAAGTGTGAATTCTTTAAGCAAGAGTTGTTTTATCTCGGTCATAAGATCACAGTAAATGGGATCAAGATTGACGAGGATAAAATCAAGATTGTGATTGAGTGGCCAATTCTGGAAACTGTGAGGAAAGTAAAGTCTTTTTTAGGTTTTACACTTTCTTCAAGAGATTTATTGAGGATTATGCTAAGTTAGCAGCACCGCTTAATAATCTGACAAAAGAAATTGTTAATTAAAAAAAAAAGAGGAATCAACCTAGTCCGCCTGTTGTTTGGAACGAGGAATTGAATCAATGTTTTGAGAAACTTAAAACAATGCTTGTTTCATCTCCTATGTTATAAATTGCAAATCCAGATTTACCTTACATCGTGAGAACGGATGCAAGTGATGTTGCAGTTGGAGCAGTTCTATTACAAATGGATAGGCCACTAGCGTTTGAGAGCAAAAAATTCACTAGTCCTCATTTGTATTATACTACGAAGGAAGAGGAATTGTTTGTTGTAATCCATGCACTTAAAACCTGGAGACACTACTTGTATAGTAAGTTTGTAGTGTATACGAATCTCCAGCCTCTTAAGTATTTTTGTAATCAACATGATCTTCAAGGGAGAAAGCTCGATGGACTGAATTGATGCAAGAATTCGATCATGAAATTCGTTACATAAGAGACAGCTCTAATCAAGTTGCGGATGCTCTTAGTCGGATCGGTGAATTGAACGAGTTGTCATTCACCCAGATTTCTATGGATCTATATCTTTCGTTGAGAGAAAAATATGAATCAGATTCCCATTTTGGTCACATTTGGAACATTGTTCAGACCGGAAGAAATGTGGATAATGTTAAGTCAGAAACACAGGGGACTCAACTAACTAAGATTGTGGAACAGTTCACCATTCGAGATGAATTACTATTTTGGAATGAGAAAGTTTGTGTACCTGGGGATGATGAGCTCAAACGAAAGATTTTGTTTGAATGTCATGACATACCCTGTGCAGGACATCCCGGTATACACAGGACTCTAGACTTGGTTAAGAGGAAATTTTATTGGCCAAAGCTCAAGCCATATGTCGAGTCATATATTGTCAAATGCAAGTCTTGTCAACTAGCAAAGGCTGAACGCCATAAGGCTGGTGGTTTATTGCATTCGTTGGATATCCCAGATAAGAAGTGGGAAAGCATATCTATGGATTTTGTAGTTGGACTTCCAAAGACCCAACATCAATTTGATTATATTTGGGTTGTAGTGGATCGGTTAACTAAGTTAGCTGCATTTATACCAGTCAAGTCAACTGTAAAGGCTTCTGATTTATCCCAAATCTTTGTTGAAAGATTATTTCGGTTATATGGTCTGCCAAGTGACATTGTTAGTTATAGAGATCCTAAGTTCACAGGTCACTTTTGGTCAGCAGTGTTCCATAAACTGGAAACTTCTTTGAGTTTAAGTTCTTCTAATCATCCTGAATCAGATGGCAAGACAGAAAGGACTAATCAAACTATGAAAGATATTTGGAGGACGTATGTTTCTCACAGACAATCTCATTGGGAAGATTATCTCCCACTGGTTGAGTTTGTATATAATAGTAGAAAACATTCTGCTACAAGTTACAGTCCCTTTTATGCTTATGTACGGTTTTCAACCTAGATCTCCAGTTAATGTTGAGACGAAGTCTGTTAAGACCCAGAAGGTTGCTGATTTTTTGCATAATATGCAAGAAATGTTGCAAGTGGCTAAGGATAGTATTCGAAGTGCTCAGGATAGAGCTAAACACTATACCGATCTTAAGAGATCTCCAAGAGATTTTAAAGTTGATGACTGGTATATCTTAGGATTCCAAAAAATTATAAGACGTTATGTACAGGGAAGCATTATAAGTTGTCTACCCGTTATTGTAGACCTTTCAGGATTGTACGTAGAATTGGTTCTTTGGCGTATGAACTCGATCTTCAAGGAAAATCGACTGCACACCCAGTATTTCATGTAAGTCGTTTGAAACTAAGTTTTCATGACAGTGATACAGTTGGATCGGATGAGGATTTATCCCATTTGGAAGATTTGTCGCTTAGTGTACTGTTGGAACCTGAGAAAGTGCTCAAAACTAGAGGTAAACAATTGAGAAATCGTTCTATCTCTAAGTGAAATTCGGTGGAAGGGTCGTACTAAGGATGATAATTCATGGGAGAGGGTTGATAGCATAAAGAAGAATTTTCCAGATTTTAGTTTCTAAGGATAGAGACAGTTTAAAGAGGAAATAATGTTATGTCCATGACCAATACATAGAATACATTATACTCCTAGTCTTGGATACACAGTACTCCAGTGAAACAAGTTGTTAGTTATGCCACGTCATACTGGACGTGACCTGATAGTAACTAGTATCCTTGTGAGGCCCAGAACACACTAAATGGAGTTTAGACAAGGTATGAGACAGTGTATGCATGTGTAGAGTTATCAATAGCAATTCTATGAATAGTTGGTCCATGCATAGGACTCTATTCTAGGTGAATCTATGTATAGGGAACTTAGGGCTATGCATGGCTAAGTGCCCAGGATGGTTTTGGCTCTATATAATGGGTCCAAACTCGTCCTACTTCTCATCATGGTTCTTGATTCATTCCCAGACTCTCACTCAACATTCATGCTTCTTGTTCCTTGGCTTGGGGGTGAGGCTTCTAGAGATTGATTGGATGCTTCTACTTGGTTGGGTGGTTTCTCCACAGTGTGTTATCCTTTGTGTTTAGGATTTGTAAGCAGGATCTAAGGAGCTTCCCTTTTAAGCAAGAAGAGATAGAGCAGGGATCGGGGCAGAAGCCAGCGAGGAGCAGACAATGAAGGGAAGGAGGATCGGACCAGGCCAAGCCATATTTTTGCCATCAAAAATTCGGCTAACATTTGGCAAGTGCATAAACTCACAGGTTTCATGCTTTGCAATTTAGTCTAGAAACTCCCCTTGCATTGCATCACTCCATACCTTTGATCTTTGGCTTGATGTTGGGTCCTTGTTTTCCATGATGTTCTCCATAAGCGGGATGATTTTTTGTGTGTTCATGAGTAGACTACTTCCTTTTACCCTCTTTACTAGATTTTGCTTGCTTTCTTGACCCTTTCAGGCTATCTCTGACATCCTCAAGTTGCTTTTGATACCGCTTGGGAGGCTTTTAGGTTCTTGTGCCAAACTCCTTGGTGTAGTGTATCCCAATGCTCAAAAAGTAAGCTATCTTGTGATAGTAGTGTTTGGCGAATCCGACAATAGATTGGCTAATTCTTGCTGATTTTGGCGAAGGGATGACCTAGTAAATTTCTAGCAAATTCATATGTTTGGCATTAGTTCTAATTGTAATTGTGTTACACTCATTTGAGTGTGACGACATTAAACAATGCCAACCATGGCCTGATGATCATGCAAGGACAACACTGATCAAAACTTTTTTCCCTCTCCAAAACCCTCTGCCATAGAGGTGAAGAGAAAAGGAGAGAGAGCATGGGCTGTCACGCACATCCAACACGAAACACTGCTTAACATATTTATGTGGACAACGGATGTAGGAGCAAGGATCATCACGCGGATACATTGTAGGCCATAGGATTGGATTTAAGAAAGATCTATGGTGAAGATCACGCTACACATGATTGACATGGGCCATTGAACTGGAAGGAATCAGTACATGACAATTGAAAGGGCCTGAAGGGCATTAGGCCAAGCAATTTCATCAAAAATCTTCGAATTAAAATTATGAAATGGACCTGACATTTAGAATTTAATATTTTTCATTAAAAATCTTCGAAATGAAGAGATGGTTCAAAAATTAGACATGCCCTTATTTCCATCTCCTTGAGCCTATTTTGACCAAACGAAGGGCTACAGACTCCAAACGAGTGTTAGATTATTCTCCTACAAATCAACTAATCAACATTTTAATCTTCGTCCAACTTTTATCCAGACCTGCAGATTTCTTCGTGTTTTTACACAGTCTGCATAACTACTCGGAAACGACTTACAATGTTGGCATTTTTGGGATTTTTGTCTTTTGGCATTTTCTCTCACTTCGGTTTTTTCGCAAAATTTCAGATGCCTCAAATGTTAAGAAAATAATGTTGGCAAAGACCTTCGCATTTTTTGCATGACAGTGTACGTTCCTTTCTACAACGTGACAGTTTATGTTCAAATCTGCAGACAGACTGTTTATGACCGAAGCCACCGACTTGCATTAATTTACCAAGCAAGTAATTTATGAGAAGTCCTAACTGGATGGATGTCAGCACATCACAACCAACTAGATGATGCATTTGATGACCTAATTGCTTAGTATAAATAGTTTTTCATATTCCTACATGCATGAAGATCAATTATCAAGTATTGAATAGTTAACGTTCTCTCTCAAGCCTGCGAGCTTGAACACTCCTGAGCATTCTAGCTCACTTTTTTATAGTTGATTAGAGATTGCTATTATGCTTATTGCTTATTAGTAGTTGCGCTTAATTCAGACTTATATTTAGCCGCTCAGAGATAGTTTAGAGTACGTGGCTTCGATCCGCAACTTGTTGTGCTCATTTACTTTTGTTTTGTTTTCATATTGAATCAATACTATCTTCTTATTGCGTTCAGGTTCGTCTCAGAATGTATGCATTTCTATAGTTCTTCGCGATTGATTAGTTGTCTGATAATTCAATGCTTTAATTTTTGGCTATGTAATCACTGAAAGTTAGTTATTATAAGATCGAACGTGATTTCTATCACTATTGTTTTGTTCGAAATTGATAGGCATAGTCATGCATAGAGAAAGAGAGAAATAGTTTATTTCAATGCGCACGATAAGTTTTAATTCTTTTCATTCAAATTCTTTTTATTCAAGTCTATTCGACCTATCTTTCAGCACCTCTTTCCAACATGTAGGACTCTATTTGAAGTCCTACATTTCGAGAATAGCAGAGTCCATAGTCCTTTGTGCTCTGTAAGTATTACAGAATGCTCTTGGCAACTTTTCAGTGTGTCGGACCTGGATTTATGTTAAATTGGCTCAATTTGAACACTACATAGGCAATGTTTGGCCTTGTATTGTCTGCCAAGTACATCAAATAACCAATAAGCATTTTGTAAGGCTTATGTTGCATAACTTGTCGTTCTGCATCATCTTTGGGACAGTCTTCACTTGTCAATATTGTGCCATGTACCATAGGAGTGTTTACTCCCTTGCAATTTGTCATGTCAAAATCATCAATAATCTTTTGAATGTAGCTTGACTGGTGTAGATATAATTTCCCACCTTCAAGAACTCTGTCGATGTGCAAACCCAAGTAGCACTTTGCTTCTCCGATATTTCAAAGTGCTTTGAAATATCTTGCTTCACATGTGCAATCAAGTTTTCACATCTTGACAAGATTAGTGTGTCATTTACATAGACACCAATGATGATGATCTCTCCATCTATGACCTTTACATAAACATTGTAATCGGCCATCAGGGGCTGAAAGACCAAGGATCTGAGAGCGTGATCTTTTTTCTTGTACCACTGTCTGGCAGGCTATTTCATTCCATAAATGCTCTCATCTACAATATGGATCTTTAGATCATAGACAGCTACATAAGCAAATAATATGCGTATTGATGCATGCTTTACAACAGGAGAAAATGTTTCAGTATAGTCGATTCCATGTTTCTGTGAGAAACCTTTTGCAACTAGCCTGACTTTGTATCTCGATACATTGCCATCTGGTCCATATTTATATTTGTAGATCCATTTACACTTGACAATCTTTCTCTCAGATAGAACCAGTTCAATTGTCCAGACCTTGTTTGCTTGCATGGAGCTCATTTCTTCCTCCATTGTCTTTATCCATTTGTCCTTGTCGATGGCTTCTTCATAAGTTTGTGGTTCACCACCGAATTCACAAAACTCTTCGGCTGCCAAAGCTGAGCTGTCAAGCACAGATCTGACTGGTGCTCTTCTTTCTCTTGTCAATATCCTTGGAGATTGTGCAAGAGCTTCGATGGCTTTGTCTTTGTTGAGTATCTTGTAGCAGGTTTCCTAGGTAAAGGCTGCATGTCGGGTTGTTCATCGTCTGAACTGTCACTCAGTCTATCTGAAATTCGACCATCTTCATTTGGATGCTCGGGGTCCACTCCCTTTGTCGATGTCGGTAGGTTGTAGTACTACTTGCCAAAAACTTCATAGCTAACTAGATCCTCATTAGCCCTTGTAAGCCAAGGACAAAGACAAAGATGGAGAAGAGAATGACTCAACTCATCCTTCTATTTCCAAGACCAAGAAGAAGAAAGTCAAGTGTTTCTTTTGCGGCAAGAAGGGGCACTATGCCTCTAATTGCTTCAAAAATAATAATAAACTCAAACAAGCAAATATTTCTAATGAAAAAAAAGAAGACTTTATTTCAAGTGAAGGAGAAGGATCCCTCATGGCGTCAAGCTTTTCTTCAACACCTTTCAAGAAGGATGGAGCATGATACATCGATAGTGGTGCCTCATCACATATGTATTGTTCAAAGGAGTCTTTTGACTCTATTGTACCTTATAAAGGACTTAAAAGATCTATTTATATAGCAAATGATCATGAATGCTCTATTGAAGGAATTGGCAATATTCTATTAAAACTTGCTTCTTCTAGAGTTCTATCACTTTTTAATGTTCTTTTTGTTCCTAAGCTTACAAATAACTTGATAAGTTTTGGAAAGTTGCTTGATTGTGATTGTGATGTGAAATTCAATGCCAATACTTGCTTTATTAAGAAAGGTGATGAGATCCTAGCTAATGGATCTAGATATGGTGGCATCTTCAATTTAAATTCTTATGAGAATGCAAACTTTTGTGAAATTGCTTTTATGTCTAAGGAGGAGTTATGGCATAGGAGGTTGGGGCATCCCAACCATAAATGTATGCTTTCTATGATCAAGAATGATAAGGCTATTGGCCTACTAAGATCACTTTCCAAAGATATCAAGCCATGTGAGGCTTGTGCTATTGTAAAATCTCATAAAAAGCCATATCGAAAGTATTTTATTAAGACTTCTCATCCTTTGGAATTAATTCACTCGGATGTTCATTTTTCTTTCTCAAAAAGTATTGGTGGTGCAACTTGCTTTGTTACCTTCATTGATGATTTTACAAGATATACTTGGTTGTACCTTCTTTCTTCAAAAGCTATGGTGTTTGAACACTTCCTAGCTTTCAAAGCTTATGTTGAAAAACAGTTTTCTATCAAAGTTAAAGCTTTGAGATGTGATGGAGGAGGTGAATACATCTCCAACAAGTTCTATGATTATTGTGAGGTTAAAGGGATTAAGAGAGAATTTTCTTGTGCTTATTCTCCATCTCAAAATGGGGGCCGAAAGAAAAAATCGATCTCTATGTGAATGTGTAAAGCAATCCGAATCGAAGATTCTTTGCCTATTGAATATTGGGGAGAAGCAATAAATTGTGCAAATTATTTGTGCAATAGATTACCTCACAATACACTTGCAGGAAGATCACTATATGAAGTCTTGTTTGAGAAGAGACCTAAGGTTGATCGCCTTAGAGTTCTTGGATGTGCTTGCCTTGTTCATGTACTCTTGGAGATGATCCAAATTCTGTCAAAGGGATCATGGTCGAATACTCATCCAACAAGAAGGCATACAGAATTTATATTCCCTCTACCTCAATTACAATTGAGAGTAGGGATGTTATTTTTCATGAGAATAAAAAATACATCTTTGATGAGGCCGAGATCAAAGATTCTCAAAAGGATTCTCCTATCATCACCCTTGAAAATTATCATGGAGAGATGGGACCGAGAATTGAGGAGGAGTCACCGCGAGTCTTCTCACCAAGAAGATCACAAAGAGAAAGATCCGAGCCTAAGAGGCTCTCATATGGAGATAAAGGTAAACAAGCGGAACTCAACTCCACTAATTATGCATTTTTGTTTAACATGAAGAGCCAAATGATGTACATGAAGCACTCAACTCAAAAGAATGGTTTCTAGCCATGAAGGAGGAATATGATGCATTGATTGCCAATAAGACATGGGAGCTTGTGGATCTTCCATCCAACAAACACACTATTGGTTGCGAATGGGTTTTTCGAGTCAAATATAATCAAGATGGCACAATCAACAAGTATAAGGCAAGACTTTGTGCAAAGGGCTTTGCTAAAGTTTATGGACTTGATTATGAGGAGACTTTTGCTCCAGTTGCAAAGATGGTATCAATTAGAATCATCATTTCTATTGCTTGTTTTTTCAAGTGGCAAGTTTTTCAACTAGATGTCTCAAATGCTTTTTTAAATGGATATCTAGAAGAAGAAATTTATATGGAACAACCCCTTGGGTTCATCCAAGACAAGACAAAAGTTTGCTTGCTCTTCAAAAGTCTCTATGGACTAAAGCAAGCACCAAGATCGTGGTATTCTCAACTTAACACTTTCCTGATCTCACTAGGATTCAATCTTAGTAACTATGATCCTTTCTTGTATGTCAAGTTCTATGATACTGATATTGTCATTCTTCTAATTTATGTTGATGATATTATCCTAACAAGAAGTTGTATCAATTTAGTTGAAGAAACCAAAATTGCACTTGGAAGAGAATTCAAGATGCAAGATCTTGAAAAAATTCATTACATCTTAGGATTAGAGATTGACTTCCATAATGAGAAAGCTTTTGCTTGTCAATCCAAGTATGCTCTTTACTGTTAAAAAAGTTTACTAGATTGTAAGAGTATTGATACTCCTATGGAGCAAATTGTAAAAGACCCTAACAAAGGTGATGAAAGATCCTTCGTGAACATCACTCTTTTTATGAGTCTTATAGGCTCCTTAATTTGGCTCACCATAACTAGGCCTGATGTAAGTTTTATTGTTCATAAGTTGAGCCAAGCTATGCAACGTGACATCTTGCCTTTGATGCATGCATCACAAGATGTCGAACTGGTTGAATCTTTGATGCTAACTCCTGTGATGGTTCCATGCTGGCTTGCTTTATACAAAGCCATTGGGTACATATGACACTGTCTCCTATGCCATAGAACATTCATCGACGCATGGACTTGATGAGCCTGCTTTGTCGATAGGCGTACCTTCAGATGATACAGGTTGCCTCTGCATCTTCTTTGAGTGATTAGTGTATTGGTGCTAGCATCAACTACATTGCATGCTTCATTGGTGAATACCACCCGCATGTCTGCATCTGCTATCCTTGCAATTGATAGTAGATCCTTCTACAATGTAGGCACATATAGGACATCGTCCAGATTTTATCTCTACCATTGGTTGTAGTTGTGAAAAAAGTGGATCTTGAATGGATCTAAACTCCCAAAATACTTCGCTAAGATCTTTGCACAACAAGCTACAAAAGCTAGAAATCTCAAAGCATCCTAATGCTACCTTCAAGTAAGGACTCCATCCTCACTTTCCGGGTAGAGTAGTTTGATGAACTCAACCTATCATTAGTTTCTAACATGATCCCACCATTGGAAGCCATGAATATAATGATTCTTCAACTTTTAGGTTCTGTCCTAATGAACCTAGCACTCTATCAACAAATGATGGATAAGGAGATCTCAGAAGATCTAGGACCCTAAAACACTTTTATCTTGAACTTGGCTGGTTTTCAAGCATACAAAGGAAGATTGAGACACATGCAACACTTTGCACACACTAAACATGGATTACAAACTCAAAGCAACCTGAACACACTCTTACTTAAGCTCTCAAACTTTCCATCAAGGATAAGGAGATTTCAGAAGATCTAGGACCCTAAAACACTTTTATCTTGAACTTGGCTGGTTTCCAAGCATAGAAAGGAAGATTGAGACACATGCAACACTTTGCACACACTAAGAATGGATTACAACTCAAAGCAACCTGAAGAGTTACTTGCATTCGTAGAAAATACACAAGACTAGGCTGCCAAGAATATCTAGAATTGAACAAACTTGATCAACATATGATCAACACACTAAGATATTGATTCAACCTGTAAAACCACATGGAAACCACACTTTTAAAAGTTTATAAACTCTAGCAAATGATAATTACAAGCTTTAGAGGTGAATGAAAGAGCACACTTAGTGAATCACAAGACTAGCTTCGCTAGCTTGTCAAATGTTGATGTTTAGATGTAGATCTAAGATCACTTCACAATGTTCCTCAACTTGTTAAGAACCTGAAAACACATTCGCATAATGGTTGAAACCTTCCAACAAATGCTGCAATCAAATTACATAAGGAGATTTTCTTACATGCTCAACGAAGTACATCAAAATTTATGCAAAAGATTGTTGACAATCTGTTCACCCAAAAGGGGATCTTTCATCCAAGTGGGAGCTTTGCTCAGCCTTTTGGAGAAATACAAAATCACTCAAATATTATTTGTCATCCACTTAAGGAGAGTGTTCATCCACTTAAGAAGAGTGTTCATCCACTTAAGAAGAGTGTTCATCCACAAAGGAGGGTGTTCATCCACAGAAGTGGAGATTGTCAACAATAGATTGAACAAAACATTGTTAGTATTGAATATGCACAAGTCTCACAATCAAAAAATGAATAGGTGTTATGATCTGATCCAAAATAGCTTCTTCTCAGCGTCTGATCTTCAATAGACCTTAAATATGCTTTTGATCCACAAGTTCAACTCAACAAACAAAAGTTAGTAAGATTTGATCAACAATGCAATGCATAATCATGCTAGAACTTGATCAAACATCCAAATATCACCATAAATGGAAATCTTACTAAAAATAATAGCCAACCAGCTCTGATACCATGTGAAAAAAGTGGATCTTGAATGGATCCAAACTTCCAAAATACTTGGCTAAGATCTTTGCACAACAAGCTACAAAATCTAGAAATGGCAAAGCATCTCAATGCTACCTTTGATACACATGAACTTGACAAAGCATTCAAGAGACAAAAGAAGCTAATAAAAGGTACTGATGGAAGCCAAAAACAATAGCATACTAGCCCTACAACAGCAGCCTACCACTTTTGAAAATCTCTTAAGATCATACACAAAATCTTGAAGACAATATACAAAGCAATGCTCTCAATGGAGGAAGAAACTGTAACAATGATCTATTGATCTCTCTCAACAATACAATAAGTTTCTCCAACCTGTCCTCCACAAATTTTAGCCTAATATAGGTGAGAGAGATTACTCTCTCTCTTCTCTCTAGAACTTAGGACCCAATTTTAGGGCACTAGTAGACTAAAATAGCCAATTTTGGCCTATATGTCCAAATAACATGATTTTGGGTCATTTCGAAGGTCCTAAAGTTTGAGAATTCTTCAATATGATACTAAATAAAAGTATCTAGGCCTCTTTCACATGTGTGAAAGGTTAGATCCAAAACTATGTACAAAAATTGCCAATTTAGGCCTCAAACTAGCTAGGAAATGTTGACAATTTTCACAGTAGAGTGTTTAGATATAGTCAGTGAGTAGCCCTTCTGCCTGTCAAAGAGAGTTAGTTCACTGGATAGGTACCTAACTATGCTAAGATGCTAGTTTTAAATGCTTTCTACTTTTTACACTAACTCTACTCCACTTTAACACTACTCTTCCCTATACTAACCACACACACATCATGATTTAGAGTGAAAGAGGGAGAGAAGAAGAGAAGAGAGGGAGATAGATAGATAGTAGAAGAGCAAGAGGGAGAGAAAGAGAGTGAGAGGGGAGATTAGCTCATTTGCTCATTGTGCATGCTAATGGAGAAACATTAACAATTGAAACCAAAAACATGTAAGCTAGAAGCAAAAGCTAACACACAAAGAACATTAGCAAATATTGAATAGCAAATGAGGTTGCTTTTCTCTAAAATGGTAGAGTTTTCTCCTTCTCATTAAGCATGGAAATATGATACAAATGGTTCCTTTTTATGGATGGGGAAGGTCCTTGCCCCTTTCTCCTATTCTAAGAGAGGTGGGATTGAAATCCACACCCTTCACCAAAAACACAAACTAATCAATGGTGGAGAGAGAAACACACTTCACCTACCACCAATTGACTTTGACTAATTAATCAGACTTAGGAACTTAAACTTAAGCTTAACTTTGGCCTTCTACTATTAATTTCTAATTACATGGCCCAAAGTCAAGTTTATGCCAAAATTATCTATTTACAAGTGCTCATTGGGCCATGGGCTTATACACGCAGGATGCCATGACCCTCGCAACTATTTCTATTTTTCTGACTTTATTTATTTACAACATATTGGAAATACAGGACCCACGGCCTGAAGTAGTGCCGGTCCCTCGATACTCTGCCGATTTAGTATAGGGTCTTATTCGTGCTCCTCCGGAGGATGAGATAGCCGGTTACGTCTTTCATGAATGCTAATCTTGATAAATTTTTCTTGTTCTTCGGAGTATGGAAGGACTTATGTACACCGGTATGCAAGCCTTGCAATAAGAAAAGGCCACATGGTTAGCTCAACTGGCACCTGATAATCAGCCACTTACACAGGCAAAAATGAACCTCTATCGACATCAAGTGCAAGTTTACAGCCAAACATTAAACAGCTACCAGGCTGAGTTCGACCGCCATCGCGCAAGTGCCAACCAAGAATTGGCCCAGGAAAAGCACGCTCTCAAGGCGGACCAAAAATTTATAGAACAAAAATCCCAACTAGCCCTAGTGGTAATTCCAGTGCCACCTATATTTGATGTTGCATAGGCCGGCCCCAGCCACGATAAGGGCAAAAAAGCAGTGGGGGGCATAAGTCTAGATCACGGCTCGGGTGCGCAAGACCAAGGGCACCAAGACACCACAGGAGCTGATACCCAAGGGCAAGACACGGGACCAGATACGACACAACAAGCAGATCTGAGCCAAGCACAAACTTCATCTTCCCAAGGCTCAAAATCGATCTTCGTCAGCCGTGCATTCCGGAAGCCAATCTCGATAGAGGATGAAATCAACACTTATCTGGCACAATTCCCACACGAAAGCTCACGTGGCGGCTAGCAATTATCTATTACAATGAAGGAGATCAAGGCAATGAGTTGGCCTACATTCCAACTTTAGGCACTCAACCAGAATAGCAGAAAAGACTGTTTGAATGAAATCCTATGGCCATCAAGGAGTACGTCACCAGTCCTAGGCAATTACGGGTAAATGCCTACTACCTCTCCTACCCAAGCAAGATATAAGTGGGCGGAGTGTGGCACCCCCTGGAGAAGATCACGCTAAAAACAAAGAATTGGCTAAGGATCGAATCAGAGTATGGGGTCCACAATCCTCCACTGACGAATCTGGTGTGAAGGATTTCAGATCATTCAAGATCCAATCCATGTCCCAAATCTTTGGTTACAATAAGGAGCAAACCAACAATCCTGCCAATGTAAAAAAATCAGCACATACATACAAAATGAGATGCAAACTCTAAGAGATATTGATCAAACATGAACCAAAACATAAAATATGTTTGATGTCCATACAATTACAGTACCCTACTGTATTTCACACGTGTGAAACCGAAAATAGCAATAAATGAGCATTCTACACACAAGATTGCAAGATAACACCAAGATAGTGCACCAATGAGTAGTAGAACCCAAAGAGAACCATGTATAATGATGAAATGAGAGAGAGAGAAGAGAGAAGATGTGTCTCTCCACGAGTTACATTCTTTTATAGAGTTTTCAAAACCTATTTGGCCACTTGGCTTTCCCTACAAAATGTAAACCCTACTATTTTTGGGTCTAGATTCAATGTACCCAAAGTTCAAATTTGAATCTCTCTCAAACTCGACTACCAACTTTCCCACACTTTTCAAAAGTGTTTATTGAATGTATTTTAAACTAATATAACTTCAAAAAGTTTATCTCTAAGTCTAAAATGAGTTTTGGCCTCTTATTGACAATTTACCAAAATGTGACTAAACTAGTTGAAATCTCTCACACTCCCTCTTCAACTAGTTTTGGCATAGTTTTGACAGTAGAACTTTGATCCAACTTTAGAATGATCTCCATCCTAAGTAAAGATCTTCTTTCTAAGGTTCTAAAGTATCTTTCATAATTGATATAAAGAATAGTGTCTAAATTGGATGCTTCACTATTTCTTACATCAATTTTACACATCAAGATATAACTAGAACATGAAGAACCAAATAGAATGTGAATGAAATGATTCCTCCATGTTTCACACTTTGAACTCTCTGGAAAATTACAGCAACCAAACAATAAATGTGAGTGATGACCATTTGCTTGCTTGTCTCCTCCAACTTTGTCCTTTGTTGCCTTGTATCCACCATGATACTCCATGAATGAGCCTCCATCTCCATCTTGCCACAAGAAACCATCAAACCTTGGAAATCCATGAGTAGGTGAGTACATTAATGATGCAAATCCAGCACCACATGACTCCATAAACCAAGTAGGTTGCACTAGTCCATCTTCAAGATCTACTTGACACAAGAAAATGACCATGAATTCACCAAAAATTGACAATCTCCAAGTATTGGCACCAAGTAGCTCAACACTTGAGAACTTAGCCATGGATGAGTGACATAATGAACCTCCAATAACTTCATTTCCATCAGCAAAACCATCCAAGAATGCTAGTACAACTCCAACAATAAGATATTGCAAGACAATGTAGCTAGTTTGCCTTCCATATGAAACAGCTCAAACATGAGATAGAACAAGTAAAGTAAACTTGAACAACACTTCCTTGCTGCTCCTTTGACCTTACTTGAGTCTTCAATAAGCCGCAAAAACAGATCCATAACATCTTTGCCAAATAACCTTCCTTTGATGCTCTTGACTAGCTCCAAATTGCCACCTTTCCTTTTGTGTTGTTGAAGCCCTTTGAGACCAACCTCTTGATCCTCCTCTTGATCATCAAAGTCATTGAACAAACTTTGTTTTCCAGATCCATTACTTGCTTTTCCAGTATGAAAACCATGAGAACCAATATCCACTTGCATAGCATCATCAATAAGATCTCCCTTGTCTTGAAGACATTGCCTCTCGATTTGTTCCATGTAATCTTCTCCAACCAACCTTTTGTCATCTCGATCATGAGTGATCAATTCACAATCATAGAATCCTTTGAGTTGATGAAGAGATGTGAGATCCATGCCTTGGATCTTCCCAAGAACCAATCTTCCATTGCTCTTTCCTTCATAAGACCCCCTCTTAATGATTGCATCATAAGAAGTAGAAACCTCAAAAACATTAGAAGCCATGAAAAAAATGATTAGTACCTTCAACATAAGGATGATTGAAGTACTCTCTTTCTTCAAACAAGAACTTCTATTCAATGTTTTAGGTAATGGATCATAGGATAATGATTCTTCCTCACTATCATTCACAATGACATCATTCAAAGTACATCCTACTTTGAACTCTTCACATACTTCTCTTCTTGACTTGTGACTATCTCCCTCACCAAGTCCCTTGATAGAACCATTTGATCTACTCTCTTTATGAAGACATGTGACTCCACTTGCTAGAAAAATGACTTTCTTGGAATCATAACAAAAGAATGTAAAAGAACCACCTCCTTCATGCATGCACCTAGCAACATCCTTTTCCATATGATCAAAGAAATCATTAACAACAATCTTTTCCAAGGAAGAACCTTCACCACCTCCATTGATGAAGTTAGCTCTTTCCTTACCTTTTGCATGCTTGCACTTGCCATGAAAAACCATTGAAACACCATCATTATCCTCAAGACTAGCCAAGTTAGCACAAAGATGAACATCTCCAAGAAGCATATTAGATCTTGACCTAGATCTAGCATAAGGAAGCTTTTTAGACTTTGCATAAGATCCACCAATCTTATTGATGCTAAAAGGTAACTTTGGAAAGTTGAGACCAATCTCCTTTTCCATTCCATCCTTTTTGTTAGCCATAACAAAAGCATCAAGCTTGAAAAGTCTACCTTGTTTATTGCCCCTAGCAACCAAGATTTCTTCCTTTGTAATGAAGCAAGCATCACCACCAAACTTTACCATGTATCCTTTCTCTATCATTTGACCAACACTTAGCAAATTCTTTGAAAGTGAAGGAATGTAAAGAACACCATCAAGTCTTGCTTTCCTATTAGTAGAGAGACAAATAGGAATTGAACCAATACCTTCAATCACACACTCACCACCATTGGCCATGTGAATTGCTTTCTTGGCTCCACCATAAGTGACCAAATAAGTAAAGAACTCCTTGTGACTAGTCATGTGTGAACTAGCTCCACTATCAATCCACCATGAATCTTTGTCACTTTCATTTGATATTGGACCTGAAGAACACATAAAAAGAGAATCACCACCACCTAGATCCTCATCATTAGTAGTAAAGTTGATTTGCTTGCTATCTTCATCTCTTTTCTTCTTCAAACATTCATTTGCAAAATGCCCTTTGATTCCACAATAAAAGCATTTCAACTTAGACTTATCTTTCGTTTTGCCAAAAGAAGAAGTCTCACCTTGATCTTGCCCTTTAGACCACTTGCCTTTGCCTTTGATGAACATAGCCTCCTCTTCATAATGAGATGTCGATGTAGATCCACCTCCTCTTGATTGAAGCCTATACTCCTCATTCACCAAGATCTCTTGCAAATCCACAATACTTGGCAAAGTCTTTTAAATAGCAAAACTTTGAACAAGATTAGCATGATCATCCAACAAGCCATTAAGTATAATTTGAACAAGCTCTACCTCCTTAATGCTTTCATCAATACATGCTAACTCATCATTGAATGCTTTAACCCTCAAAACAAAAGCATGAGTACTCTCTTCCTTCTTTTGCAAACTTTGAAAGATTTGCCTCCTAAGAGTAAGCACTCTTGATGTAGACTTGGATTCTTCCCAAGCCTCCAAAGATGATGTGCACTTACCAACTTCCTTGAGAAGTTCATTGGTAACATTCATCTTGATCATGTGTAGAGCTTTTTTTGCTCTCTTGTCATACCTCATTTGATCTTGTTGAGTTGTTGGTCTCTCCTCCAAACCTTCAACAATCTCCATCAACTCATTCATCTCCAATAAGGACTCCATCCTCACCTTCCAAGTAGAATAGTTGATTGAGGTAAGCCTATCATTGCTCTCCAACATAAAGCTTCCACTTGTAGCCATGTTGAAGTGACCTAATCTTCTCTTTCAACCTGTTCCAATGCACAAAGCACTCTCTTGAATGTCAAAAAATAAACTCAAGAAGAAATCACAAAGATATGGAACCTCTCAAATCTCTTCTAGCACTTCTAACTAGAAAATCAACACATAGAATAGTGAAATCTTGATCAACCTATGATCTATCCTCAATCTAATGATTCTTGCCACTTCCTAAGAATGAAACACACTCAAATGAAGTTCAGTAACCTCACAAACTAGAGATCCAATCAAAATTAGGATTTTGACAAAATCACAAAAAATTGGATATCTCAAATTCTACATGCAATTTTTAGAAACTTGATGTATCTTCTTGTAGACTCCAATGAGACCTTCCTAACGCACCAAAAGTCATCTAATTCCAGTAAGCCAAGTGTGAAATCGTAATTGATCAAGTATATAACCCTATATTCAGTTTTGACCTACAAAAGATCAATTCTACACATGCAAAAATGCTGATTTTTGAGTAGAGATCAATCTAGCATGCTCTAGCATTGGTAACTCCTCCAAATCTTTGATAAAAGTGGCTGATCCTTTCATAACCTGAAACACAAGAGCTTTGATACCATGTGAAGGATTTCAGATCATTCAAGATCCAATCCATGTCCCAAATCTTTGATTACAATAAGGAGCAAACCAACAATCCTGCCAATGTAGAAAAATCAGCATCTACATACAAAATGAGATGCAAACTCTAAGAGATATTGATCAAACATGAACCAAAACATAAAATATGTTTGATGTCCATACAATTACAGTACCCTACTGTATTTCACACGTGTGAAACAAAAAATAGCAATAAATGAGCAGTCTACACACAAAATTGCAAGATAACACCAAGATAGTGCACCAATGAGTAGTAGAACCCAAAGAGAACCATGTATAATGATGAAATGAGAGAGAGAAGAGAGAAGATGTGTCTCTCCACGAGTTACATCCTTTTATAGAGTTTTCAAAACCTATTTGGCCACTTGGCTTTCCCTACAAAATGTAAACCCTACTATTTTTGGGTCTAGATTCAATGTACCCAAAGTTCAAATTTGAATCTCTCAAACTCGACTACCAACTTTCCCACACTTTTCAAAAGTGTTTATTGAATGTATTTTAAACTAATATAACTTCAAAAAGTTTATCTCTAAGTCTAAAATGAGTTTTGGCCTCTTATTGACAATTTACCAAAATGTGACTAAACTAGACTAAACTAGTTGAAATCTCTCACATCTAGCACAAAACAGGTTATCCAACGCGAGATACCTACTGTCACCCAAAACTGGGCCTTTTCATCTGACTCCTTGATCAACCCATGGCTTCAGGCTGCTAGCCCCCTTCTCGAAGCAATGGGCTTTTTCCCAATGCTCTTCTCTTTTGCCATTAACATGGACCTAGCTCTCCACGCTTACGCTACTTGGGACGCACCGAAGTCGCGTTTCCATATCTTGTACCATTTGCATATTCAGAAAAAGAGAGATAAAAAGATAAAAATCGGAGAGCAGTTATTTGAATCACGAAGTAGTGTTTGTTTGAAAAGCTTTTAGATAAGACACGTGCATACTCTAATCCTACTCTAATCCTGAGACTTAATTTTCTAGAATAAATTGGAGGGTGAAATGGAGAGTCATGAACTAACTTATGCAAAAATGTGAAGATTTGTCCCTAAATTTCTAATACAATGCACTTCTTATCATGTCACTTGATCTGAGAATGATCCCAACGAACTCCTATGCCATGGCCAAATCCATATCCGATGCCAATTTCGCAGCCAAGTCCAAACACCAACCACAAGGTATTCCAAGGCTGCGTCCATACACCAAGGCGATGTGGTGCCTTTCCTACAATAATTTCAGGTGGGGAAACCTTCCCTGTGAGCTCATAAACCTTCAGAAGCTACATGTGGAGGCTGTAATCCGACTGTGGCTGGAAGAGCTAAAAGAGTTGGACTTTTTGGAGCTAACTTACAATAGTCTTTCGACTCTAAATGTAATGGAAGTATTCTTGAAGCAAGATCCCTATAGTACGCTTGAACATCTGCTTCATTGCTAGATACGACGACCTCATTTGACCTTGACATTTGTTTACTGAAAGATAAATAGACTACAAATGAAACTCTTTTCTAGAACTGAGCATTTTAAAAAAAACCTTCAGATCAATCAAAATCTGACATCAAACACATACTATGGATTCTTTTCGGGAAGCGAATAATGGAGGCAGGATTGATGGCCTCCGCTTGGGCTGCCTCTTCTTCTCATCAATCATGGAGAGTCTCGTAGATTTCTGACTCGGAAATCTTCTACGGTTCCTGTTTGATCTTCCAACAAACTGAAAGTTTTGCTCCATGTAGTTTAAGGCGCGGTTCAAGAGCGCCCGGTTATGATCAACGCGGTAGCCAGCATAAATGGTACCAAAGTTAATGGAACTAAGCTTCAGATAGCAATACGGATGCATCAAAAAATAAATCTGTGATCAATGGTAGAGACGAAACTTGAGCTCTACAACAATCTACATGTAATGATAAAAAGGACAGAAGTTACATGAAGCATGAAGGAGCCTACTCAAGAAAGACAGATGCACCATCATTTCCAAGAAACATAGAAACTAAATGATTCTAGTAAAACCGCAAAAGGCTACTCTCTACAGACTTTAAATAGGTAAGACAGGTAGATAACAATGACCAGACATTGAATTGTCAACCTTTTTAAAAATGCATTTTCCGAAGTCACGCTGACTTTATTCTTCTCACGAACAATTTTGACAGCATCCCCCAGAACTCTAGCCTTTTCTCCAACCTTGATCCGATCCTGCAAGAACAGATGAGCCTAAATAGTTGAAATCTGTTCAAAATAAAAATGAAGAGCTTAAATTTGGAGTGGGGATATCCTTTGTTTTTGCCATTGTTGGCATGTCGAATCTAAGCCAACACAACCCAATGGTGCTCTCAATCCTACCCTACTGCAATTGCACTGACAGTCATCGAAGGAGGTTGTTGCTGCAACTGTTGTGAACGCTGGCAGAATTGAAGGAGGTCGCTGTTGAAGCTGTTGTGAGGAGGGTGTGCCATCTTGTTGTCAACCAGATGAGCCTAAACAGTTGAAATCTGTTCAAAATAAAAAAAGAAGTGTTTCAAGTGAACTCAATGCAAAGGCTGAGTGTTTCAATCCAGAGCTTGGTTATCTTATTGTTTGTATACTTGCAATTCTTTGAATGAGATGAACAGTGAAGAGTTAGAACCATTAGCTACTCATGTTAATGATACATTTCAAACCAAGGCAAGGGTAACACAACAAGCGGTCCGTGCTCAAGAATGGTAATGCTAGCACGCCTCCATCCTCCTGCCCATAGAAATCCAGCGATTGGCCCCTTTGGTGCCCTGCCATTTAGCCTTCGTTTCGCTCAAAAAAGGTAATGCTAGCACGCCTCCATCCTCCTGCCCATAGAAATGCGAGTAGCCACATAGTTGTTTTGGTTAGTGTTAGCTCATCAGTGGTAGGGACAACTTATGCAATCAAAATAAAATCTTAACAAATTAGTGTAAAGAATCTCACAAAGCTAATTCAACATATATGGTGGAACGAAGCATAATCATGTACAGAAAGTTCATATATGTATATGCTATTGTTTTCAACATTAAGCTTTTGAAGAGTAAACAAATGTGCATACCATCTTGAAGCTGCGTTTGTTGCTCCATTGTTTGCAACCTCAGCTTCAGCTCACTGTTTTCACTCGTGAGTCTCGTCCAAAATGACTAGCCTCTGACAATGATCCAATCCACCCTCTAGATATGAAGCCTCCAAAATGAGAGAGAGAGAGAGAGAGAGAGAGAGAGAGAGAGAATCCAGCCTCCAAAATGTGCTAGAGAGAAAGAGTCTTTCCAACGATGGTGCACAATGCATTTGATGTTGTGCAAATAGTGAAGGAGTGTCCCAATAGATGGTGCAAAAACACGAAGTGCAACAATCTATGTTTTGATCGGTTTTGCGAAGAATGGAGTGACTATGTTTTGATCGGTTTCGCCATAGGATCCAATAGCATTCTAGTTTTATCCTCCGTGCCTAGAGTCAGAAAAAGTTTTTGGCCTAAATGCACACTCCGACATTGCAAGCATCACCATTCTAATGCAAGAGGGCGAGGGATTGCAAGTGGCTACCGAAAATGATACATGGGAGATGATGTCACCTTATCCGAATAAGACATTGATCAATAAGCCACATAATAAATAATAAGACCATTGGTCCTTTGGATAATGTAATAATTGACTATGTTCCTTGTGACTGCGTCGTTTCATGTTGTAATACTCTCTCTCATTGTATAAGACTGTTGCCCACTCATTCATTACTCAATATACATTGTTGTTTAGTTTCTCTCTCTCTCTCTCTCTCTCTACGTTCTTACCTTCTGTTGGTGCATGAAATCACAATATGGTATAGAGCCATGGGCTCATAATGACCCTGGTTAGAGACTAACATTGGCAAGAGAGAACAAATAGGTGCTTCATTTTGAGGGAGGAGGCAAGCAAGAAGAAAGCTTGGGGAGTTGAGCTATTGTGGTGCAAAAATGTTGAGGACCTGCGATATAGTCCGCTGAAGCCCTGACAGAGAAGTAGTTGGACATTTTAGAAGTTGTCTATATAAAGCGTTGAAGTTATGATGTCAAAGTGGACAGGAGCACCAGAAAGATTATCTATTCCGATTTGAGTCGTTACTATGAGAGAGCCTACGTGGATATTCAATCCATGACATCTTGAGTGGAGTTATGAGTTTGCGTTTGGATCTGCAACCTTACAACCTGAGTGAAGATGCTAGTTGCAGCCCATTAGATGATTGTTGAGGCCCATCAATTCAGCTTCTAATTAAACTGGAGAACAACAATGATAGTTTCAACTAAATAGTCTGTGTAGAGTGCTAAGAACGACCAATGCCATCTTGTTTTGTTTGTGAAGAGAAAACTTGATCTTCTGTTGCTGCATTGATGTGATCACCAGTCCAAAAGAAAAAAGAAGACGATGTCAAAGTTCAGCCTGGTGGCTTTTGCAGGGGCATTGCTGAGTGACGAAGATGTTGTGTGTAACATCTTCAAATAACCGGTTAACGCAAACACACAAATATTGCTGCTTTTATCTTCACGCTCCATGGAAAAATGAGACCATCTCAAAAGTTCTAGCTCATCTGTAGTCGACATTGGGCAACGTTGCATTGCTGTATGAGTGACCAGCGACGCTGCTATTTTTTATGAACTACAGATCATCATTACAAATGGGAGATACAAAAGTGCCCAACATAGAGCTATTGTGAAAAGCCAAAGCACAAGGAGATCCTACGTCACCTTCTTTTATCCAGCAATAGATCTCATGATCTTTTCTGTGCCAGAGCTAGTGGACGCGAAGGTAGGCCCTGTGTACAGGGGTTTCCACTTCAAAGCATATCTGTAGGCACTATGCATTCCCTACCAGATTTTGAGGCCGTAGCTTACTTGTCCAAGACTAAAGGAGCAACAATCTATGCGTGGGATGAGTGTCATTCTCTGCTTGCAGCTGCTAAGCTGAAACGTCTCTTTCTATACAAATTTTTGGAAATTAAGATTTGAACACACAAATGACAGTAGTCGCAATGATCTGGCTATAGGAAGGAAGGAAGGAGAGAGAGAGAGAGAGAGAGAGAGAGAGAGAGAGAGAGAGAGAGAGAGAGATATGGCAGCAGAGGGCTATGCATGCTTTTTTCCATACATGCATTCCCTACCCATCATTTTTAATTAAAAAAGTGTGGGTGAGGGTAGGAGGATGCATGATGCACCCATACACATGCGCAAAAGCGTACATAAATATATATATATATATATTTAAACTTATGTACATTTTTGCGCGTGTATGAGTGCACTATGCATGCTCTTCCACTCACCCATGCATAAGCTTTTTTCAACTAAAAAACTTGGGGAGGAGGATGCATGTATGGGGAATGTGCATATCTTCATACATTGTGTGCATTGAGGGGTGGATCCCAAAAAGATTCCTCACCCTCACCCTCTCCCCCAAAAAGATTTAAATAGTTAAAGTTTGAAGTTAAGTTTTTATTTTTTTCACACACTTCAATGTGCTTTAAACTTTAGCCAATAGTCTTTATTACTTGGCTTTCTTATTTATTTTAAATTATCAAAGTTTTACCCATAAATTATGAACATAAAAATTTTCTTGACTACCTTAAATTGTTTTTTTTTTTTTCAATCTTTTAAATTCCTATCTTGGCCCGCCATTTTTAAGAATGTTTAATCACAAGCCCAAACTCACTAGCTTTAACTCCTAAATCGTTACTCACAAGCTTTTATCCATGGGCCAAAAAATGCACAATTAAAAAAAAAGGAGGGGGATGGGGTGAGGGGAGTGAAAGAGACGATAGAAAGAGAAAAATAAAGGGGGAGGAGGAATTTGGAACACACGTACATGCACACGCACGCACGCACGCACACACGTGTGACTATGTGTGTGTGTGCGCGCGCGCATGCCTGTGTGTGTGTGTGTGTGTGGTGTGCGTCTTATGTGTGTGTGCATATCCGTTGTGTGTGTGTGACCCCCGACACAATGAATGCATGTGTGTGTGCACGCATGTCACACACACACATCTCCATATAAAAAACCTTTTGTGGATGAGATATATTGTATGAAGTATAGAGTCTAAAGTCCTTTTTTTTCCTTCTCTCTTTCCCACGGGCCCCACTTCTCTCTCTCTCTCTCTCTCTCTCTCTCTCTCTCTCTCTCTCTCTCTCTCTCTCTCTCTCTCTCTCTCTCTCTCTCCGCATTGCGCTCGCATGCACACACATACACACACACACACACACACACCCCATCGACCGTCCTTGCCATCGGCTGGCACACTTCGGCCACGTACGATACACACACATATATCAACCGTCCGCGCCATCGGCTTGCACACTTTGGCCACGTACGATACACACACATACATCGACCATCAGTCAACGACCATCGACTTTCCACCTTAAGCACCGCTTGCTCACCCGTCAACGACGGACACTCTTTACTAGTATCTATATATATATTTAAACTTACGTACAGTTTTGCACATGTGTATGGTGTGAAAATTGTCAACATTTCCTAGCTAGTTTGAGGTCTAAATTGGCAATTTTTGTATATAGATTTGGATCTAACCTTTCACATGTGTAAAAGAGGCCTAGATACTTTTATTTTAGTATATATTTCATGTTGAATAAGTCTCAAACTTCAGGACCTTCGAAATGACACCAAAATCATGTTATTTGGACATATAGGCCAAAATTGGCTATTTTAAGTTACTGGTGCCCTAAAATGGGGTCCTAAGTTCTAGAGAGAGGAGAGAGAGTCATTCTCTCACCTATATTAGGCTGAAATTCATGGAGAACAGGTTGGAAAAACTTATTGTATTGTTGAGAGAGATCAATAGATCATTATCACAGTTTCTTCCTCCATTGAGAGCATTGCTTTG
Organism: Diphasiastrum complanatum; assembly: GCA_029204225.1. NCBI lineage: Eukaryota > Viridiplantae > Streptophyta > Lycopodiopsida > Lycopodiales > Lycopodiaceae > Diphasiastrum > Diphasiastrum complanatum. The sequence goes on from CM055103.1 coordinate 12,481,714, forward strand.
TGTATTGTCTTCAAGCTTTTGTGTATGATCTTAAGAGGTTTTCAAAAGTGGTAGGCTGCTGTTGTAGGACTGGTATGCTATTGTTTTTGGCTTTCATCAGTACCTTTTATTAGCTTCTTTTGTCTCTTGAATGCTTTGTCAAGTTCATGTGTATCAAAAGTAGCATTAAGATGCTTTGCCATTTCTAGCTTTTATAACTTGTTGTGCAAAGATCTTAGGCAAGTATTTTGGGAGTTTGGATCCATTCAAGATCCACTTTTTTCACATGCTATCAGAGCTAGTTGGCTGTTATTTTTAGTAAGGTTTTCATTTATGGTGATATTTGGATGTTTGATTAAGTTCTAGCATGATTATGCATTGCATTGTTGATCAAATCTTGTTAACCTTTGTTTTGTGAGTTGAACTTGTGGATCAAAAGCATATTTCAGGTCTATTGAAGATCAAAGGCTGAGAAGAAGCTATTTTGGATTGGATCATAACACCTAATCATTTGTTGATTGTGAGGCTTGTGCATATTCAATACTAACAATGTTATGTTCAATATATTGTTGACAATCTCCACTTATGTGGATGAACACTCTCCTTTGTGGATGAACACTCTCCTTAAGTGGATGACAAATACTCTTTGAGTAATTTTGTATTTCTCCAAAAGCCTGAGCAAAGCTCCCACTTGGATGAAAGATTCCCTTTTGGGTGAACAGATTGCCAACAATCTTTTGCATAAATTTTGGTGTACTTTGTTGAGCATGTAAGTAACTCTCCTAATATAATTTGATTGGAGCATTTGCTGGAAGATTTTAACCTCTATGCAAATGTGTTTTCAGGTTCTTAACAGGTTGAGGAACATTCTCATGTGAAGTGATCTTAGATCTACATCTAAACACCAAGATTTGACAAGATAGTGAAGCTAGTCTTGTGATTCATTAAGTGTGCTCTTTCATTCACCTCTAAAGCTTGTATTTATCACTTGCTGGAGTTTATAAACTTTTAGAAGTGTGGTTTACATGTGGTTTTATAGGTTGAATCAATATCTTAGTGTGTTGATCATATGTTGATCAAGTTTGTTCAATTCTAGGTATTCTTGGCAGCCCAGTCTTGTGTATTTTCTAAGAATGCAAGTAACTCTTCAAATCATAACTTGATTTGGTCACTTGCTGAAAAGTTTGAGAGCTTAAGCAAGAATGTATTCAAGTTGGTTTGAGTTTGTAATCCATTCTTAGTGTGTGCAAAGTGTTGCATGTGTTTCAATCTTTCATTCTATGCTTGGAAACCAGCCAGGTTCAAGATAAAAGTGTTTTAGGGTCCTAGATCTTCTGAGATCTCCTTATCCATCATTTGTTGAGAGAAAAGTGAGTTCTAGGTGCATTAGGACAGAGCCTAAAAGTTGAAGAACCATTATATTCATGGCTTCCAATGGTGGGATCATGTTAGAAGCTAATGATAGGTTGAATTCATCAAACTACTCTACTTGGAAAGTGAGGATGGAGTTCTTACTTGAGTTGAATGAACTCATGGACATAGTTGCAGGAACTGAAGAGAGACCACACCCATAGTTCAAGAGCAACAAAGGTTTGATAAGGAGGCTAAAAGGGCTCTTCATATCATTAAAATGAATGTTACCAATGAACTTCTCAAGGAAGTTGGTAAAAGTCAAAGTGCAAGTGAGGCATGGAATGCCTTGAAGAAGCTCTTTGAATCAAAGTCCACATCTAGGGTATTGACCCTAAGGAGGCAAATATTTTCTAGTAGACAAAGAGAGGGAGAAAGTGCTCATGCATTTGTCTTGAGAGTTAAGTCCTTAAGTGATGATCTAGCATGCATTGATAAAAGCATAAAAGATGGTGAAATAGTCCAGATTATGTTGAATGGTTGCTAGATGAACATGCTAACCTTGTGCAAAGTTTTGCCATTCAAAGAGTCTTGCCAAGTGTGGTTGACTTGCAAGAAATCTTATTGGCTGAAGAACATAGGTTGCAATCAAAGCTTGATGATGCATCCTTGCAAGGTAGAGGTGAAGAGACTTTCTTCACAAAAGGCAAAGGCAAAGGGAAATGGTCCAAAGGTGGTAACTCGGATCATGATGATCACTCTTTCTCCTCCTCTTCTACTTTTTTTAGAAAGAAAGATAAGTCAAAGTTCAAGTGCTTTTATTGTGGGATAAAAGGTCATTTTGCAAATGAATGTCATAAGAAGCAAAGTAATGAAAGTAGCAAGCAAAACAACTTTTGTACTTCTAATGAGGATCTAAATTCTTGTGATTCTCTCATGATGCGTTCTTCAAGTCTAATGTCAAGTGGAAGTGACAAGGATTCATGGTGGATAGATAGTGGATCTAGTTCACACATGACTAGTCACAAGGAGTTCTTTACTTCTTTGATCTCTTATGTTGGAACCAAGAAAGTGGTTCACATGCCAAATGGTCATGATTGTATGATCAAAGGTATTGGCTCAATTCTTATTTGTCTTTCTACTAATAGGAATGCAAGGCTTGACGGTGTTTTTTACATTCCTTCAGTTTCAAGGAATTTGTTAAGTGTTGGTCAAATGTTAAAGAAAGGGTACAAGACAAAGTTTGTTGGGGATGTTTGCTTCATTACTAAGGGAGATGACTTGATTGCTAAGGGCAATAGACAAGGTGTACTTTACAAGCTTGATGCATTTGTTATGTCTAACAAGAGGAATGAAATGGATGTTGGTGGTTCTCTCAACTTTCAAAAGTCAATTCCTAGCATCAATAAGATTGGTATATCTTATGCAAAGTCTAAAGAGCTTCTTTATGCTAGGTCTAGGTTGAGATCTAATGAGCTTCTTGGGGATAATTATTGTTGTGCTAACTTGGCAACATTTGGTGAATCTATGATCAATGTTTTGGATCCATTGGATCTTGAAGATGGACTAGTGCTACCTACTAGTCAAATGGAGTCATTTGGTGCTAAATTAGTATCATGTTTGAACTCTTCTACTCATAGATTTTCAAGTCTTGGTGGCTCTTCAATGGAACTACATGGCACGTGCAAAAATGGAAAAGGTAAGAAGAGAGCTAACTTCATCAATAAAGGTGATGAAAACTTGTCTTTGGAAATGGTTGTTGCTAATGACTTTTTTTTACTCATTTGGAAAAAGTCGGTGCTTTGAGAATGATGGAAGAAAAAGTTTCTTTTGCATCTTTATGTGATGAGTCCAAGAAAGTCATTTGTGCAACAAGTGGTGTCACATGTATTCATAAATAAAGTAGATTAAAAGGTTCTATCATGAGACTTGGTGAGGAAGATCTCAAGTCAAAAGGAAGAGATGAATAGGAAGTGTTCAAAGTAGGATGTACTTTGAATGATGCTTTTGTGAATGATAGTGAGGGTTCATTATCATTACCTATATCATTGATTAGAAGTCCAGGTTTGGCAAGAAAAAGTACTTCAATCATTCTTATGTTGAAGGTACCGTGTATTCTTTTCATGGCTTCTAATGTTCGAGATTCTTCCATTTCTTATGATGCAACTATCAAGAGAGAGATTGCTAACTTTTGTGGTGTGATTATTAAGAGGGAGTCTTGTGAAGGAAAGGGCAAAGGAAGAGTGACTCTTGGGAAGATCCAAGACATGGATCTTACATCTCTTCATCAACTCAAAGAATGCTATGATTGTGGTGGAGTGTTCATGCATGATCAAGATGGCAAAAGGTTAGATAAAGAAGACTACATGGAGCAACTCAAGTGACAATTTTTTCAAGGCAAGGAAGATCTCATTGGTGATCTCATTGAGGTTTGGTTTGAGCTCAAATGGGCTGGTTTTATTAGGTTTTATACTCAACTTCATCTACTCTACTTCATGTTGGATAGAATTGTAGAAATCTATCTTTTGGTTTATGATGGTGACATTGTTTTCACTAACTATGGTGAAAGGTTGAAATCAAGCAATGATGAGATTTTATGGGATGTTAATCATGTGTTTGAGAGGGAGTATCTTCAGAGGTTCAGATCTGAAGATGTTTATAAATGCAAAGTCCTTGATGTTTTATTGGAAGATCAAGATGTTGATCTTGAATTGCTTCATCAACAACAAGAGACAAGTAACAATTGAAAGCTAGTGAAAAGCATCAAAGGGGATCCACATGGGCAAAGCATTTTGGATTTGTTTTTACAGGTCCTTGAAGGTTCAAGTAAGGTTCTTGGAGCATCAAGGAAGTGTCCTTTTACTCTACCTTACTTGTTTAATCTCATGTATGAACATTGTCATGTCAATGTGTTGGAATTGTCAAAATTCAATGAAACTAGTTCCACAGTTTTGCATCCTTTGGATCTTGGAGATGGAATAGTTATCATTGCTGGTTTTTATGATCAAGTACATGCATTCATTCAAATATTGAAAGATATTAAAGTATTCAATATGTTTACTTTTGAGCAAAGTTCAAGATCTAGCATCCTAGTGTTGGCAAATTGGCAAATTGTTGACAATGTAGGATCAAGCGTTGTATGCAAATCTTGTGGAGATACTTCAAGTATTTCAAGTTCAGGTTTTGCTCATTCAAATGGAACAGAGAACACATCATTTTGGCATTCATTCACTCAAGGGCTTTCATGGATTGGAGATCTACAAAGATGGAGGTTCATTCATGGAGATACATGGTGCATTCACTATGGGCATAGTGGAATGTGGAGGAGACATGCAAACACTTGTTGGTTACTTTCACTTACAACTTGTTTGCTGCTGTTTTACAGAGAATTCAAAGGTGGATACATGGAGGAATCCTTTCATTATGATTCTATATTCTTTTACATATATCTTGTTCACCATTCTATGTAAAATTGATGTAAGAAACAGTGAAGCATCCTATATGGGCACTATTATCTATATCAATTATATTGTACTTCATATTGTACATACTAGAACACTTGAAAAGAGATCTATTATCATGATGGAGATCATTCTTAGGTTGGAGCAAAGTAGTGTTATAAAACTAGCAAGTTAAGATGAAGAGGGAGTGTGAAAATTGTCAACATTTCCTAGCTAGTTTGAGACCTAAATTGGCAATTTTTGTACATAGTTTTGGATTTAACCTTTCACACGTGTGAAAAAGGCCTAGATACTTTTAATTTAGTATATATTTCATGTTGAAGAAGTCTCAAACTTCAGGACCTTTGAAATGACACCAAAATCATGTTATTTGGACATATAGGCCAAAATTGGCTATTTTAGGTTACTGGTGCCCTAAAATTGGGTCCTAAGTTCTAGAGAGAGGAGAGAGAGTCATCTCTCTCACCTATATTAGGCTGAAATTCGTGGAGAACTGGTTGGAAAAACTTATTGTATTGTTGAGAGAGATCAGTAGATCATTGTCATAGTTCTTTCCTCCATTGAAAGCATTGCTTTGTGTATTGTCTTCAAGCTTTTGTGTATGATCTTAAGAGGTTTTCAAAAGTGGTAGGCTGCTATTGTAGGCTGGTATGCTGTTGTTTTTGGCTGCCATCAGTACCTTTTATTAGTTTCTTTTGTCTCTTGAATGCTTTGTCAAGTTCATGTGTATCAAATGTAGCATTAGGATGCTTTGCCATTTCTAGCTTTTGTAGCTTGTTGTGCAAAGATTTAGCCAAGTATTTTGGGAGTTTGGATCCATTCAAGATCCACTTTTTTCACATATGGATGCGCCATGCATGCTTCTCCCCTCACCCATGCATGCACTTTTTTTAACTAAAAAATTTGGGGAGGAGGATGCATGTATGGGGAAAAGGATATCCCCATACATTTGCACATTGTGTGCATTGAGGAGTGGGCCCGAAAAAGATTTCCCACCCCTTACTCCCACTCACTAAATTCAAATATCTTTCTCTAAATTCAAATATTTGAAGTTTGAAGTTAAGGTTTTATTTTCTTCACACACTTCAATGTGCTTTAAACTTTAGCCAATAATTCTTATGACATGGCGTTCTTATTTATTTCGAATTACCAAAGTTTTACCCATAAATCATGAACATAATTTTTTTTTTTTGACTACCTTAAACTCCCTTTTTTTTTTTTTTTTTTTCAATTCTTCAAATCCCTATCTTGGCGGGCCATTTTCAGGAATGTTTAACCACAAGCCCAAACTCACTAGCTTTAACTCCTAAATTGTTATCCACAAGCTTTTATCCATGGGCCAAAAAATACACAATTCAAAAAAAGGAGGGGATTGGGTGAGGTGAGCAAAAGAGACAATAAAAAGAGAAAAATAGTGCGGGAGAGAGGATTTGGAACACACGTGCAAGTGTGTGCATACACACACACATACACCTCCATATATATATATATATATATATATAAATATATATGTATATATATATACATACATATGTATACATATATACATACATATAGATATATGTATATAGATATATATGTATACACACACACACACACACACACACACACACACACACACACACACACACACACACACACATATATATCATAGTTGCATCACGATTGGGTATATACCATTGATGAAACAACAATAGTGAATGGGTATCTTTCGTATAGGCATAGAGACAGCGGAGTGAAGGTGAAGTCGCATGGAATAGAATTAGATAACAGGTGGGTAGTACCGTACAACAGATGGTTGACACTACATTTTCAGTGTCACATCAACGTAGAGATATGTGTACATATACGTAGCAAGAAGTATTTGTACAAGTATGTGTACAAGGGACCATATATGATTACGGCAGCGGTTGTGGAGGGTGGTGGTCAGACATTTGCGCCAGTCAATGAGATAGAGCAATTTTTAAATACTCGATATTTCTCTACGAGTGAGGCTTGCTGTCGATTGTTTGGGCTTTCTATGGGTGCTCATAAGCCAGTTGTGACTCGACTGGCAGTTCATCTGGCAGGACATGAGTTGGTTTTCAAAGGCCCGAGAGTTGTTGTACCAAGACTTGCCACGGTTTTACGTTTACAATAGGAGAGTGCGAAGGTGGACCCGTAGAATTAATGCACAGTCTGTGGACATATGTATTTTGTCCATCCGTCTGAAGGCTTTTGATGGCATGTCGACTCATTATCTGGGACGAGGCTCCCATGGTACATAAGTATGCCATTGAGTGTGTGGATTGATCTCTACGGGACATATTGGGTATTGATACTCTATTTGGAGGGATTCCGATCATTTTTGGTGGTGATTTTCATCAGGTGAATCTTTCCGGAAAGGCCATCATTCAGCAATAGTCTTTCCATTATTTGATCAAGCTTGAGGAGGAGAACCCATGGATGTCTGAAGAGAACTACCAATAGTCAGATCTAACATGGATGGACCAGGTTACCAGTTTACAAAAGTTAAAAATTAGAGAATCTCAAGATCTAGTCAAAGAAAACTTTAAAATAGCACTTTTTTCATGATTTTTGGATATTCCTTGGGAGATGGCTCTTGAAACTTGGACAGTCACTAGATCTGACCCAGATGCATCCATAAAAATCTCTGCGAGAGTTCCTGATGAGAAAAATATCATTTTTGAGTGTGTGCAAGGGTTCCCAGAAGCTGAATCTTTAGAATCTTTGCAGAGCATCAAGATCATCCTACCAACCATTGCAAGGGGCATAAATGGAATCTAAACAGTGAAATTAGCCTGCCTACATGGTCTGATCTTGAAAATCCAACCACATGAGCATGTTGTGCGAGAGATCACCTCCTGCAAGAGTTGAACCCTCGCAGAACCTTTGTAGGACAGTCAAATCACCTTCTGAACTCTCATAGACTTCTCTGAGGTCTTAGAATTTTGTGAAGAAGGTCCCTGCCAAAATTTGGGTGGAACTGAGCAATGGAAAGTGGATTTTACCTAATATGCACTCAAAATTCCGTTATAGTAAGGGCTGAATTCGAGCTATTTGTCACTTTGCTGGCGAAGCTCTGTTCAAATTTTCACTGAAATTTTCAAGTTCTCTGATTGTGACCAAACTTCATACAAGCTATCATCTGCACATTCTACACCTAGGTCTGCGCTCTGAACTACAGTTCTTACCATCCGACACTCGTTATTCACAGTTTTTGTCGTTTCCACCTCTTTTTATCTTTTTCACCGTTTTCCCTATTTTTTTGCCCTTTAATTATCATTGCTAACATGGCCTCTTCATCCTCTGAAGACTTTGGCACCAAGCAAGTGATCCACCATGGCTTCAGACTGCTGGCCCACTTCTTGAGGCAATGGGTTTTTTCCTGATGCTTTTCCATTCCGAGATTAACATGGGCCTCGCCCTTCACGCTTACGCTACCTGAGACACATCGAAGTCGCGCTTTCACTTCCTATACCAACAAGGTACCACGTACAAGGTCAGGATTAACGCAAACTCAATGGTCACCATTGGCATTATGTTCGGTGACCGTCAGCCCATCTCCCATCATCAACCAAAAAGCCTGATCAAACCTTTCGTTGCCAAGACTGCACCAGAGATCCCCATCCAAACTAACAATGGTTACCTGATAGATGCTATCACGGAACCAATCATACAGGTGGTTGCACATCTGTTGAACAACTTTCTAGTTATTTCAACATTTCGCAAGGACAGAATCTAGTCCACGCTGCTGATTCAGATAGTAGAGTCCTTTCTGGGATTTCCTAGTTCCACGGTTGTGTCATACGACTGGCACGTCTTTCTCATTCACAAATTAACCATCTCCATCAAACCCAACAACCGAGAGTGTATCGCAGTAGGTCCCCTGTTGTGTAAATTTGTCTGTGCACTTCTTGAGACAAAAGTGTGCTGCTTCCGTCACTCTAGCCTTTTATCTTCCATCATGTCGCACACTAACCTTTATCCACCATCTACCGCATCCACATCCTCCCAACCTGCAGTTATTAACACAACGGCTAGCAAGAGAATACATGGCACTGCCCCTGCCGGCTGGCAGATATCGTTCGCGACCCTATGGATGATGTTGCTTGGCCCTGGCTAGTGGTTGCGCCTTGGCTCTGGTCTCGCGTCTCAGCGGCCGCATATATATGTCCTTGGTCTTGGCCTTCGGACCCTTGATCTAGTTGAAATCTCCCTGTTGCCTACTAGTTCTGATCTTGGCTGGTACTAGTTTGTGCAGCGTCAAAATTAGGTGGCAGTGGAACTACCACGGGGGTGGGCTGGGCCTTCGTTTCCATGTATTTCTGGCATGCCTTGAGGGCTTGCTTGGCCTGGGCGAGCTCTTGCGTTGCGCTTGTCCGATACTTATTGAACTCTGCTTGGTAGCTGTTGAGGGTTTGGCTATAAATCTGCACCTAATGCCATAGAAGATTCATCTCTGATTGGGAAAGCGGCCTTGTGTCCAGTGTAGATTGAGCTAACCAGACGAGCTTCTTGTCTTGTAAGGCTTTAACCTCCGTCCCCAGGCGCATGTTCTCTGCTTCCAAAAGTGTAAGTTGTGCCTGGATGGGGACAAGCCGTTGGGATGCTTAAGCTTGAAGCTCCCACACCTTTGTGGAGGCCTCAGTCAACGCTTTGGAGAGGCTTTGAATATATTTGTTTAGGCCCTCCTCCTTCTGCTACAGCTTGGCAATCTCCTGGTGAGATCACTGGATAGGTGCCTAACTATGCATAGATGCTACTTTTAGTTAATTTCCTACTTTCTCCCTTAACTCTACTCACCACTATACTATTCCTCTTTAACTCTACTCCTCTACACTAACATACATCATAGTTTTGGTTGAAGGGAAGGGATGGAGAAGAAGAGATTGAGAAGAGAAGAGAAAGAGAGAGAAAGAGAGTGAGGGTGGAGGTTAGCTTAAATGCTCCTTATGCTTGCTAATAAAAAAACATTCATTATGGCAAAAAATAAACACGAAAATCGAAAGCAATAGAAAACACAACCAAGAGCAATAGCAAGTAGTGAATAGCAAATGATGATGCTTCTCTTCCAAAAATGGTAGAGTTTCCTCCTTCTCATTAAGCATGAAATTAGTGTACAAATGGTGCATTTTTATAAAATGGGAAAGGCCCTTGCCCTTCAATCTTATTGGCTAATATTCACAATGATCCTATCCATGCACCTTGGACCCAACTTGATCCAAGTGTCCACAAAAAGTACATTAGAAATGACAAGATTCATGTGAGTCCCAATTTGGACCCAACTCTAAAAAGTGATCTCTAAGTTTAAAAATGACATTGGGCCTCTAGTTTTATTTTAATTACAAGGCCCAAGTCAAGTTTATTTTATTTACAACTTCAATTGCGTGCTCATTGGGCCATGGGCTTATACACGCATGATGCCATGCCCTCACAACACATTTTATTGGAGGATTTTGTTTATTTACACTTTGTTGGGGATACCCCCAACATCAACTTGCACTAGACTCAAGGCCGCTCTCTCAATCAGAGATGAATCTCTTTAGACGTCAGGTGCAGGTATATAGCCAAATGTTAAACAGCTACCATGCAGAGTTACTGAGCAAGCGCACTAACTCACGAGCTTGCCCAGGCCAAAGAAGCCCTCAAGGCTTGCCAGCAGTACATGGAGAAGAAGACCCAACCCACCCCAGTGGTAATTCCACCGCCACCAGTAGGCGAGAGGGCTATCACTACGTCGTCGGACCGAAGACCCTATAGACATTAGGGTTAATGGAAGCAGACTTAGAAAGTACAACGAACCATGTATTTTATCTTGATATGTACTAACTTTGTTTAAGTTTGTTTTTTATTTCATTGTTGTTGCTTTTCTATTATTACATTTTTACTTATTGCCTGCTTGTCATTTGTAGGTTTTTGGGATGTTTTAGCTGTCAGACAATCAAGATATCATCAGATTGGTGATTCGCTCAGTCTTTTTCTATGCAGCCACAAGATTTCATTCTTTTTCTGAAGTTTTGATGCACAATATTATCAGACAGAATTTGCCTAAACCAATTCACTATATACGATTCATTTATCACCTTCGCAAATTCTAGTATAGAGTCAGACCTTCTAGAAATAGAAAAAAAATATAATTTTTTCTCATCAGATCCTAACTGACAAAATTTGTAGATAATTTGTTGAGCCTAAAAATTCGAAGCACGAATTTGTTGTCACATGTGAAAGATTCAACTAGTTTCATCACATTTTGCAATATTTCCATATTTGGCATATTGAGGCCAAAACTTGTTTTAGACTTAGAGGTTGACTTTTCAAAGTTCATTAGTCTAAATTTCATTTGAATAAACACTTTTTGAAAGTGTGGGAAAGATAGAATGCGAGTTTGAGTAGATTCAATTTGAATAAGTTGGGTACATATAATCTAGACCCAAAATTGGTAGGGTTAGCATTTTGGTGGGAAAGCCAAGTGGCCAAATAGGGTTTGGACCTGTTATAAAAGGATGTAACTTGTGGAGAGAGCAATCTTCTCTCTTCTCTATCTCATTTCATGCTTATACATGGTTCTCTTGGGTTCTACTATCCATTGGTGCACTATCTTGGTGATTGCTTGCAATTCTATGTGTAGAATGATCTATATGTGTGAAATACAGTAGCTTGCTGGTTTTGTATAGACAACAACAGTACATAATCATTTCATTCAAGGTTGATCAAGTTCTATTAGTGTTTGCATCTCAAATTGTGTGTAGATGCTGATTTTTTTACATTGGTGAAATTGGTAGTGTATTTCTCTTTCTAACCAAAGATCATTCAAGTAGATTGGATCTTAAGGATCTGAAATCTTTCACATGGTATCAGAGCTTGTGTTTCAGGTTATGAAGGAGGAAATTAGATCTATCAATGATGCTAGAGAGGATTCTACATCAAAATCGAATTTTTTGCTTTTGTAGATTGGATCTTTTGTAGATCAAAACACTAAATAGGTCAATATACTTGTTCAATTCCGATTTTTGAGTTCACATACTAGATTTGGCCGATTTTTGGATCATTGGTTTAGCCTAAGTGGTGGCTTATAGATTGCATATCAAATTCTCAGCATTTGCATGTAGATTTGGAATAGTCAATTTTTTGTGATTTTGTCAAAACCCTAATTTTGATTGGATCTCTAGATAGTGAGGTTTTTGGACTTCATTTGAGTGTGTTTCAATCTTAGGAAGTGGCAAAAGTCATTAGATTGAGGATAGATCATAGGTTGATCAAGATTCCATGATTTTATGTGTTGATTTGCTTGGATAAGTGCTAGAAGAGAATTTGTGAGATAGTTTCAAATCTTGGTGATTTCTTTTGAATGCATTTGTTGTTGTTCAAAGGAGTGCTTTGTGCATTGAAGCAGGTTGAAAGAGAAGATCAGGTCATTGCTACATGGCAATCTCAATTGGAGTCATGTTGGAAGCCAATGATAGACTTACCGTGGAAAGTAAGGATGGAGTTGTGAAAATTGTCAACATTTCCTAGCTAGTTTGAGGCCTAAATTGGCTAAAATTGTAAATAGTTTTGGTTCTGGAGTTTCACACGTGTGAACCAAGCCACAATGTTTCTATTTACTGTATTTTTTCAGTATGATGAAGTGTCAAACTTCATACCCTTCAAAATGAGACCATTTTGATGTATTTTGGTCATATAAGCCATTTTTAGCTATTTTTCCTATATAGGGAATATCTAGGGTCAAGTACCTTCTAGAGAGAGGAGAGAGAGTCATCTTCTTCATCCATAAATAGTAGGGAAGTCGTGGAGAACAGGTTGGAGAAACCTTTTGTATGCTTCATTGAGATCAATAGATCATTGTCATTGTTTCTTCCTCCATTGAGAGCATTGTTGTGTGTATTGTCTTCAAGCTATTGTGTATGATCTTAGGTGCTTTCCAAAAGTGGTAGGCTGATGTATTATGGACTGTATAATGCTATTTTGGGCCGCACTTGATGTTTATGGAAGTTTCCATTTGTGATAAATGCTTTTTGATCAAGTTCTTTGCATTCTAGGTAGCATAGAATGTGTTGCCAATTCCTAGCTTATGTAGTTTGGAGTGCAAGCATTCAAGCCAATGATCTTGGAGTTTAGATCCACTTAGGATCTGTATTTTTCACATGGTATCAGAGCTGGTTGGCTTCTATTTACAGTAAGTATTCCATTTTTGGTGATATTTGGATGTTTGATCAAGTTCTAGCATGATTTTGCATTGCTTTGTTGATCAAATCTTACTAACCTTTGTTTTGTGAGTTGAACTTGTGGATCAAAAGCATATTTCAGGTCTATTGAAGATCAGAGGCTGAAAAGAAACTATTTTGGATCAGATCATAACACCTAATCATTTGTGATTGTGAGGCTTGTGCATATTCAATACTAACAATGTTCTTTTCAATCCTATTGTTGACAATCTCCATTCTTGGATGAACACTCTCCTTAAGTGGATGAAACTTCTCCTTAAGTGGATGACAAATGCTCTTTTGAGTGAGTTGTAATTCTCCTAAAGGCTGAGCAAAGCTCCCATTTGGATGAAAGATCCCCTTTTTTGGGTGAACATATTGTAAGCTCCATTGTGAAGAGCATATTGTAAAGATTGTCATCAATTTTGGCATAATTTTTGGTGTACTTTGTTGAGCATGTAAGTAACTCTCCTTATGTAATTTGATTGGAGCATTTGCTGGAAGGTGTTAACCATTATGCAAGTGTGTTTTCAGGTTCTTAACAGGTTGAGGAACATTCTCATGTGAAGTGATCTTAGATCTACATCTAAACACCAAGATTTGACAAGATAGTGAAGCTAGTCTTGTGATTCACTAAGTGTGCTCATTCATTCACCTCTAAATCTTGTATTTATCACTTGATGGAGTTTATAAACTTTTAGAAGTGTGGTTTACATGTGGTTTTACAGGTTGAATCAATATCTTAGTGTGTTGATCATATGTTGATCAAGTTTGTTCATTACTAGGTAATCTTGGCATCCTAGTTTTGGGTATTTTCTAAGAATGCAAGTAACTCTTCACACCATAGCTTGATTTGGTCACTTGCTGGAAAGTTTGAGAGCTTAAGCAAGAGTGTGTTCAGGTTGGTTTGATTTTGTAATCCATTCTTAGTGTGTGCAAAGTGTTGCATGTGTTTCAATCTTCCTTTCTATGCTTGGAAACCATCTAGGTTCAAGATAGAAGTGTTTTAGGGTCCTAAATCTTCATAGATCTCTTTATCTATCATTTGTTGAGAGAAAAGTGAGTGCTAAGTGCTTTAGGACAAAACCTAAAAGTTGAAGAAACATTAGAATCATGGCTTCCAATGGTGGGATCATGCTAGAGTCTAGTGAAAGGTTGAGTTCATCAAACTACTCTACTTGGAAAGTGAGGATGGAGTCCTTACTTGAGTTGAATGAACTCATGGACATAGTTGCAGAAATTGAAGAGAGACCTCTCACACTTCAAGAGCAACAAAGGTTTGATAAGAAGGCCAAAAGGGCTCTTCATATCATTAAAATGAATGTTACAAATGAACTTCTCAAGGAAGTTGGAAAGTGTCAAAGTGCAAGTGAGGCATGGAATGCCTTAAAGAAGCTCTTTGAATCAAAGTCCACATCTAGGGTATTGACCCTAAGGAGACAAATATTTTCTAGTAGGCAAAGAGAGGGTGAAAGTGCTCATGCATTTATCTTGAGAGTTAAGTCCCTAAGTGATGATTTAGCATGCATTGATGAGAACATAAAAGATGGTGAAATAGTCCAAGTTATGTTGAATGGTTTGCTAAATGAACATGCTAACCTTGTGCAAAGTTTTGCCATTCAAAGAGTCTTGCCAAGTGTGGTTGACTTGCAAGAAATCTTATTGGCTGAAGAACATAGGTTGCAATCAAAGCTTGATGGTGCATCCTTGCAAGGTGGAGGTGAAGAGACTTTCTTCACAAAAGGCAAATTCAAGGGCAAAGGTAAAGGCAAAGGGAAATGGTCCAAAGGTGGTAACTTTGATCATGATGATCACTCTTCCTCTTCCTCTTCTACTAAGAACAATAAGTCAAAGTTCAAGTGCTTTTATTGTGGGATAAAAGGTCATTTTGCAAATGAATGTTATAAGAAGAAAAGAGAGCAAGGAGAGAGGCAAGGAAATCTTACAATAGATGAGGAAGAACATAACACATGTGAATCACTTGTTATGACTTCAAGTTTGTTAGCCAACATAGATGATAATGATCCTTGGTGGATTGATAGTGGAGCCTCATCTCACATGACAAGACATAAGGAATACTTTACATCCTTATTGTCTTATGAGGGAGAAGGTAACATCATCTACACTGCAAATGATGGTCAATGTGACATCAAAGGCATAGGCATTATTCCTATTTTCCTTTCAACAAATAGGAAAGCAAATCTTGAAAATGTTTTGTACATTCCTTCAATCACTAAGAATTTGCTTAGTGTAAGTCAAATGATTGACAAAGGACTTGATGTGGAGTTCATTGGAGATGCATGTTTGATAAGTAAATGTGGATCCTTGATTGCTCAAGGTAGGAGGCATGGTAAACTTTTCAAGCTTGATGCATGTGTGATCTCTAATCATGAAGGATGTATGGCTAGGGAGCAATTGACAAACCAAGAAGTTTGGCACAAGAGGTTGGGCCATCCCAACTTCAAATCTTTGGAGGTAATGGCAAAGAAAGAGCTTGTTCTTGGTCTCCCTAAAAGTCTTGTTGCAAACAATAGTGTTTGTGAACATTGTGCCTTGTCCAAATCTCATAGACTTGCTTATTCTAGATCTACTTCTAGATCTAAAGAAGCTTTTCAACTTGTGCATTCTGATATTCATTCTTCTAGTACAACTAGCAATGGTGGGGCAAAGATGTATGCAACTTTCATTGATGACTTTAGTAGGTATACTTGGATCTATCTTCTTAAAAGTAAGGATGAAGTGTTTGCTGCATTTGTCAAGTTCAAGAATGAAATGGAAAACCAATTCAATACAAAGATCAAATGCTTAAGATCTGATAATGGAGGGGAATACACCTCAAATAGGTTCAAAGACTTTTGTATAGCACATGGGATTAAGAGAGAGATGTCTAGTCCTAGGACTCCACAACAGAATGGAGTGGCCGAGAGGAAGAATAGAACCCTTTGTGAATGTGCCAAGGCAATGAGACTACATGCTAATCTTGCTAAGTCTTTTTGGGGGGAAGCTTTAGCATGTGCTAACTATCTATGTAATAGATGGACAAGTGCTTCCTTGGATGGTAAAACTCCTCATGAGGTTCTTTATGGTAGAAGGCCGAGTGTCAAGCATTGTAGGATCTTTGGATGTACATGTTTTGTCAATATCACACTTGATGATAGAACTAAAGAAGATCCTTCATCAAAGAAGGGTGTGTTTGTTGGCTATAGTGAAGTAAGCAAGGCTTACAAAGTGTACATTCCTTCTACAAAGAAAGTTGTCATAAGTAGGGATGTCATCTTTCATGAAGAGAATGTTTCCAATGTTGTTGATGTTGATGTTGATGTGCCTACTAATCATCATGATGTGCAAGATGTCTTGGATGAAGATGGAGATGCCACTCCAAAGCAAACTTCAAGGAAGACTCAAAGGCAAAGGGCTAAGCCATCAAGGCTAACCTATGATGAAAAGGAAAGCAAGTGGTGGACAACTCTAACTTTGCTTTTCTTACCTCTTTTGATGAACCAACTTGTGTAGGTGAAGCAATTCAAAAGAAGGAATGGATCCAAGCCATGGATCATGAGCATCAAGCACTCATCAAAAGCAACACATGGAGGTTGGTAAAGCTTCCAAAGGACAAGAAGGCAATTGGTTGTAAGTGGATCTTCAAGATCAAGACAAATCAAGATGGATCAATCAACAAGTACAAGGCAAGGTTGGTGGCAAAGGGGTATGCTCAAGAATATGGTATTGACTATGATGAGACCTTTGCACCCGTGGCAAAGATGGTAACTATTCGAATCCTAATCTCTCTTGCAACTCTTTATGATTGGGATATGTGGCAAATGGATGTTACTAATGCCTTCTTGAATGGTGATCTTGAAGAAGATATTTACATGGAGCAACCCGAGGGCTATGTTTCACATGATGAGCCTAATCATGTGTGCTATCTCCAAAAGAGTTTGTATGGGCTAAAGCAAGCACCAAGGAGTTGGTATGCTAAGCTCAATTCCTTCTTACTTTCTCAAAACTTTGTTATGAGTGAGTATGATCATTCTCTCTACTTTAGATTGAATGAAAATGATATCACTTTACTTTTGATCTATGTTGATGACATTATCTTAAGTGGTGGTAACAATCTAGATATAGATGAAATCAAGATGGCACTCAAAAGAGAGTTTGAAATTCAAGATCTTGGTAAACTTCATTATATCTTAGGAATAGAGATTATTAGAACTTCTAAATCTACATTCATATGTCAAGAAAAGTATGTGTGTGGCTGATATCTTCACCAAACCATTGGGAAAGGACCTATATTTAATGCATAGATCTAATCTTGGAATGTGCTCAAAGACTATATTGAAACTAGCATCCAATGTTGAAGAGGGAGTGTGAAAATTGTCAACATTTCCTAGCTAGTTTGAGGCCTAAATTGGCTAAAATTGTAAATAGTTTTGGTTCTGGAGTTTCACACGTGTGAACCAGGCCACAATGTTTTTATTTATTGTATTTTTTCAGTATGATGAAGTGTCAAACTTCATACCCTTCAAAATGAGACCATTTTGATGTATTTTGGTCATATAAGCCATTTTTAGCTATTTTTCCTATATAGGGAATATCTAGGGTCAAGTACCTTCTAGAGAGAGGAGAGAGAGTCATCTTCCTCATCCATAAATAGTAGGGAAGTCGTGGAGAACAGGTTGGAGAAACCTTTTGTATGCTTCATTGAGATCAATAGATCATTGTCATTGTTTCTTCCTCCATTGAGAGCATTGTTGTGTGTATTGTCTTCAAGCTATTGTGTATGATCTTAGGTGCTTTCCAAAAGTGGTAGGCTGATGTATTATGGACTGTATAATGCTATTTTGGGCCGCACTTGATGTTTATGGAAGTTTCCATTTGTGATAAATGCTTTTTGATCAAGTTCTTTGCATTCTAGGTAGCATAGAATGTGTTGCCAATTCCTAGCTTATGTAGTTTGGAGTGCAAGCATTCAAGCCAATGATCTTGGAGTTTAGATCCACTTAGGATCTGTAGTTTTCACAGGAGTCACTTCTTGAGATGAATGATGTTTTGGATATTGTTGTAGGCTTGGAGGAGAGACCAGCAATACAACAAGATCAATTGAGGTATGACAAGAGGGCCAAGAAGGCTCTACACATGATAAAGATGAATGTTACCAATGAACTTCTCAAAGAAGTTGGTAAGTGCACATCATCTTTGGAAGCTTGGAATTCATTGAAGAAGCTTTATGAATCCAAGTCTACTTCTAGAGTGTTGACTCTAAGAAGGCAAATCTTTTCTTGTTTGCAAAAGAATGAAGAAAGTCCAAGTACTTTTGTTTTGAGAATAAAAGCATTGAACGATGACTTAGCTTGCATAGATGAAAGCATTAAGGAAGGAGAGCTTATTCAAGTGATTCTTAATGGCTTGTTGGATGCTCATGCTAACATTGTTTAAAGTATTGCTATTCAAAAGACTTTGCCAAGTTTGATGGATCTTCAAGAGATCTTGATCAATGAGGAATATAGGCTTCAAGCAAGAGGTAGATCTACATCGACACTTCAAGAGGATGCTATGTTCACAAAGGGCAAATTCAAGGGCAAAACCAAAAGCAAGTGGTCTAAAGGGCAAGATGAAGTGGATGCTTCTTCAAGTGGCAAAAAGAAGGATAGATCAAGCTCAAGTGCTTCTATTGTGGCATCAAATGACACTTTGCAAGTGAGTGCTACAAGAAGAAGAGAGATCAAGGAGACAAGCAAGGTAATCTTACTCTTGATGAGGATGGTTTGGATGTGCAAGATGCAAATGATGATGCTTTTGTGATGTCTTCATGTATGCTTGCTAATGATGGAGATTTAGATCCTTGGTGGATTGATAGTGGAGCAAGTTCACACATGACCTTTCACAAAGAGTACTTCACTTCTTTGTTGGCATATGGAGATGACAAGAGGGTGATCTACACGGCCAATGATGGTGAGTGTGCAATCAAAGGGATTGGCACAATTCCTATTTCTCTCTCTACAAATAGGAATGTTCATTTGGAGAATGTCTTGTTTATTCCATCTATTACCAAGAATTTGCTTAGTGTGAGTCAAATGCTAAGTAAGGGCCTCAAGGTGGAGTATGATGGAGATGCTTGTTTGATCAAAAGGAAGGATGTCTTGATTGGAAAAGGTAAAAGGCAAGGGAAGTTGTTCAAACTTGATGCTTGTGTTATTGCTAACCAAGTTGGATGTGTTGCAAGGGAGCAAATTTCTATTCAAGAGGTTTGGCACAAAAGGATGGGACACCTCAACTTCAAGTCATTGGAGGTAATGGCAAGGAAGAAGGTTGTGATTGGTCTTCCAAATTCCTTAAGTAATGACAAGCATGTTTGTGAGTCTTGTGCTTTGTCTAGGTCACATAGACTACCTTATACTAGATCTATTTCTAGATCTACAAAGCCTTTTCAACTTGTACATTTGGATATTCATGGATTTACTACAATTAGCAATAGTGGGGCTAAGATGTATGTAACATTCATTGATGATTTTAGTAGATTTTGTTGGATCTATCTACTAAAGAGCAAGGATGAAGTGTATGATGTCTTTGTCAAGTTCAAGAATGCAAGGCAGAACCAATTTTCCACAAAGATCGAGTGCTTGAGAGGTGACAATGGTGGTGAGTACATATCTAACAAGTTCAAGGCCTTTTGTAATGAGCATGGGATCAAGAGGGAGTATACAACATCAAGGACCCCACAACAAAATGGAGTGGCTGAAAGGAAGAATAAAACTTTATGTGAAAGTGCTAAAGCTATGAGGTTAAGTGCTAATCTTGACAAACCATTTTGGGATTAAGCTTTGTTGTGTGCCAATTTCTTGTGCAATAGGTGGCCGAGTGCTATTTTGGATGGAAGGACACCTTTTGAGATGCTATTCAAGAGGAGGCCGAGTGTCAACTTTCTAAGAACCTTTGGATGCACATGCTATGTCAACATTATTCTTGATGATAGGACCAAGGAGGATCCATCTTCAAGAAGAGGTATTTTTGTTGGATATAGTGAGGTGAGTAAAGCCTACAAGGTTTACATTCCTTCTACTAACAAAGTGATTGTTGGTAGAGATGTCATTTTTTATGAGAGAAACATTACAAAGGTGTCTTCAAGCATGATTGATGGTAAAGCAGATGGATCTAACATTCTTGATGTTGATGAGAAGGATCCTAATTTGGATGGTGGTGATGATGAACCTTCATCAAGTCAAAAGCCAAGGAGAACATCAAGAGAAAGACAAGTACCTTCAAGGCTCACATATGATCAAAAGGGTAATCAAGTAGTTTCTGGAAATTATGTTGCTTTCCTAACCTCTTTGAATGAGCCTACAAGTGTAGATCAAGCAAGGAAAGAAGAGGAGTGGATCCAAGCAATTAATCTTGAGTATTGATCTCTTATGAAGAGTGGAACATCTTTTGGAAGATCTTCTTGTGTACATGGAGCTATGCAAGTGGATGGATGTTATCTTGCTGTAAAATCAAGTATTGGATCTGGAAAACAAAGTTTGTTCAATGACTTTGATGCTCAAGTTGAAGATTAAGAGGTTGATCTCAAAGGGCTTCAACTAGTCAAAAGGGAAGTTGGCAATTTGGAGCTAGTCAAGAGCATCAAAGGAGAGGTGATTGGCAAAGGTGTTATGGATATATTTTTACAGCATATTGAAGACTCAAGTAAGGAGAAGCAGCAAGGAAGTGCTGTTCAAGTTTACTTTACTTGTTCTATCTCATGTTTGAGCAATTTCATGTGGATGTGTGCAAATTGTCAAGATATGGTAAAACTAGCTACATTGGTGAGCATTGTTTTGATGTTGGATTTGTACTAGCATTCTTGGCTGATTTTGCTGATGGAAATGAAGCTATTGGAGGTTCATTATTTCACTCATTCATGGTCAAGTCATCAAGGTATGATGGTATCTTGAGGCAAGATGAAGATGGAGGCTCATTCATGGAGTATCATGGTGGATACAAGGCAACAAAGGACAAAGGAGGAGGAGACATACAAGAAAAAGTTGATCACTCACATTTATTGTTTGTTTGCTATATTTCTCAAGAGAGTTCAGAGTTGGAAGCGTGGTGGAATCATCTCACTTACATTCTATTTGATTCTTCATGTTCTAGTCGCACTTTTACATATCAAATTGATGTAAGAAATAGTGAAGCATCCCGAGTGGACACTATTCTCTATATCAATTCTATTTTGAGCATTACATGATCATTGAAAGAAGGTCTATTCTTAGGAAGAAGATCACTCTTATGATGGATCAAAGTTCTATTGTCAAAAACTATGCAAGGAGCAAGCATATTGAGATACAATATCATTTTGTGAGGGAGCGAGTCATTGCAAAGGCGGTGGAGCTTCAACATGTGTCTTCAAGGGAACGTGTAGCTGATATCTTCACCAAAGCATTGGAAAAAGACTTGTTCATAAAGCATAGGACCTCACTTGGAGTATTATCAAAGTATATGTGCTAGTGAGGGAGCCACTTCCTTCCTCTTCTGTGCTTGCGTAACGACTAACATAGGAGCATTGAATTGTTGCTCTTCCGGTGGCATCCCTGTTGGAACTGCTGGTTATTGTATTGCAATGAAATTAAGTGGTGCATTGGTTCCAGGTCTCAATGGACAATTCTTGAAGTAGTGTCCATAACCGCATTTTCAACAAAAGGATGTATATTGTCCTTTGTAAGGAGATTTTGCAATTCTGTGTCCTTCGCCACATCCGTAGCAGCCGTAATTTCTCGGCGCCTTGACACTGAGTTTGAGCTGCATAGGCCGCAAAATATTCATTTATGGCAAGATCCATAAATAGTTCATCCGGCTCAGGTTGAGGTGGTACTTGCATCTCTGGTTTTGCTGTTGTCAGGTTTACATGGGCCACTTGTTGGCCCTGATGGTGCACGTAAGGCCATACACTGTTGCTGATTCGGTGCGCCATACCTTGATGTCGCGTTTGGTGTCCCTTGATGATACGGATAAGAAGTTTGATAAGGACTTCTCTTCTGTTGATCAATCCAGGGGTTAAATGGGCAAAATGTCGTATCGTGCAATGTTGCATTGCACAAATGGCAAAATCTATGTGTCAGTCTCAGAATTTGCTTTAGGACTGGACACTCATTCGCTGTATGGTTTTGTGTGCACACTAAACACCATACATTCTCCCGTTGTAAATATTGTAGCTGGTTTGGTTCCGGTTGATGTGGCATTGCTGCTACAGCTCCTTGTAAGGCTTTCAATTTCTGATCAAACTACGTCATAAGTTGCTCCATCTGTTGTTTGTGTAATTTTGTCATGTGATCCAACAACAGTTCTGTGGATAGAGCGGATGTGTTTGATGATAATGATGTTATTGAGGGAGTAGGAGTATGGGTGAATGGATATTTGTCGTCAGATCCCTCATCCTCTTCCCTGATGGCATCTTCCATAGCTTCTTGCAGAGTAACGTACTACTCCCGTCGTTTCAGTTCTCTTCTGATGCTTCGTGGTAGTCCGTCTAGGAACCACATGATCACCGCAAGATCAGGAGTTAGGACGGCACTGCACTCGAATCGTAGATGTTTGACCCGTTCAATATAGTCCCTGACCCTTTCTTGTTTTTCCATCTTGACTTTGCTCGGCAGGAGAAATGGGTCTTCTAGGAATTTCCTTGGTTTAAAGCGCATGATGAGAGCCGCTTTAACTACTTCCCAAGTAGATTTTTCTTCCTCTGATAGGTTGAAAAAACAATCCTGAGCCACTATTAATAAGGACATGAGGAACAACACCAACTTTTCTACAGGTGTCCGTTCGCCGTAGATTTCACAAGCTTGCTCATAGATCTGGAGGAAGCGGATGGGATTTGATGATCCGTCATATTTTGATATCTCCATCTGAGGTGCTCTCCGGACTACTTGCAAGGGAGCGACAGGTATGGCTTGGCCCATTGGATCCATTGGCGCTGGTTTCGGTTCTGCCTCTTGTTGCGCAGTTGCTAATTTGGAAAGGTGTGGTGCTTGATTTGTTGTCCTTCTTGCTATTGATCATCCAGATCTCAGATTCATCCGATGGTGGGTTCCAAAGTAGTTGGATCTTGCTTGCACAGTGGGATGTAGTCTGGATCTTAAATCTGATCAATCTGATCGGCCGAAAGTGAAATTCAGGCCTTTTACGGTGGTTTTTTCTTGATGACTTATTACTCCTTGCACTGATTGACCTGAAAGTTTGACAATAGCTGGATCTGGTATAGATCTTTCCACTAATCTAGTCTGTGAGGGTTCTCTTGTGCGAGGGTTGGCTGTGCAAGGGTTCTTTAGCTATTTTTGCAGATAAAAAACTTGATATCTCTCATATCCTTGGGAAGTAACTCTCGCAATGATGACAATAGCTGAATCTGGGTCAGATCTCACTATATAATTCTCTGCAAGAGTTAACTCTCACACTAAGTGAAAATTTCATTGTATGCGAGGGTCCAGAACCACTATTTTGGCTTGATCTTCACCAAATCTCTATACTAACTCTTGTAGGCTTTATCACTGATGGAAATTGACATTCTGAATCGATTGAAATGTCTCTGAGAGTTCTTACTGGAAGGATTTGCTAGATCTTCACTTTTTAGTGATTTTTTAGCACTTAAACCCAATTTTTTGCTCACTGGAATCAAAGTAACTCTCGCAGGCTCTTCTGTGTCCTTGTCTCACTGAGATGGAACTTCAAAATCCTCTGCGAGGATTCTTGTCCATTGGAACTAAAAATTTTGGTGTCTACGAGGGTTCTTTGGTACTTTCCCATCTTTTTTTCACTGGGAACTCTTGCACAGACACTTAGACATCAAACTAACTCTCGCAAGATTCTCTGTGTCCTGGTCTCACTGAGATGGAACTTCAGAGGGCTCTGTGAGAATTCTGGTGAGGATTTGCATTTTTTTGAATTTTTTCAAGGGTTATGATTTTTCTCTGATTTTTGCAATCTGCTTGGAACTAACTCTCGCAGGCTTCTATGTAGGTCTGGGACAGTACCCTGGAGTTGTTGCCAATCATGCAAGGGTTAACTCTTACTGATTTTGGAAATATTAAAATCTGATGAGATTTTAGGCTCTTTTTCCCTCCAAAATACAGATTGGTGTGTTTTTTGGGTTTTTTGGTTGTTTGGTTTGGGTTTCAAGCCTTAGGGGCTGGTCAGGCCTCCTCTACCCTCTCACACCTCCTCCGCTAGCTATGAACAGTCCAAACATAGAAAAATACATAAAACTAATTCTAAACTCCCAAAAATCTACCTAAATCTACTCTAAAAAACAAGAAATAGCTAAAATACAACTACACTAGTTAGTGAAAACCTATCCTCGGCAATGGCGCCGCTATAGGGTCTTTGATCTGATGTAGTAATAGCCCTCCTGCCTGCGAACAAGGGTTAGTTCACTGGATAGGCACCTAACTATGCATAGATGCTACTTTTAGTTGGTTCCCTACTGTTCATCTAACTTGACCACCTACCACTAACTCTACTCTCCTAAACTACCTTCATCATGATTGTAGGTGAAAGGAAAGGGAAGATTAGAAGAGATGGAGGGAAGAGAAAAGAGAGAGAGAGAGAGAGAGAGAGAGAGAGAGAGAGAGAGAGAGAGAGGTGAGAGTGGAGGTTAGCTCAAATGCTCTTTATGCTTGCTAATGGAGAAACATTAACTAAGACAACCAATCAACATGAAATTAGAAAGCAATGGAAATACAATTGAAAGCATTAGCAATTAGTGAATAGCAAATGAGGATGCTTCTCTCCAAAACGTGGTAGACTTTCTTCCTTCTCATTAAGCATGAAAATAGAGTACAAGTGATGCCTTTTTATAAATGGGGAAGCCCCTTGCCCCAAAATCCTATTGGCTAATATTTACATTGATCCTATCCATTCATCTTGGACCCAACTTGATCCAAGGGTCCACAAAAAGTACATTGGAAATCACAAGATTCATGTGAGTCCAAAATTGGACCCAACTCTAAAAAAGTAAACTCTAAGTTTAAAATTGACTTTGGACCTCAAGTTTTATTTTAATTACAAAGGCCCAAGTCTATTTTATTTTATTTACAACTTAAGCTTGTGTGATCATTGGGCCATGGGCTTATACGCGCAGGATGCCATGCCCTCGCAACACATTTTATTGGTCGATTTTATTTATTTACAATTCGTCGGAAATACCCCCAACATCACTTTCACAATTTCAAAATAGATCTTTGATGACCAAGAAAAGGTGATTACAAAGTTGTTATATGCAAAATAAATCAACAATGACTTTCTTGTGCGTGTGATCTGAGAAGTTTTCACATGTGTGAAGATGTTGCAAGTACAAAGGATCAAGAGAATGAATGATTGCACACTAAACTAGCTTCTAGTCGAAAAACAATGTGATGGAAAACATTGGCAAGCAACAAGGCAAGAGCATTCATCACAATCTAACTTTCATTACACAACAAATCATAGATCAAATGGAAGCTTTACTTGAAGAAGTGTCTTATTGAGGTACAAAGCCACTGTATTTATACTACAAGAGGCCTTCTAGAACTCGTGGAGAGAGAGAGATCAATCTAGATACCACATTGCCTCTACCTCTCTACTAGATGACAAAAAGAGAAATGGATAAGAGTCGAGAATCTCTCTTTTTGACTCTAATTGAAAAATTACTTGACTAGTCTATCTCAAGTTTGGACAAACCCCAAAACTTGAATCTCTAAGTTAAATGTTATTTTATTTTACAATACTTTCACACTCCTTACAATATTAAGGACTTGGAGATCAAGCCAATATTTGATCTATGTCTTTCAAAGTCCTTCTTGGCTAGAGGGTTGGTGAGTAAATCTACATAACAATTTGAAGATACATGCTCAAGGAGAATCTCACCATCCATAACTTTTTCTCTTACATGGTGGTGTGCTACCTCTATGTGTTTACTTCTTGCATGGAAGATTGGATTACTTGCAAGATATGGGTCCAAGATGCTATCACATTTGATGTAAGGTAATTCCTCCTCTTGAGTGATCCCGAGCTCCACTAGTAACCCTTTGATCCAAATGACTTCCTTTGTTGTAGTAGTCAAAGCCTTGTACTCGGCTTCACATGAGGATAAGGAGATGGTGTCTTGCTTCTTAGATTGCCAAGAGACAGGATCTCCTCCCAAAAAGATTGTGTAAGCACTTGTGGACTTTCTATCCACCTTATCACCTGCAAAATCTGAATTTGAAAACACAACAAGGCTTAAATCATGTCTTTTAAAACAAAGTCCATAGTCTTGAGTAGATGCAACATATCTCAATATCCTTTTTTCCTAATTTTTCCAATCATGGATCTTTGGATTTTGCATGCTTTGACTAAGCTTATGCACACTAGACTCCATAGGAGTATCTATGCTTTTACAATCTTGCATTTTAAATCTCTTAAGCATAGATCTTACATAACTTTCTAGAGAAATGAAAGCTAAGTCATTAGAGATCTTAATCTCTAATCCAAATACATGATGTAAAAATCCAAGTTCTTGCATTTTGAATTCCTTTCCTAAGGAGATCTTGGTATCAATAAGTAGATCCATGTTGCTTCCACATAATAGAATGTCATCAACATAAATAAGCAACATGATTACATCATTACTGACATGTTTAAGATACAATGATGGATGATATGAGCTTTAAATCTTGGAACCAATAGAAAGAAGATAGGTGTTCAACCTTTCATACCAACCCCTTGGGGTTTGTTCCAAGCCATAAAGAATTTTCAAAAGTAAGCATACTTTTGATCCTTTGCCATTCACAACAAAACCTGGAGGTTGATGCATATATATTTCTTCTTCTAAATAACTATTTAAGAAAACATTGGAAACATCAAGTTGAAGTATTTTCCAATCATAAAAGCAACAAATAGCAATGAGAATTCCAATGGTTACCATCTTTGCTACTGGAGCAAAGGTTTCTTCATAATCTATGCCTTTGATTTCATCATAGCCTTTGGCACAAATCCTTTCTTTGAACTTATTGATTGATCCATCATTATTGAGCTTGATTCTATAGACCCACTTACATCCAATGACATGCTCATCATTAGGTGGATCTACAAGTTGCCAAGTCTCATTTTGCATCAAAGGTTCATACTCAGCCTCCATAGCTTTGATCCAATCCTTTGATTAAGGAGCCTCCTCCACACTTGAATGTTCTTCAATGGTAGTGTGAAAAGCATATAGAGAACTTGCATCCTCCACTTGTTTTTCTTTTTCCAAGTAAGTGAGTCTTCTAGGCTCGGATCTCTCTTAGGTTGATCTTCTTGGAGTCATTGGTAGACTCGGCTTCTCTTGTGATCTCGGCCCCAACAAGTCTTCATCTTGATCAATACTTGGTGAAAAGACTCCTCTTTGATGAATAAGCTCTTGGGATTCTTGCACATTGTCCTTCATGTACATTCGATGTTCATGGATGATCACATCTCTACTTATCATAGTTTGATTAGTAGATGGAATAAAGATTCTATAGGCTTTACTTGAATAGCCTATCATAATGCCTTTAAGAGCATTAGCATCATATTTTTTTCCTGTTTCAAGAGGTACATGTACAAAGCATACACATCCAAATGTTCTAAGATGATTAACCTTGTGTTTCCTTCCATACAACTTTTCATAAGGTGAAATATCTTCTATAGCGTGATTTGGCAAAAAGTTGCAATGATTGTTAGCACATCCTATTGCTTCTCTCCAAAAATCTTTAGAAAGAGAATCTTTTAGTCTAAGTGCCTTTGCACATTCACATAGAGTTTTATTTTTTCTCTCGGCCACTCTATTAGATTGAGGAGAGTAGGCACAAGTGAAATATCTTCTAATGCCAAAATCATTACAAAAATTTATGAACTTTGTGGAGATGTATTCACCTCCATTATCACTTCTGAAAGCTTTAATTTTACAAGATAGTTGATTCTCAACAAAAGCTTTGAACTTCACAAAAGTTTCATATGCAAGTGCTTTAGAAGATAAGAGGTAACCCCAACAAAAACGTGTGTAATCATCAATAATTGTTATAAAACATGTTGCTCCACCCTTGCTCTTGGTGGATGAGAAATGGATGTAACTATGGATGAGTTCCAAACGTGTGTAATCATCAATAAATGCTATAAAACATGTTGCTCCACCCTTGCTCGTGGTGGATGAGAAATGGATGTCACTATGGATGAGTTCCAAAAGTGCTTTGGACTTGTGGTTGATCTTTGATGTGGCCTTGCATGTGATTTGGCCAATGCACATGCATCACAAGTATTTGGCTCCTTGATCATGGACTTAGGCAAACCATGAGCTAGCTCCAACTTGCACATAGATTGCATGGCCTTGGAGTTGGGATGGCCCAACCTCCTATGCCATAGATCTTCACTTGAAAGCTCCTTGTAGCACAATATCCGAGCAAAGATTAGCATTTTCATTACCATCAAGCTTGAATAACCTTCCAAAACGAGGGCATGATGCTACTATATCATCATCTTTTGTGATCAAGCAAGTACCATCTCTAAAATCTACTTGTAGACCATCATCATTGAGTTGGCCTACACTTATTAGATTTTTAGTCAAACTAGGAATATAGAGCACATCATTAGGATCAAGCTTATCTAAAGATATGCATCCTATGCCTTCTTTCATACATTCCTCATCATTTGCGTTGTATGGTACAAGATTACAAGAAGAGTCTTTATCACTACTCATGTGGGATGAAGCACCACTATCTAGCCACCATACATTAGATTGCTTGAAAGAGAAAGATGAAAAGTTAGATATCATAAGTGAATCTTCTTTGTCACAAGGAGATTCATCTTTACAACTGATGTTGGCTTGTTTTTTTCTTTTGTAGCATTTGGAGGCAAAATGTTCCTTTTGCCACATGAGAAACAAGTAACCTTGTACTTGTTCTTCTTCACATTAGATGAGCTTGGTTCCTCTTCAGGTCCTCCATCCTTGAGAGATAATCTTTCAAATCTTGTCACTCGAGTTTGATGCCTATGCTCCTTGGCTATCAAGACTCCTTGTAAGGCTTCTAAAGAGGGTAGATCCTCTTTGATTGCATATGATTGAACAATGGTATCAAAATCCTCACTTAAGCCATTCAAACTTACTTGAACAATTTCTTTGGATTTGATGGAATCATCTATGCAAGAAAGATCTCTATGGAGATCCTTGACTCTAGAAACATAGGATGAGGCACTTTCATCCTTTCTTTGAAAACTTTGGAAGATCATATTTCTAAGAGTAAGAACTCTTGAAGTGTTCTTAGACTCATAAATGGATTGAAGAGTACTCCATGCACTTTGGGCATTAAGACATGAGCTAATCTCTCTTAGAACCTCATGAGAGACATTTCGCTTAAAAACATGAAGAGCAACACATGCTCTTTTCTTGAATTTGGGAATATCTTGAGGATTCACCATTTTACAACATGGTATCAAAGCAAGCATTTGAGTAATCTGCATTTTTATAGCGGATTATCAGTCTTGTTTCTATCAAGATGTCTTTCTAGAAAACGCGCAGCCAACAGTATTCCAACAATCGTTGTTTCTATCAACGATCTCGTTCAACCAGAATGGATCCATCATCTAGTTCATCTCTCATTGACAAGCTCGATGGAGATAACTACCATATTTGGAAATTCAAGATGAGGGTTATACTTCTAGCCAAATAACTGTGGGACATCGTTGATGACACAAAACTCAAACCAGAAGGTGATGTAGCCGTCATCACCAAGTGGAGACTGAAAGATGGCAAAGCATTTGCCATGATCACCGTCAACATCAAAGACACTCAGATTAGTCACATACATGCTGCTCATACAGCTAAGGATGCATGGAACATCCTAGCAACTCTCTACGACATTAGAGACGTTACATCCAAGCTCCATCTGAGAAAGAAATCACAACTAGAAAACTCTGTGTTTATCCATGCAGAGTATCCACGCGAGACCCAACACTTGGTCGATTTTCCAAAATTTTGTTTGCGTGGAACATCTATGCGTGGATTATCCATGCCAGAAAAAATTTAAACACGCATTCAGCCAGTCTACCAGTGTTTTTTTGACATGACGTCGAAAAAATTATGCGCGTGGATTATCCACGCGTGGATAATCCACGCAAAATTGAATTCTGAAAATTTTGGCAACTATTTGGGAGGAAAGGTTGGCGGCGTCGAAAAGCAGTTTTGGCATGGATTATCCATGCAAATTTCAATTTGTTCACCGGACCAGACCGGAAGTTAAAGATATCCATGCGTGGATATCTTCCACGTGGATTATCCACGTATTTTTTTTTTGTTTTTTGCATGTTGATAATGACATGAAATTAGTTAAATAAATATGTTTCTAAAGTGAATTATATTATGATTAGGCTATATATTTTTTTTTTTCTAAAGTGAATTATATTACGATGAGGTTTTTTTTTTTTCTTTTTTTCTTTTCATGTTCATAATGAAATGGAATTAGTTAAATAAATATTTTTCTAAAGTGAATTATATTATGGTGTTCCTAGATGATTGGGATTTTTGATGAGGGCAGCCACCTACTTTTATAAGACAGTTGACTCGAGCTACTAAGAGGGTAATTATGCATGATCTAAGGCTTTGAGAGCTAGGGGTTTAGGGTCTACCCTAATGGCACTCTACCTAATCTCATATCAGAGATCATTTGATATGGATTGAGAGCTCATTTTGTACATACTTTGAGAGATTATCAAGAGATGGTGATTTTGGCAAGTTTGCTCTTTAATGAGAAATTGATGAATGATGAATGTGATATTTTTTGTGTCTAATGAATAGATCTGAATTTGAACAAAGTACTATACTTTTCACGTGTGTGATAGGATGTGAAGATCAATTATTTCTAGTTTTATTGTGGTGTTCAAAAGCCTTTGCCAATTAGATGCAAAATAGGTTGAATTGTGTGCTAGTTTTCTATCTATTAGATATAAGTGAAACCTTTGATGCTTTTTCAAAGTTTTAGTATCCAAATGAGGTTCATAATCTTTGATTTTATCATGGTATCAGAGCCCAAATGCAACTATCAAGGCTCAAATACAAGAAAGAGAGAAGCAATTACAAGTTGATGATTGTTTAATTTTTATTACCCTTATTACTACCTTAAGTTTGATGATGTTCCTTCAAGTGTGAATGAAACTGTAGCAACAAAAGAGTGATTTGATGTAATGAAAAGTGAGGTGAGTACATGATGCATTGTTTGAGATACTTGTAAATTATTGATCCTCCATCAAAGATACAAAATGTTACTGTTTGCAAATGGGTCTTTAAGATCAAGCTTAATCAAGATGGTAGTGTGAACAATTATAAAACAAGACTAGTTGCCAAGGGATATGCTCAATTCAAGGGGATTGACTATGATGAAACACTTGATTTTGTCATACTTTGTGGTGGTGATTTCATTAACTCACATGCTTTTAGTGATTTACTGCCTTTGCAGCATTTGTTAAAAAATGAGAATATTCTTGGAACCTGACATTATCTCTAAAAAAATGGGATTGAAGTCAAACTATGTCTATTCTTTTCACTTACTTGACCATAAATGAGACTCTATTTTGGCTAAATAAAAATCAGTTGAAACATTTGCACCCTCAAATACCCGTCGTGAACGTGGTTCAACTTGAGCTACAAACCACCATATCTTGTTTAGTCGATATGGTTGAAAAAACACCTACAAAAATCACTATTTTAGAACATCTCGAAAACTCAAATACTGAGTCACTTGCAATAAAATGAAAAACATTATCGCATAGCATGTGCACCTTCTCACAGTGACGAAGCAACACCAATGTGTCAAAGGACTCCATGCTCAATGTTTTTGATGAATCAATCGCAAAAAGTCCACTTGGATCCGATTTTACGGTTGCATTTGGCCCTCTACGGACTACCTTGAACAATTTCACATCAAATAAAAAATAGTGTCCACTTTCACCAAATGACACATCATAAATATTTTGTATAGTTCCTACGTATTCTATATCTCCTGGGATGGGATTCCGATATCGTGCACTGCTTTGACTTTCTTGTTGGAAATATGCTATTACACCACAATCGTGTGTGCATATCTTGTTATCAATCCTTTCAACACGAAAGTGGAAACCAAAAGCCCATATAGCATTATACATTTTGCACTGCCACATGACAAACATGAATCTCATAAATAATCACTGTGAATGAACATGGTGTTTCAAAATGATTAAACAAATATTGTTATAAACAAGAATGTTCTAATAATAAAGTATCTAAAGAATAATACCTTCCATTCACATCCTCTTGCAAAGTCCCATTCTGCGTTTGATATTTTTTGTCCCTCTTTTGTTGCTTTTTGTAGTGTGTCATGCATCCACTCTATAGTGCATTGCTTGGGCAATGGCTCAAGATCATGTGAACTTGAGGCCATGTGTCTACCTCTATTCTGTCGTTGGCACTTTCTAGACAAGGCCTTCTCTTTTTTTTCTTCTTCATATAGGTCTAACCATTTATCTATAACTCCACAATTATAAAGCATGAATATAGAAATTTTTTCTCGTTGGAAGGGTGCCAACCTATGGACCTTTCCCATCCCTTGAGGTTTTTCACTAAATACATCTTCGACTTCCTCATCACACCACAATAGTGGAGCAGATGGATGTAGTTGGTGCAAAATTTCAGTAACATAAAAGAGAGATTCATGACCATCCCTCTGACGTGCTACCTTCAGGCCTTAATTTTTTACGCACAAAATCTTTTAAGACTTTCATGTACCTTTCCATAAAGAACATCCACCTAAAAAGTCACAAATGGTTAAAAATAAGTGTTTTTTAATGAGTTCATGTATCAATTGATTTAGTTTAAATACACATGCAAAAGATAATTTATGCACTTATACCTAGTGTGCACTGGACCAGCAATAGAAACTTTTTCAACCAAGTGCACCAATAAATGCACTTGTGAGTCCATGATGGAAGTCGGAAATATCTCTCAAACATGCACACAATCTCCACCATATCATCATGTCTCTTGCGAACATCCAGCTCATGGATTTTTTTTGAACACATCCATCTGCAACATATTCAATCCATTTTATGTCTATTTGAATTTCCAATCAATAAATACTAAATAGAAAAATGCACCAAGTACATGTAAATACCTGACAATAATTGATAGTTTGCATATGGTCTCACAAATATCTTTTGACAAGCACCCACAAATTGACAATGGATAGATGAATTGAATCATCTTTAGCCAATCATGAGAGTTGAGACCTTGCAACTTTCCATCCATTGTGAATGATGATCGGAGAGAATGGGCAAAACTAGTTGGTGTTCTAATGTTATGAATAATGGAGCGCACATGGTTAAGCTCCTCCTTAGTGAATGTCCAAGGTACTTTTGGAGCATGTTGGGCACTTAGTGGGCCCCAACATAGTACATTGTACATGTAGAGCAATAAGTGCGAGGGCACTGGCTTCCTGTGTGTATAAGCCCAACCCAATGAGCACGCAATTTGGTTTTGTAGAACTTGTAGAATTAGGAATAAGTGACTAGGGGCCTAAAACCATAAAATGACATTAGAGGCCCTAAGTCAAGTTGTTAATAAAAAAGCTAAAAGGGCCCAAATTAGAACTCACATGAATCATGTGAGTGCCCTTGTGCTTTCTTAAGGAACCATTAGATTCATTTTGTGTTAGTTTAGGAGGCTTGGATTAGGATCCTTGCCATTGTAATTAAACAATAGGAGAAAGGGGCAAGGGCCTTCCACGTCCATAAAAAGTCACCCTTTGTACCATATTTCCATGTTCAATAGGAGGAGGAGATTATGCCCAAATTAGATTTGAACATCCTTGCTTCCTCCTCCTCTCCTCCTCCTCCTCCTCCTCTCTCTCTCTCTCTCTCTCTCTCTCTCTCTCTCTCTCTCTCTCTCTCTCTCTCTCTCACGTTTTTGCATTTCGTATTTGCTTTCCATTTGTTTCTTCTCTCTGCTTGCATGTTGTTCATGATTTCTAAGAGAGTAGAGAGGATAGGATGTAAGCACCTCCCCCATTGTAATCTATTCTTCCTTCTCATGCTTGTGGTTAAAGTAGGGTGGATAGTTAGATGTGGTTAATCTAGGTGTGGTTAGAGTAGGATTTGCAAGCTAACTTCGCAAGGGAAGCACTATTCCCTTGGGAATGAATCTATGCATGACAGGTGAACCAAGGCCGCTACAATTTTTTGGTGCCATTGCTGGGGAATAGATTAGCATTTTCTTGCTTTTTAGCTTGCATGCATTCATCTTGTAATTTTTGCTTTGGAATGGATGTGTAAGGGGTACTTTAGTGTGGAGTAGAGGTTAGATTTGTTGTTTTTTCATGATTTGTTGCTTGTATGATATGTGGAGGGAGATTTAGAGGTGAAAAACATCAGATTCCAGCACCCTATCCCTTCCATAAATCCTACAAATAAAAAAAAACAGAAAAAACCATGTAGTTTTGACAAACTGTCCAGAAAAGAGCCAAAAAACACCTATCAAACCTTGTACTTTTTGATCTGCTCAAACCAACCTTCGTCCACCTGGCAGTACATTCTGCCACACAATCAGTACCTACAACTAGTCAAGTGAAGGTTATTTCCTAGCCAGTTTGCCAAAATTGCCAAAAAAAACAGCCCAAAAAAATGAAAAAACCTTTGTAAAAATGTCCAGAATCTCAAAGTAGCCCAAAACACCCCAGACAACCTTCACCCAGCTTCATTTTCAGCTTCAGAGCCATCATGGAGGTCGACGAAGATTAATACTGAGTGTACGAGCTCTGGCGAAGGTTCTTGCTCACCAAAAATAGGAATTTGCCATCAAAACCCTCGCCAACTTCAATATCTACAAAAGTACTTACTGTAAACCTTCGCCAGTTTGCCAATAGCTACTTTTTCATGTTTTCTAGCTTCAATGAAGTCGGCGAAGGTTAATATTGAGAATAAGTGATCAGGCGAATGTTTCTAGTACTCAGAGAGAAATTTAAGTCTCTTGAACCTTCGCCAACCTTCATAAACCTTCGCCAGTATATCATTAATCTTGGCCGAGCTCATAATAGTCATAAAACATTGTTTTGAAGTATCTGTGAAGTGGGCGAAGGTTAATATTACCTATAACTAGTCCAGCGAATGTTTCAAGCTCTCAAAAGTGCCAAATTGCCTTCTAAACCTTCGCCAGACTATTTTTTGTCATGATAATCTTTGTCTAATCTTCGCTAGCCCTTTGATCAAAAATCTGTACTTCCCAGCAGCTCGGCAAAGGTTAGTCTCCATCAGAAGGATAGTGGCGATGGTTCCCAATCCAAATCGTGTCCAAATTGTTTTTAGAACCTTCGTTGAGCCATCCTTCGCCAACAAGAACCTTCGTCGAGCTCTGTAAAGTGGTAATACACTGTGATAAAACATATAAGAGTCAAACGAAGGTTTCTGTTAAGAAAATCCAAAAAAATTATTGAAACTACTAGTAACTTGACGCGCGAAATACCTGTTTGATCTTATACAAGTCTTATACAAGCCTCGGACCCCACCCGCCCCGACACCATCGAGGCCATCTATCACTCACCATTGTTGCCAACTGCGTCGTTACAGCATCCATTTTTTTGTGTGTGATCAACTCCATTAAAATATGTGCCACCATACACTCATCTCTCAATAACCATTTCAATTGTCATCTTGTAAAATTTTTTAGTTATTCATGTTCCTTTCATCCCTTCCAATCATCAACCACTGATCAGCACCCGAACAAGATCCACTTAGATCCACTGTTGCCATATACCTTCACATTGTATCAAATCTGCATAGTGAATGAGATTGAGATCTGGTAGAATACTACCTACAGAGAATCCAGAGCTACATCAAGCAGCAGCGGAAGAGATCCGACCAAATCAGCCAAACCCAATGGATCAATATATTCCTATGCCAGCGGTACCTCTATAAGCAATCAAAAGATCTCCCAGATTGGAATTGCCCAAATTTGATGGATCCATAGATCCTATCAGAATTTGCAGATCTATGGGCAAGCATGCGAGATCTTTGGTGAAACCACCTCGGCAGAAAAACTGAAGCTGTTTCCAATGTCCCTGACAGGAGCAGCTTTAGATTGGTTTTTCAATCAGACGACACAAGAACAAACAGACTGGAAAGTGGTAAAAGCAGCTTTAATCACCAGATTTAAGCCACGAAAGTTTCTTGAAGACCCGTTCCTCTTGCTTAGCAAAATCAAAATGGCAAAAAGAGAAAGGGTCAGAGACTACATCGAACAGATCAAACACTTGAGATCCGAGTGTAGTACGGAGCTTACTCCTGATCATGCGATCATTATGTGGTTCCTAGCGGGACTACCTAGAAGCATCAAACGAGAGCTGAAAAGATGGGAACAATATGCCACATTGCATAAAGCTATGAAAGATGCAATGAGAGAGGAAGATGAAGGATCAGATGATGATTCTACACCAAGAACTACATCTCTTCATGCTTCAACTCCTTCAATTGCATCAACCTCAGTGTCTACGAGCTTGTCCAATGAATCGATGATGGAACAGATCATGAAGTTACACAAGCAGCAGATGGAGCAGCTCACAGTCCAATTTGACCAAAAACTTAAGGCTCTTCAAAATACTACAGCACCACAACCAGATTCTTATCAGCAGCAGTATCCTCGATGGAACAATGTTTGGTGTCCCATTTGTACCCAGAATCACACTTCCAACGAGTGTCGGTACTGAAGCAAAATTTGAAGTTGACGCACAGATATTGTCATCTGTGCAATGCGTCCTCGCACGACACTGCGTATTGCCCCTACAACCCACGGATCATACAACAAAAGAGAACTCAATTCCAAACCTCTTATGCTTACCATCAAGGAGCACCTAATGCAGCACCAAGGCTTGGACCAGGCCCTCAACAATAAAGAATGGCACTACCAGCACCACCAAGGCCAAATAATCGTCAAGCAGCCCAGGTGAATCTCACAGCGGCAGAAGCTGAAATATTTCCCCAACAGAAAATACAACAATGGTATGGACCTGATGAACCATTCATCGATCCTGCTATTAATGAGTATTATGCCACATGCGCTACACAACCACAATGCCAAGGGGGCAGATTATATGGATGTTATGGATGCGGAGAAGGACATAGGATTGTAGAATGTCCAAACAAAGGAATTTATACGTCCTTATGTCACGAGTGTGGATATGGACATTGCTACAAGAATTGTCCATTGAGAGCCAGCACTAGCGCACCATTGAATTGGATTGAACTGGCCAAAGGGGTTGTAGAAGACATTTTAGTCAAGATAGCAGGCATACAATTTGTCATCACATTTGTGGTGATGGACATTCCTGAAACACCCACTGCCTATC
Source organism: Diphasiastrum complanatum (assembly GCA_029204225.1). Classification (NCBI taxonomy): domain Eukaryota; kingdom Viridiplantae; phylum Streptophyta; class Lycopodiopsida; order Lycopodiales; family Lycopodiaceae; genus Diphasiastrum; species Diphasiastrum complanatum. Next base: position 12,519,073 of record CM055103.1, read on the forward strand.
AAGTTTTGTTGGGATGACCTTGGTTACGAATTGCACAAGTAGTTCATGATTGGGGGACCGGCAAAATCACATTGGAGAACAGAGAGTGGGCGGTGAAGCCTGTACCACCCAAAGCTGATGACACTTCTTCCACAATGGACCATAGAATTGATCATCCGAAAGCTTCAATGGTTGTTCATTATGATTCACGAATAGATACCGTGTTGTGGACGGATGCATTGGCAACTATTGATTGTATGGCTGAGCATACATGTCATCCAGATCCAGATTCAGATTCAGAACCCAGCGAATTACCACCAAGAGGATTCACCCTTGACATGCCTATCTCATATGGGGTGAACATGATAAACGTAGCATGGCTGTCACCAAAACCTATTCCGAAACTTGTTGAAGATGATTTAGTTCCTTGCAACATGCATTGTCCTATGATGAGGAAGCAACATGCTAAAGTCTCCAAGATGCCACCACCGAAGGCACCTATACCAAAGAAAAATTAACAAAAGCAAAGATACAATCAGGTGATCAAGTGGAGCGATTTACCCGAAGAGGCTATAGCAACAATGGATGAAGACATTCGGAACCATGTGGTGAATGTTAAAGAACCTCAACAGAAGATAACGGGCAAAGAAGCAGCAACAACCAACAACAATATACAAGGCAAAAAGAAAGTTGTTAAATCGCATGCTCAAGGGGCATCCGACCAAGCTTCGACATCAGCTTCAGGAATGTCAGAGGCAATGCACAAGATATCACTCACGAATCGTGCTAAGATCAACCTTTTGAAGGAAGAAACGAGTAAGACACCAGTCCATGATGTGTCAGAAAACTTCAAGAGTTATACCTTGGACGACGTGGTGATCATGATGCTGAAAGCGCAACGGGAACCTGATGCAGATCAGAAAAAGAAGAACAAGTTTACGAGGGACCGGCTCGCACTCAACCGATGAATCTAGTAGAGCTAGAAGATGAAGACAAAATTGTTCATGTGGGAGCACAACTCATGCCCTCACAATTCACCCAACTGCAGAAGTTACTGATGGAGTATAAAGACTGCTTTGTATGGTCTTACAAAGATTTAAAAGGAATTCCATCGTTTGTAGTCCAACACACCATACCTTTGGTCGAAGGAGCAACGCCAAAGGTGACCCGATATTACCGTTGCAACCCGAACTACACCGAGCTAATCAAGCAAGAGTTGTAGAAGCTGTTCGATGCCGATTTCATTTATGAAATCGAGCACATAGAATGGGTGTCACCCATAGTCATTGTTCCCAAGAAGAATGGTAAAATGCGAATTTGTGTCAATCTGAAGGCACTTAACATTGTGACATGGAAGGATCACTTTCCCTTACCGTTCACAGAAAGCGTCTTGGATCGAGTAGCTGGAGCGGAAGCCTACAGTTTTTTGGATGGCTTCAGTGGCTACAACCAAGTGAAGATTGCACCAGAGGATCAACACAAGACTGCATTGGCTATTGAATGGGGTACATATGCCTACAAGGTCATGCCATTCGGTCTTTGTAATGCCCCTAGCTCTTTTCAGCGCGTCATGCAAAAGGCATTCAAAGACTATTTATAGAAATTCGTAGAGATCTTCCTCGATGATCTTTGTGTGCACGGATTTAATGATGAACAATTATCTCAGTTGGAAAGAGTGTTTATACAATGCCGCAAATTTCAAATATCATTGGACCCAGAGAAATGCCAATTTTGGGTCACACATGGTCTTATCCTGGGCCATATTGTATCTAGACACAGGATCCCACTGATTTGTCTAAGATACGTATTATCATGGATCTTCCACCCCCTGGAAAGATTCGTGGAGTCTATGTATTTATGGGACATGCCAATTACTACCGAATCTTTGTTCTATTCTTTGCAAATTTGGCACGTCCTATCTACAAGTTGACAATTGATCCACATTGGACGGAAGAAACCCTACGAGCTTTCGAAAAGCTGAAGGAAGCACTTATATTTGCACCAATCTTATGGCCTCCCAATTGGACAATTGAGTTTCATGTGCATACTAACGCATCAAATTATGCTATAGGAGCAGTATTGACCCAACCAGGCGAGTACAAGAAAGACTTTCCTATTCGCTTCGCCAGTCGACAACTCAACGATGCTGAAATCAACTATTCAATGACTAAGCGAGAAGCCTTGGCAATGATATTTGTGGTCAAGAAGTTTTGCCATTATCTTATGGCCACTCATTTTGCATTCTATATTGATCATCAACCTTTGCTCTACCTAGTCAACAAAACCTGCAACACAGGGAGAATCACTAGATGGTTACTCTTGTTGCTCGAGTTTGATTTTCGAATAGTGGTACGCAAAGGCAAGCAACATTATATGGTGGATCATGTATCAAGAATCAAATCAACACAGAAGGATTCCCATCCTGATGATGAGTTATCGGATGCTGCTTTATTTTACATGGATGTTGTACCCGATTGGGCCACAGACATAGTTGAGTATTTGATGAACGGTGAACCAGATCGGTCACTATCCAAGGTGCAACAATGGAAATTTGTACTTAAAGCTCATCCATATCAGCTGATTGCCGGCCAACCATATCGGAGAGGGGCGGATAATATCATTCGTCGTTGTATCCTGCCCCATGAGACAAGTCAGATCATGTTTCTCTCGCATGAAGCAATGGGAGGCGGACACTTCGCAGTAGATGTAACAGTACGCAAGATTCTACAATCTGGCTGTTGGTGGCCAACAATGCACAAGGATACTGAGGTATATATCAAGCAATGTGATGTATGTCAAAGAGCACGTAGACCAATGAAGGCAAATTATGAGCCGTTACATCTTGTATTGGCTCAAGCGCCATTTGAGAAGTGGGGACTTGATTACATCGGCCCTATTCACCCAGCCGCTCGTAGTACCCAAGCCCGATATATTATCGTGGCTATAGATTATCTCACAGAGTGGGTTGAAGGCAAAGCAGTGTGCATAGCAGATGCTAGGTCCACCACGAAGTTCCTTTACGAAATCATCATTGTACGCTTTGGATGCCCAGTGGAGATAGTTAGCGATCGGGGAACTCACTTTGTCAATGAGATCATCAAGGTCTTATTAGAAGAGTTCTTTGTGAGCCATCATTTCAGCACGCCTCACTACCCAAGAGACAATGGCAAAGCCGAATCTTCTAATAAGATTCTGTGTAGCATCTGGACAAAGACAGTAGAAGCAAGCATATCATATTGGGAGCACAAGCTAGACGCTGCTCTGTGGGCTTTCAGAACTGCATACAAAGGCAGCACCGAGCAAACTCCATTCCAACTGGTGTATGGCCAAGATGCAGTCATGCCGGTGGAATTTCTCGTTCCATCTCTTCGCATTGCCACAGTGCAACGATTAGATGATACAAGATCGCTCCACCTTCGTCACAAAGTGCTACACAAGTTGTGCAAAACATGATTGTTAGTAGTCCATGCTCTTGCTGCAGAGAGAGCACGTCGCAAGGCCTGGCATGATCGTCGTCTTCACAAGAAAGATCTTCAAAAAGGAGATTTGGTCCTCATGTACAAGACAAAGGCGATCAAAGGAAAGCTAAAGTTCACTGGTGAAGGCCCTTATTGCATCACCAACATCTTATCGCAAGGGGCAGTGACTTTAGAAACAATGGATGGGACACCGTTTGCTACACCCATCTACGGTAGCCGGTTACGCAAGTATTGGTCACCACCAGCCTTCCCAAACACTTCTTGAAGAGCTTAGGATAGGCTCCTCATCATCAAATAAAGCCTCAGGTTTTACATAAGCAATCTTTATCCACGCTTTTCCTGATGCACTCCATCATCCGCAATAAACGTGTCGACAGCCTTCTTCCACAACAAGCACAGGCAGATGTCGTGGGACCGTCACCTATTTAGGCGGGGGATACTGTTGGGCACTTAGTGGGCCCACCACAGTACACTGTACATGTAGAGCAATAAGTGCGAGGGCACTAGCTTCCTGCATGTATAAGCCCAACCCAATGAGTAAGCAATTTGGTTTTGTAGAACTTGTAGAATTAGGAATAAGTGACTAGGGGCCTAAAACTCTAAAATGACATTATAGGCCGTAAGTCAAGTTGTTAATAAAGAAGCTAAAAGGGCCCAAATTAGAACTCACATGAATCATGTGAGTGCCCTTGTGCTTTCTTAAGAAACCATTAGATTCATTTTGTGTCAGCTTAGGAAGCTTGGATTAAGATCCTTGCCATTGTAATTAACCAATAGGAGAAAGGGGCAAGGGCCTTCCCCATCCATAAAAAGGCACCCTTTGTACCATAGTTATCCAAGCTCAGCTATCCAAGGTCTAGGGTAAGGTGATTATCACTTTGTACAGTTCGTTATCCAAGGTTTAGGTCAACCAGATTCACATTTTTTGCCTAAACAAAAATTGCCTTCAGTTTAGTTGGACTTGTTGTTGCTCTATATGTTAAAAACATGGGAATTGAACTGTGCTTTGGATAATCGAGGTATCTTTTGGAAAAGGACTTTTAGATACAATATTCTCTTGGGTAAGGGTGGTCACGGTATAGTTGAGTGTTGACAATCTGAGGTGCGGTAGCTCGAGCCTAAACACCATCACAAGAAATGGGGTTACATTAGAATAAATATGTTGAACTTCAATCATATTCAGAAAAGTTTGAGTTCGGTGGAAGAGTCTTGAAATTGAGTATTCAAAAAATGTAAATATACACTACGAAAGAGCTTATATCTAAACTCTCTCTCTCTCTCTCTCTCTCTCTCTCTCTCTCTCTCTCTCTCTCTCTCTCTCTCTCTCTCTCTCTCTCTCTCTCTCTCTCTCTCTCTCTCTCTCAAGACAAGAAGATTTTTGGGAGAAGTATCCTCATGTTCTGTGCATGGGAGATGCCCTTCGTCTAAAAAACTTTTAACCACGTTCTTCTCTACAGTCTTATGGGCTTCATACGAGTTATTTTCTTATCTCAGACACCCAAGGAAGTTGCATGCCTTAAGGGCCTAGTGATCAATACCCTTTCACCTGGATATTTGGCAGAAGATTTGTAGGAAAACAATGGTCAAAAAGGTCTTTCCAGTGTCTAGGATAATAGGAGTGGTTGTGTCGCCTTTATATACTCAAGGATTTTACCACATCATTAGTTTCTCCTTCTTCAAATCCACGTCAAACGTTTTTGTGAGATTTCAGAGACAACACTCACTGATTTCAATCAGTGGATTTTCCTGTCGAGGAAGTGAAATTCTTGAAGTACCAAGAAAAGCAGAGCTAGACTTTCAGTGATGTTTACTATCTTGTCTCTCTAAGCCTAAACCCTAAACCTACACACTACTATGTTTTATAAGATGAGATCAGTTTCTCCCCGAATGAGCTTCAACAACTTACTAATTACTTATGCTCCAAATCCTAAACCCTAAACTCAAAACCCTAAATCTACACACTACTATGTCTTATAGGATGAGATCAGTTTCTCCCCAAATGAACTTCAACAGCTTACTAATTACTTATGCTCCAGACCCTAAACCCTAAATCCACACACTACTATGTCTTGTAGGATGAGATTGGTTTCTCCCCGGATAAACCCCAATAGCTTGCTAATTACTTATGCTACAACTTCATCACTGGACCCTAAACTTAAACTCTGGCTGCAATATGCCGTCTCCCAATAGCCCACTATCATCTTGGAAATGGTTGTATCACATTGTTGTCTGGAAAGTGTAGCATTGAAAATAGTTGGTAAAAACTATCAATTACACCATAGATTATGAGGGTGCAAACCGAAGGTGCTTACTAGTTTTTATCACACTTTCAAGCTTATGAAACTTCATGACTACTTGAAGGCTTGTACTCTTCATCATCATCAGAATCTTGCTCAACAATATATTTGATATCCTTCTTTTGGCTATTTTTGGAGATGTTAAGAATTGAGTTGTGTCAGCTAACACCCACAATTTGGTGCCACAGGACCTTTCATTAGAGAAGTTCTCAATATCAAAAGACCCTTTAAGGAATGCCATGTAGGATATAGAGAAATATCAAAATAAAAAAAAACAATATTGTTTATTTGCTTGCCCACACCACTCCCAAGGCCTCTCCAACTCCCAATGATCTAACCACAATGTCCATAGTCACAGTTAAAAACTGTTAACAGTTCGCAGTATAACTTACTAAATTCAAAAATATTTTCTCCATTGGTTACGAAAAGGGCAATATATTCAATAGATCTAGAATATAACCGCCATCCCCAAATTCGGATCAGGAAAAATTGCAAAATATTTACATATGCATTCCTTCCACGAGAATGGAAATATGGGTGCCATCTCCAATTATGAACGCCATCATCACTTTGGAATGGAAATATGAGCGCCAACTACCTATTGGAATGAAAAAATGAGCAGCATTTCCAAATTTGAATCAAGCATATAAGCATGGAGTTTGGATTGATCGTACATAGTATATAGTATAATCAAAGATGAGTACTTTGCTTTGCTTCATAGAATCTGGTCATAGTACTTTGATGCAACTGATTACTCTATTATTTTTCTTATGATGACATTATATCATCTACATGTGGATATCCCTATTGATTTGGCACCTTTGCAGAGAAGAGGAGGCAAAGGAATTCAAATATCTGTTGAGGATCGTTCTCGTTACAGGGCAGAAGGAAAAAAAAAAACTTGGATTTGTGGATAGATGGAACATTATATCCACAAGATCCAAGCACTTTGACACATCCCACGTTCTCTTCAATAACTCATTTAGTTACATGAATATGCAATGGACATACTGGATTACTAGGATATTGTGAAAGATTGCAGAACCATGGAAAACAACTTTATATGAACTAAGTTCACTTTTTAGAAGGTGAGTTAATTCGGATGTCCTCTTATTGTCAAAATAGAGATTGTCATCTCCAAAGGACATTAGAAGAAAATGAACAACTTGAAAAAAATAATGAATCATTACAGAAGATAACAATCATTATCAAATCAGAACTAGAGCAAATGCAATCAGTCTTATAGTCTATTCATATTGAAAACTTACAATTATTGAAGGATGTGGATTTGGCAAAGAAGAAGGCTGAAAGTAAGAAGCGAAAGCAAAAAAGTTGCAAGGAAATTCAAACGCTTTCAAAAGGAGGTTATCGAAATAGAAGGATCCGAGCATTCAAGTAAGCATATTCTAATTTCTGTAAGTTTTCCAATGACATTTGGATTTAATTTCAGCTATGGTGATATTCTGTTAACTATCTGTTTTTTTTGCAGATCTGCATTAGTAGTTCCTCGGAATATTAAAGACAATGCTTCATTAGGAATGTCATTGGGCACAATATTGACTTGCAAATCCACTGAGCGTATCATAATGAACAATAGGATTTCAAATGTAAAGTGTAAAATAGCAAAGTCTTTGATGGTGGACATTCAAAATTTTTTAGATAAGACTATAGTTTAGGGTGCTTGTGATTTTGCAGGTATTAGCAGGGAAGCATATGCAACAATATTTAAACTAATTAGAGAAGCTTTTAAGCAAGTTCAAATTAGAAAAGTCCCAATCCCTAGGACATATCACTTGAAGAAAGAGAGGGATACATTAAACATAGGTATGCATAAAATCACTAGAACTCCATTTCATATTGAGGAGGTGTATGAAACTGATGGAAGATCGATATTCTATAATTCATCAAACAATTTATTTGTTGATCTAAATTACTTGTTGAGATACATCGTCACATTCTATGATATAACCTATGAAAAGGTGAATGGCAAAATAATCATAGTACTTAAGTTAGATGAGTCAGAAATTGTGAAAGGGCAGAAGATGGAGAGAGTTAGTATAACTCTCATGAATGGTGTCCTATCACAAACAAAGAACCAAGAAGATTTCAGATTCAGTGTCCAGTCAGAAAATGATATATGGTTGTTGGCAGCGTTTCACGTAACTAGCCTCATTATTACATTACATTCATTGAATAGTATTAATACATTGTAAATTAAGTCTGATTAATTTTTTTGGACAGGTTCTAAAAGAGGATCATGATATATTATCATGGATATTCTCAAGGACATCTTATCCTAGGATCATCAAGGACCATATGGATGGAGGACTTCTCAATGTTCCAGGATTTGGAAACTTCAATGTTGATTGGCACTTAGTAGGTGATTTGAAAACATTAAAATGTATGTATAATGTCTCTCACAGTGCTACATCAAAACACCCTTGTTTGTACTATATGAAAATGGCAAAAGATGTAACTAGGAGCACATGAATTACTAGAGAATATGCAGATCCAAACTGGAAGCCTGTGCTGTCTATCCCCTTAAAAAATGTGCATGTTTGCACTCTTCATGCAGAAGTTCGATTAATAAAAAAGATCATTTATCTTCATATAGTTTTTGCTTGGAATACTAAGCCAGCATCATTAGCAAAGGAAGATATCTCTCGATTAGAAGATGTTTTATCAAAAGCAGGACTCCATAAAGGACATGTCAAAATTCAAAAAAATGAAAAGCTTTCAGGAAAGAATGGGAACATGCCAACTAAGCCAAGCATAGGAGGAGCAAAAACACGTCGTTTTCTATCAAATCATACTGGTAGGGTTTCTAATATTCAACACTTAGTCTGGACATATATTATTGCTGCTACTCAGGACTTCGAGAAAGACGGCAAAACCAGAGTACTAAAAGTTGATGTATGGAAAAAGCTTGATAGTATGATTGCTATTTTAAGAGAAGAAAAATACTCTGATATTAATAAGAAAGTTGTCCAAAGGACTTGTGTCGAGTTTGTTAATGCAATATCAAAAGCATGGGGAGATAATCACATCACTCATTACATAGTTTGTATTAAATTCTTAAAATGCTTTCAAATTTTCATATATATTTAGATCCAAACATAAGACTAACATTATGACTTTGACATATGCAGCACATACTAAGAGATCATACAACATTTTTTGCAAATACATATGGAAGCTTGAGTGTATGGTTATCACAAGGGATGGAGAAGTCACATTGGCAAGCACGAGCAACATTTCATCGAAATACACAACATAGAGGAACCAATGAAAAACGAAACTACATTTGTCAATTGTTTCAGTGGTTCTATCGCAGAGTTCAAATTCGACATATAACAAAGTCCACACAATACAACAAGTTTAGAAAAGCATGCAAGTTCATACAGGAAGAGAAAATTAGATGATTGTTGAGTATAAGATCATCATTATCATCAAATCATGACATGTTCAGAATTGCTTTGCAAATTCATTGAACAAGAAAGGAAAAATACTCAATGTAAATGTAGTGATTGTATTATACCAAAATACAAAGTGTCAACTATTCATCATCAGATCTTGTGTCAGATTCTATGGTAGTATTGTCATGAAAAAATTCTCTGCTAGCGTATGCATCTAATAGATGTGCATTATCCTTATTTCCACTAAGCTCAATATAAGTGGAATACAATGAATAATGGGAGCTCCTTAAAAGAACATTCCCATCAGTAAAGTCTAAAATGTTCAAAACATAAGATCTTTTGACAAAAATGATCTTATTTGTCTTTACAAATTTATGTCCTCCTAGGTGAAATGATAAAGCTTTAACTACCATTATAAGAGTCTCCCCGACTAGGCTCAGCTTAAAATGAGCAATACAGATTTCATTCTTCAAGAAATGCCTAAGATAGTGGCCAAGTCCACTATCCCTCTGGAAAGATGATGCATGTTGTCTGAAACCACCTCGTCTGGCAGCAAAATCATCTATTATGAGAGAATCTTGCAATAGGAAATTTGTTAGCAAAAACACATTCAGCGATTAGAAATATCGTAATGCAAGGAAGTTTAAACACTTACACATTCTTCATCAGCAGCAGCAACCAGATCAGGATGATCAATATAATGACCACATGCTAAACTGGAATCATCCATGAAATGCAATAATGATGGACGAGGGAAGCCCATCTGGGATTGAAATGTCGTGAATTCTTCATCAGATGGTCTGCCTCGTCCATTCTCAGCTATATTTGATAAAGTCTTAGTCAAGCATTCTTCACCAGTCATAATTCCCTCCTCATCATCAAAATCAATACCAGCAACAAGATCATCTGTTTCAAAATCTACGAAGTCGGAGAATTTGGAAATTGTGCCGGATAATAAACATAGAACCTCATCTTCACGATAGTCAAAAAAATTAAATAAATCAGCAGTAGTAAAATATATATCGTCATTAATATAATATATAGACAAATTGAATAGACATTTAGAATCCTCTGTAGGGTTATATTTATCAACAGATGTATTTTGGCCAATAAAAAAATCTCGTAGAGAATCAAAATTTATATTTATAAAGTCACTTTCCTTATCAGGAGTGTCGATAAGAAATTGACTGATGTCCTTAATAGCTGACTGAATGGAGGATGATGAAAAGGGAGGGTCAGCAACAAAAATTTCATCATCATCTGGGATCTGAACTAATAGGAAAAGTACGAAACCACTTTGATATTCAACAAATCGACATTTCTTGTTGCAATAAGGACACAATGAATTGCTTTTGAAAAGATCAAACAATTTGGTGAACATTCTATCCAGTCTATGTCTGAAAGCTGGGAAGAAGTGAACCAGATCAGTATAATGCATGTACTGGAGTGAACCTATGGAGAAAACAGGCTTACTAGGTATATCTCTGAATCTAACATAATGTTGATAAGAAACTATGAAAATTATAGCAAATAAGGATCCTAAAACACTTGAAATGATGAGGGAAACAATAGATTATGATCTCATAAGATTAGCACAAGTTGAACCATCAAAATCCATAAAAAATCTATGTTTGAACCTCACTAAATGGCCCAAATCCTTGAAGAAGGCTTCACACGTGTGAAAGTACGGCCTCCCATAGTCTGAGTACTGTACACCAGACCTACATTCAATCCTATAATCATTAGTAATCACAAGTACTCAAACAATTATGAACATAGAGAGCAATTGCACCATCATGAGAGAAAAATCATGAAATTGCTTAATCGATTTTGGTGAGATATCATCACCTATATATACATGATCCATCACGGTTTTGGGCAGGTATGAGTAGCCCTAAACCTATCCCTAATGCTAATTTTGGTGGATCTTTCATCCCTACCAAGTTAGGGTTAAATTTTGGAGATCTTTCAACAATGCAAAAATTATCAAAAATAGCTCCTATTTTTTCTCTCTTGTATCTAAGCATAATTTGGACTCATTCCAAAGGTTCTAACACTTAGGTCTACTTGAGAACATCCTTATGAATGGAATCCTATGGTATTTGGCACGTGTGACAAGCCACATCATGACCATCTAGCTATTTACAAGTCATATGACCAAAACTAGTCAAGCTAGAATTGTGAATTTTTAACAAAAACGTCAGAATTCGGTTGTGCAGTTCTAAAAACATGTAGATATGGCCTAAATAGGCTGTGGAAGTAGTCCATATTTTCAGTAATCCCAAATTCACTAAGAAATGGACTCAAGCCTGAATCTCGTGAGGATCCTGAGGAAGAGGCCATCGAAATAAAGTGAATATCGCACTTGTGCGCGAGGGAGACGAGAAAGAAAACTAACTATCAAGACGGCGCACAAGAGAGATATGTACGGCGCGAGATACCGAATATCGCACTTGAGCACAAGTAGGTGTCGTTGAGTGCAAACGGTCAACAGAGCGCGCGCACAAGAGTGATATACCGCGAATTTTGATAACAGAAAAGGATAAAAAATTAATTAGTTTTTGTGCCATTTATACTAAATTTTTGCACATGCAGTCAACGGTCAATGGACACGTGTCTACTTTTGATTCGGCTACAGCTATTGGCACGTGCGAGGTGACACCTGGATACGTGTGAAATGACAACTGGACACATGTCACGTGTTCATTCGTGTGCTCAAAAATACGTGTCGCTCTATCATTTGCTCGTACAAATCCCACACGTGTAAAGTGACAGTGTGACATGTGTTGCTCTGTCATTTGTTCATACAACTCCCACACGTGTGATTGGACATTCTTTCACACGTGCGAACCAGGATATAAAATCACAAACTTTGATGAATTTTTTTCACTTTTTTTTTTCACTCCACATATCGCACTTGTGCGCGCCCTTCACACTCGAATTTTCACCCACCATCTTTCATGCGCACAGGTCTAATACACCTGCCTACGTGTCTCCCTGTATCACACTTGTGCGCGTTTCTTCAGAACTAATTTCTTTCTGTTATATTCAGCTCGCACAGGTCCGATATACCGTACGTTCCTTCCATACATATCGGTCCTCTGCGAGATTTTTATCACCCTTCCGTCCTCATCCTCCCCGTCACGCGCAAGTCCCCTATTGCATAGTACACATCCATGGATAGGAGAAAGCAGACCAAGAGGGACTTCTTCTCTCCTGGCTCATTTTCAGTCCCTGCGGTGGTTATTACCCCTTTTGCTAGATATAGAACATGCAACCGCAGCAGGTGGCTCTCTGAGATATGCAAGTACCAGAGATCAACTGCGCTGTTGATCCCAAGGGCTCCATTCTACTGTGCTGTCCAAAATATAACAAGAAATGATCTCGGACAGCTGGTCAAATTTACACCCAGTGCTCTTCAGTGCCTTCAGGAGGCTGCTGAAGATTACCTTAGTCTTTTTTTTGAAGATTCATTTTTGCTTGCCATTCATTCCAAGAGAGTCACAATAATGCCCAAGGATTTTCGGCTCCTGATGAGAATGAGGGATAGGTTCTATAGGTTGCACGTATCTCAGCCTTCTGCTCCCAGGCCAACACCTGTAGATAGGACTGATCTTCCTACGAAGCGTCCTAGGAAGCAAAGTGCCCCCAAGAGAGCTCCAAAGAAAGCAAAGATCGTAGACACCACAGATTCTGTGAAACCTGACCCATAATCAACTGTAGATAACGTTGTTGTTGATAATGTTGTAAATATAGCTACAGCTACTTTGGATACCGCTTTAATTCCTGTAGATACTATACATCCACCTCCTCCTCCTCCTCCAAATTTTTATACATAAATAGATTCGGATGAGTATCTTAGATTTGAGAAAGACATATCGGATGCTATAGATAAAATTGGTACTCCTTTTTTTATTTTAGTCTTAATTTTAGAGTTTTAGATTGCTTGGATCTCAAAGACGGACGGACTTCTATCAGTGATCCTGTGATAGAGTTTGGACTGACACTCTTGCAATTTGACATTGCAAGAGATTCATCCAACAAGTTGCTGGTGCTGAGTAACTTTCTGCTCTAGGCCTTCAAGGAAAATAATGACACATTGTCACAGTGTCTGACAAGTGGATTCACATCAGCAACAAAGTATCTGGTCATTCCTTATCATACCAAGTAAGATATATTAGGTGATTCTTTATGTATTATGCATTAACATTGACATTTTCAATTTAAATAGTTCTCAGAATTGCCGCTAAAGTACTTTCAATCTTATTTTGCAATGACCACTGGAATTTAAACCCGATCTCTATTAAGAGATTTGTAAATAATAATATCAAAGGTTTTTGTGTTAAGATGAATTCAGTGAAAAATACGCATAAGGATGTAGATATATATCTGCCATATTTAAGAAAATATATTCCTACATATGTTCCCCATTCCGTGGACTGGGAGATCGTGAGTTTGGAGGTAAACTCTGTCTTTCTTAATAGCATGTTGAAATCAGTATTCTAATGTAATTGTTTCATTCTAATTCATTCTGTTTCATAATTGATTTCTTTTGTGCTGAATTATTTTGCAGTCACCACAGCAAAATGATTCATTTAGCCGTGGGTGGTACACATTATACAATGCCAAGTTATTTTTGTGAAAAATTGCCTACATTGGCAAATCTAGCTATGTAGAATATTGTACATTTTGTCAATATTGTTTGTTGGTTACTTGAATGGCCAAAGTGCCACTTGTACATACACACCTAAAGTAGGTTATCACGAGTCAAGAGGAGTGGTTGTGTCTATTTGGTAGTGATTCCTACTTTGTAGGATCTAGACCATGATTTATGATGAGATTTGTACCTACCATGCACCTACCAAGCATGACTCTTGGATCTAGGCTAGGGTTTTCACATTAGGGCAAGAAAGTGGAGTCTACTTCCTTATTACATGCTGGATTTTCACCTAACTTTGCAAAGGAAGTGTGTTTCACTATGTATTCCCATTCTCCATAGTGAGAAGATAGAAAAATTTTGGAGCTCATTGGCAATCTCAAGCTAGTTCACTATGTACATTGAGTTTTTGTGATCCAAATGAAACCAAATCAATTTCTACTTGTTTCTCAGGTTGAAGGCCGTACTACATCCTGTAGTACACACGTGTGGGCTCGAATTTCAATGTTTATCAATGCTTTTGATTGTTAATGCTTGTTGTTTGTCAAATTGTGCCAATCTAGATCAACTTTTTTGTGTCTAGTTTTTTGATAGATTGTTAAGCAAGCATCCAATCACTCTTGTGGATCTTTTGTAGATCCATTTATGGTCTTAAAGTACAGTACTTTCACAATTTTTTGAGTGGTTCAACCTTCAGGAAGTTGTTGATATTTCTAAGGTAATAAATTCTGTTTATTCTTATTTTTTGAATCATGATTAGTTTTCTATTTTGTTGATGTTTTTAGCCATTACTAATACATGAATGTTCTATTTTGCCGTTTACACTTCCTGAGTACACATCAAGCTAGGTGTACAGATTCAGACAAGAAATCATCTTGAGTATACTGGCTAGGGCAAGGCTTCAGCCTCCCTTTATTGATGATGGTGCAAAGGATGATGTAGTAGTACTAAACTAAGATCAGAATATATATAAATAGCATAGAAAAAAGATACATGTATAGAATTCATAGAAAAATATACATTTATATATCAAATGCTGCTCCATTTTATGAATTTCGGAGCACAAAATACATGTACTGATGCCAACTTGGGCTTTCATTTATTGAATGAAAGACACATATTTTCACTAAAGTTTATTTGAAACTATTGTTCTCCCACAATGATGATTGTTGTAGGTAGATCTTTGCAGCATGTTATCAGCTCCTGTTTTTTTCGCATCTGTGACATGACAAATACTAGTGAATGTGCAATTGTAAATCATGACATTGTCTATTATTTTGTTCTATTTTGACATGGCAATAAACATAAAGTGCTTACGAGCCTTCTGTTGATGATAAATCTGAAATATGTTGGTAGATTGGTTTGTAATAGCATGAGCTCTGTTCTGATAAAATGAAGCTTCCAATGTTCTTCCACCTCAACCATAGTCAAATATTCCTCATTGTAGATAATGCTTATCTCCATTCGGTTTGTGTGACCATTTAGTTCAAAGTCTTGATCCAGTGGTAGCCATGTACTTTCAATTTTCTTGTATCTCTGGTAGCTAAATGTGAGACTGAGCATTTGCTTTTCGATATGATAACGAAAGATCATTGAGGACTTTTAAATCCTGCATTCTATGTCATTATTTGTTTTACTATCCCAGCCTTGATCCATGAGATCTGACAAAGTCTCATCTGATAAATCCTTGCAAACAAATAAAGTTGGTGTCCTACGAACACTAGCACTCGAGAAAAAATCAACAAATATATGTAATGAGATAAACCAACTTAGGTGAACAATTTTCGAGCCTGTGCTTATCATCATAACATTTCTAATATCAATTAGTAGCTTGCATCTGAAGGATTCAGAAACAATGCTGTCAGGAGTAGGCCACTCATCACTTTGAAAACTAGGCAATGGAATTGCTTCGAGCTTTTCAAAACCTCCATCTGTTTGTGGCATATATAAAGATTAATAAAATTAGATACCACAATATGCAAGTTCCTTTGAACTTCTTCCTCTGTATTGCAGCTTTTCAACATCAGAGTGAATCACGTCTAATGTTCCTGCAAGTGATTGTGTGGGCTCCCATTCACTTATGCACGATGGATATAAATCTGAAAGAAAAAAATAATGTTGAAGCATTTAAATCATAATCTGAAGAGCATCAATAAAGAAAATCACCTATGATTGTTGTAGAGTGCATATGTTTTGATATACTTACAATTACATTTTTGATGATCATGAGGATTGATATCATGTACTTTGATTTCTGAATGCATATATACATGTTGTACTAAGACTTCTGATATAGATTGACCTCCCGGGGTAGTCTCAAACTCCAAAATTTTTGCTTTCCAATAAGATTTGTAAGTCATTTTTGCTCTTTTCTTTTGTCCAAAATTGCCCTTTGATGATGGATGCGGCAATACCCATGAGTTCTTCATATATTTTGTTGGCTTCCAGTTATCAGCTTCATCTTTCTCATTGTAAAGAATTACATAATCGATTGTAGATCTGGGTCTCCTTGCCATTGCTATTTTCAAAGCTTGGGCACCAAAAATATCTGATATGATACTTAATTTCAATTTTATGTATCACATTTAATCTAATGTGAATGCCAACATAGTCACAATTACTGCGTATACCATATTTTATGTAACTGTACATACTATATTTCTATAACTATAACTAGTATAGTTAGAAATTTTCATTATACTAACCAGCATAGTTAAGTAAATTTAACTTGAGGTATTGACGTCGGACAAATTAGCACGTGTCAGGCAGGAAGAAGGTGACGGTCGAAACTAAAGAAAAATAAATAAAAGTATCTTTACAAAGGGTCTTTTCGATATTGAGAACTCCTCTAATGGTGCTGTTTGTTGAGTTGCAAAGTAACCAAATAAAATGTCAACATTTTTACATGTCTCAATGAAAAAAGGTACAATCATCTGTATTCCTTTCACATATATGCTTGAATCAAGAAGTTTGTTTTTCCTATAAAATATATTACATCCAGCACTAATTGGATTGAGAAAAAAGTGGGACGAGGATCCTCATTACATGTACTTTCAAAAGAGTCGACTAATACTGTCAAAAGGGACGCTGCTGGATTGAGAAGAGAGTTCATTATGCTTCAAAGGTCCACATGTCTCTCTCCATATTGAGGTCTTGGCTTGGAACTCAGAGGATTTGGCTTGGAACTCAGAATTGGGTCAACCTCACAAGAAAAATGTGGACAATTTTTGAAATGCAGATTATAAGGGTGCAAACTCAAGGTGCATGTTGCCATTTCTGGTGAAAACGCTTTTTTATTTCTATCACACTTCAGACTTATGGAAGAGCTCAAACTTTCTTCCTGACTAACTAAAGGCTTGTACTTTTCATCATCATCAAAATCTTGCTCAATAGTATATTTGATATCCTTCTTTTGGCTGTTTGTTAGCTCACGCGGTTGCCTAAGCCAAACAAAATGTCAACATTTTTGGGTGTTTTGACGTGCTTGTGTGGTGTGCATCCTCGATTCCATAGCTTGAGAAAACAACTACAACAAAACTGCTGCTCACAATTTTAAACTCCAAGGCTCTCCAAGTTCATAGTTGGTCTTTGCACATTTTCACTTCATCTCCAAGTTCTTCTTGCATAGGCCTAATCAAAAAGTGAATGGTCACCAGAAGAGTGAATGGTCACCAGAACTGTGTCATTCACTACATGGAATACACACTACTATGTCTTATATAAGCATCTCAAGAAGGACCAATTGTCACTCCAATTCTAGGCATAAGAACATGCAAACAAAAACAACCGGTCTTTGCACAGTCCAGCTTCATCTCAACATTCGAGCTCTCTCTCTCTCTCTCTCTCTCTCTCTCTCTCTCTCTCTCTCTCTCTCTCTCTCTCTCTCTCTCTCTCTCTCTCTCTCTCTCTCTCTCTCTCTCTCTCTCTCATTTTCAACTCATTACAAATTTCACATATGATAAATACATACACACATTATGTTAAGAGTACAAAGATCGTGTTTCACAAAACCAAGCACATGTTGCACAAAAAACATATTTTATATTAATTTAAGAGATGTATTAAAAAAAAATTATGAATCCTGCCACATATAGTTGGGTTTGTTTGTAAACTATTGTCTAACTATATGCCGCCTCATTTACTACCAAAAATTACATAGAAAGAATCTGCCACATACGGCTGGACCTTATTTAGGCTTTACTAATGGGGCAAGGGAGATAGGAAGAACGAGAACAGAGAAGAGAGCAAGAATATTGCGGAATAGCTCTCCCGTTCTAATCGACTGCTAGGTGCAAAAACAGTCTAATAGACAGCTTATGCTAAAAACAATCACAGTTTTATGCGTTTTGATTATCCAACAGGATCTTAAAAAAAAATTAGTTCATACTCTAAAACAAGAATACAGTCCACCGAAGAGATTAGAGATGGTTTGTGTGTGGTACTAATGAAATCAGATTCAATGTGAAGTGTAGTTTTGAAATAAATGGAAGATCAGTATGATATCGCAAGTTTCTCAGGCGTCGACGATAGCCATCGACTAATCAGAAACTGAGGAGTTGTAGACGTCCATAAAAACTTGTTGCTACTATATTACACTAAAGCACAATACAAATAGCAATTACAACCAAAATTGACGGCGTAATTGGGAGGCTCAAATAATGCGTCTCATGGACAGAGCAACCAATGATCTGTGCTTGAATGATCTATTTAACTCATGAAAATAGTTGACCTTCGAAAATTTTTTGCCTCTTTGCATTTTTCGAGAAAATGTGAAAAAGTCGAAGGTGTTGAAAACAGTTAAACTTTTGAACTGCACAAGTTAAACTTTTGAACTATGCAAGTGTCGCATTTTGGGGAAATGCGAAAAAGCCGAAGCTGTTGAAAACATAGTGTATTTCTGCAGACTGTCAAAAAAGTAATGTATTTCTACAAACTTGTTCTAAATGTTAATTTTGTGGAAGTTGTTGAAGATGGCCAAGTCTTCAATGAGTTCAAGTTATTGAGTTTAACATCTGAACTTGAAATTATGATAGGATTGGTGACCCTTTGCTAGAGATCAATCGGAAGCCCATTGTAGATGTTTTTCAAATAGATTGGTTGTCTAAGTTTATGATTCCTACAGGTATCAGATGAGTAGACGTAGAACCAAAGTTGGTTTCACCTGACTCTAGATCAATGATCAATAAACATACAGGAAGAATCATGAAATAGAAATTAGTCATTCACCAAGGAGACAATTGTGGACTTAATTTCCAACAATCCCCCTTAAGGTCACGGTTGGTGCCTTGGTATCTTCATCAGGTTCAGCATGTTGAAGAACTTCTGATGCTTGATCCTAGGAAGCGCTTTGGTGAAGATGTCTGCGACCATTTCTGTTGTGGAGCAGTATTGAAGGATCACTTGCCTTGAGAAAACTTTCTCCCAAATGAAATGATACTAGATTTCTATGTGCTTGGATTTGCCATGAAATCTGGAATTCAGTGACAGTAAAATACAGCCTATGTCGTCACATAGAATGGTGGTAGCATTAAACTGAGTGTGATGTAAGTCGTGAAGTAATAACCGGATTCATACAGCTTCTTTTCGTTGAAATTTCGATAGGATCTAGTGCAGTATGCAGATCACATCACACAATCACCATAGCCACTCCTCACAAGCTCTCATAGATGGCATTGCAAAAGTTTATCATTATAATGACCACGGCGCATCCAGAAGCTTCAAAAGTACCAAACAGAAAAAGGAAGACTAGAAACACTGTACATATAGAGTATTCGCAAACTGCATGAAAAGGCAAGTGTCCTAAAATTGGCCTACCACCTGTCAAACTAAGGTCAGGCCCAATATGGCCAAATTCGACCGACAAACTTGGGACATGCCCCCAAGTATAGCAAGTACTGTAAATAACTCTGTACAGGCTAATTCTTTCTATGTGTGTGGCTAACCCAAGTAGCCATCTACGGAATCAGTGCCCGATCAATATATCCTAACAGGTCACGTCCCGATCACAACCATATACAGTAAACCAAATAAACTGTACAGTAATTACATCATCACATTTAGAGCTTACATAAAATGTATATCAGATTAACTTCTATTTCTTACTCTCTCCCTTAAGCTCAAATGTGATAAGAGTGAAAAACATTAATTTGTAGCAATGTCTGGAGTGTCCAAAAGATGTTATGCATGTCCGTGCTACTCTGTACTTGACTCAAGTATAATATTGACTAAATCTTCTTGTGCTGAGACTAATAGTGAAGTACCCTTATCAGTCACTAATCGGATCTCTAATGTATGCAATGCTGTGTACTAGACCAGATTTAGCATACACTGTTAGCACGTTAAGTCCATTCATGTCTAATCCGAGGATCTCTCATTGGAAAACATTGAAAAAAGTGATGAGATATATTTAGGAAATTTTAGATCACATCTTATGTTATGATGAAAATGCTATCAACCTACTTGTCCTGCGAGGCTATTCCGACTCAGATTGGGGAGGAACAGTCTCTACCATAAACTCTACCTTCGGGCTCTGTTTCTATCTGGCAAGTGGATCGATTTTCATGGAATTCAAAAAAATAAAAATCAGTTGCGTTTTCTTTGATCAAGGCATAGTACATCGTAGCATGTCAAGCGTCAAAAGAGTTAGAAATAGAAGTTAATCTGATATACATTTTATGTAAGCTCTAAATGTGATGATGTAATTACTATACAATTTATTTGGTTTACTGTATATGGTTGTGATCGGGACGTGACCTGTTAGGATATATTGATCGGGCACTGATCCCGGAGACGGCTACTTGGGTTAGCCGGGTAGCCACACACAGGAAGAAGTAGTCTGTACAGAGTTATTTACAGTACTTGCTATACTTGGGAGCATGTCCCAAGTTTGTCGGTCGAATTTGGCCATATTGGGCCCGACCTTAGTTTGACAAGTGGTAGGCCAATTTTAGGACACCTGCCTTTTCATGCAGTTTGTGAATACTCTATATGTACAGTGTTTCTTTGTAATCTATAAACTTTTGATGTGCCATCTATGAGAGCTTGTGAGGAGTGGCTATGGTGATTGTGTGACGTGATCTGCATATTGCACTAGATCCTATCGGAATTTCAACTTGGTATCAGAGCGTTAGGGTGATGCATGTATGCACAATCCGGTGGAGCTATGGGATAGCGTCTTTCACCAGGAGAAATGAGTATCAATTGGTTTGCAATCATACATATGAAAATTTTTTAAAATGTCTTTTAGATATGCCTGTTGGCTAAGATAGATCTTCTTCTGAAGTCTATCTCTAGTAATGTGAATTCCTAACAAAGAATGAAC
Organism: Diphasiastrum complanatum; assembly: GCA_029204225.1. Lineage (NCBI taxonomy): Eukaryota > Viridiplantae > Streptophyta > Lycopodiopsida > Lycopodiales > Lycopodiaceae > Diphasiastrum > Diphasiastrum complanatum. The sequence goes on from CM055103.1 coordinate 12,540,222, forward strand.
AACTCCTAGATAAGTCATGTCAAATTCCTTTGACAAATCACTCTTTGTAGTGTGTAGAAGAGAAGTGTCGTTCGACAAAATAAATGCATCATCTATCCCAATTGAATGAGATAAGAGTTGATCCTATCGAACCATGCTCTTGCGACCTGTTTTAGACAGTAGATTGCTTTGTGCAGCTGCACACTTTGTGCTCTTGGCCTTTGACTTTGAATCCTTCCGGTTGGAAGATGTACAGCTCCTCTTCGACATTGCCATTGAGAAATGTTGTCTTGACATCCATTTAGTGTATTTCGAGGTCTTCTGCGACTGCTAACACAATCAGAGTCCTAATTGACTGCATCTTGATGACAGGACTAAAAATTTCTTGATAATCCACTCCTTGGACTTGAGTGAATCCTTTAGCCACCATCCATTTTGAAATCGAACCATCAGAGTTGATCTTCTTCTTGAAGATCCACTTCTTGTTGATAACTCTCTTATGAGTGAGGAAGTCTACTAGTGTCCAGGTCTGATTCATCAAAAGTGATTGTACTCGCTTTCCATAGCTTCTTGCCACTTCACAGCATCCTTGGAATTAATTGCTTCGGCTAGGCTCTCTGGTTCTTCTGATGAAGTCTAGAACGATTGAGGTGCATACCTCTCAAGACCTGTCCGAGTTCGTGAGGATCTGCGGATGTTTGGTTGACCAAAATGTGAGGATGCTTCTTCTTGAATTTCTCCAAATCTGTTCGAGCTAGTTTGTTCTAGTCTGATGACAGGTATTGTCGGTTGCTTGGCTTCTGTAGCTGTAGCTATAGGTTTTGTAGAAGGAACATCATGTGAAAATTGTCAACATTTCCTTGTCTAGTTTTAGGCCAAAATTGCTAAAAATGGCACATAGTTTAGGATCTGACTTTTCACACGTGTGAAACAGGTCTAGATATTTTTAGTAAGTGTATTTTTTCAGTATGAAGAAGTGTCAAACTTCAAGACCTTCGAAATGAGTCCATTTTCATGTATTTTGGACATATATGCCAATTTTACCTATATAGGGCATATTTTAGGTAAGGAGGGTCTAGAGAGAGGAGAGAGAGTCATCTCTCTCAGCTATATATAGCAGGTAGGCCGTGGAGAAACAGGTTGGAGCAGATCCATTGTATTCATTTGCTTAATGAGAGATTTTTCTATTGGGTTCTCCTTCCATTGTTGGCATTGTGTAGTGATTGAGTTCAAGCTTTGTGTGTATGATCTTAGGTGCTTTCCAAAAGTGGTAGGCTGATGTATTATGGACTGTATAATGCTATTTTGGGCCGCACTTGATGTTTATGGAAGTTTCCATTTGTGATAAATGCTTTTTGATCAAGTTCTTTGCATTATAGGTAGCATAGAATGTGTTGCCAATTCCTAGCTTATGTAGTTTGGAGTGCAAGCATTCAAGCCAATGATCTTGGAGTTTAGATCCACTTAGGATCTGTATTTTTCACATGGTATCAGAGCTGGTTGTCTTCTATTTACAGTAAGTATTCCATTTTTGGTGATATTTGGATGTTTGATCAAGTTCTAGCATGATTTTGCATTGCTTTGTTGATCAAATCTTACTAACCTTTGTTTTGTGAGTTGAACTTGTGGATCAAAAGCATATTTCAGGTCTATTGAAGATCAGAGGCTGAAAAGAAACTATTTTGGATCAGATCATAACACCTAATCATTTGTGATTGTGAGGCTTGTGCATATTCAATACTAACAATGTTCTTTTCAATCCTATTGTTGACAATCTCCATTCTTGGATTGACACTCTCCTTAAGTGGATGAAACTTCTCCTTAAGTGGATGACAAATGCTCTTTTGAGTGAGTTGTAATTCTCCTAAAGGCTGAGCAAAGCTCCCATTTGGATGAAAGATCCCCTTTTTTGGGTGAACATATTGTAAGCTCCATTGTGAAGAGCATATTGTAAAGATTGTCATCAATTTTGGCATAAATTTTGGTGTACTTTGTTGAGCATGTAAGTAACTCTCCTTATGTAATTTGATTGGAGCATTTGCTGGAAGGTGTTAACCATTATGCAAGTGTGTTTTCAGGTTCTTAACAGGTTGAGGAACATTCTCATGTGAAGTGATCTTAGATCTACATCTAAACACCAAGATTTGACAAGATAGTGAAGCTAGTCTTGTGATTCACTAAGTGTGCTCATTCATTCACCTCTAAATCTTGTATTTATCACTTGCTGGAGTTTATAAACTTTTAGAAGTGTGGTTTACATGTGGTTTTACAGGTTGAATCAATATCTTAATGTGTTGATCATATGTTGATCAAGTTTGTTCATTACTAGGTAATCTTGGCATCCTAGTTTTGGGTATTTTCTAAGAATGCAAGTAACTCTTCACACCATAACTTGATTTGGTCACTTGCTGGAAAGTTTGAGAGCTTAAGCAAGAGTGTGTTCAGGTTGGTTTGATTTTGTAATCCATTCTTAGTGTGTGCAAAGTGTTGCATGTGTTTCAATCTTCCTTTCTATGCTTGGAAACCATCTAGGTTCAAGATAGAAGTGTTTTAGGGTCCTAAATCTTCATAGATCTCTTTATCTATCATTTGTTGAGAGAAAAGTGAGTGCTAAGTGCTTTAGGACAAAACCTAAAAGTTGAAGAAACATTAGAATCATGGCTTCCAATGATGGGATCATGCTAGAGTCTAGTGAAAGGTTGAGTTCATCAAACTACTCTACTTGGAAAGTGAGGATGGAGTCCTTACTTGAGTTGAATGAACTCATGGACATAGTTGCAGAAATTGAAGAGAGACCTCTCACACTTCAAGAGCAACAAAGGTTTGATAAGAAGGCCAAAAGGGCTCTTCATATCATTAAAATGAATGTTACAAATGAACTTCTCAAGGAAGTTGGAAAGTGTCAAAGTGCAAGTGAGGCATGGAATGCCTTAAAGAAGCTCTTTGAATCAAAGTCCACATCTAGGGTATTGACCCTAAGGAGACAAATATTTTCTAGTAGGCAAAGAGAGGGTGAAAGTGCTCATGCATTTATCTTGAGAGTTAAGTCCCTAAGTGATGATTTAGCATGCATTGATGAGAACATAAAAGATGGTGAAATAGTCCAAGTTATGTTGAATGGTTTGCTAAATGAACATGCTAACCTTGTGCAAAGTTTTGCCATTCAAAGAGTCTTGCCAAGTGTGGTTGACTTGCAAGAAATATTATTGGCTGAAGAACATAGGTTGCAATCAAAGCTTGATGGTGCATCCTTGCAAGGTGGAGGTGAAGAGGCTTTCTTCACAAAAGGCAAATTCAAGGGCAAAGGTAAAGGCAAAGGGAAATGGTCCAAAGGTGGTAACTTTGATCATGATGATCACTCTTCCTCTTCCCCTTCTACTAAGAACAATAAGTCAAAGTTCAAGTGCTTTTATTGTGGGATAAAAGGACATTTTGCAAATGAATGCCATAAGAAACAAAATGCTAGATCTAGGTTGAGATCTAATGTACTTCTTGGAGATGATAATTGTTGTGCTAACTTGGCAAGCTTTGGTGAATCTATGGTCAATTTTTTGGATCCATTGGATCTTGAAGATGCACTAGTGTTACCTACTAGTCATATGGAGTCATGTGGAGCTAAATTAGCATCATGTTTGTACTCTTCTACTCATGGACTTCCAAGGCTTGGTGGTTCTTCAATGGTGCTAGATGGCAAGTGCAAAAATGGAAAAGGTAAGGAAGGAGCTAACTTCATCAATGGAGTTGATGAAGATTCTTCTTTGGAAGTGATTGTTGCTAATGACTTGTTTGTTCATATGGAAAAAGATGGAGATGCTAAGTGTCATTCTTTGCAAGAAGATGGTTGTTCTTCTAATTCTTTTCATATTGATGTATGTAATCATGTGGGAAAAGATGATGGTGCTTTGAGCATGCTTGAAGGAAATGGTTCTTTTACATCTTTTTGTGATAAAGTCATTTGTGCAACAAGTGGTGTCACATTTCTTCATAAAAAGAGTAGATCAAAGGTTTCTATCATGAGACTTGGTGAGGGAGATCACAAGTCAAAAGGAAGAGAAGTATGTGAAGTGTTCAAAGTAGGATGTACTTTGAATGATGTTTTTATGAACGATAGTGAGGAAGAATCATTATCATATGACTCATTACCTAAATCATTGAGTAGAAGTTCATGTTTGAAAAGAGAGAGTACTTCAATCACTCTTATGTTGAAGGTACTAAGGATTCTTTTCTTGGCTTCTAATATTCAAGAGTCTTCTACTCCTTATGGTGCAACTATCAAGAGGGAGGTTTCTAACTTTTGTGGTGCTAGCATTAAGAGGGAGTCTTGTGAAGGAAAGGGCAATGGAAGAGTGGTTCTTGGGAAGATCCAAAGCATGGATCTAACATCTCTTCATCAACTCAAATCATTCTATGATTGTGGTGGATTGTTCATTCATGGTCAAGATGGCAAAAGGTTGGTTGAAGAAGACTACATGGAGCAACTCAAGTGGCAACTTCTTCAAGGCAAGGGAGATATCATTGGTGAGCTTATTGAGGTTTGTTATGAGCTCAAGAGGGCTGTTTTGATTAGGTTTGATACTCATCTTCACCTACTCTACTTCATGTTAAATGTAAATGTTGGAATCTATCTTTTGGTTTATGATGGTGGCATTGTTTTCACTAACTATAGTGAAGGGTCAAATTTGAGCATTGATGAGATCTTGTGGGATCTTAATCATGTGTTTGAGAGGGAGTATCTTCAGAGTTTCAGATCTGAAGATGTTCACATATGCAAGATCTTTGATGTCTTATTGGAAGATCAAGAGGTTGATCTTGGATTGCTTCATCAACACCAAGAGACAAGTGGCAATTCGAAGCTAGTGAAAAGCATCAAAGAAGAGACAAATGGTCAAGGCATTTTGGATCTGTTTTTACAGGTTCTTGAAGGTTCAAGTAAGGTCTTTGGAGCTGCAAGGAAGTGTCTTCTTACTCTACCTCACTTGCCTAATCTCATGTATGAACATTGTTATGTCAATGTGTTGAAATTGTCAAATTTCAATAAAACTAGTTCCATAGTTTTGCATCATTTGGATCTTGGAGATGGAATAGTTATCATTGCTGGTTTGTATGATCAAGTACATGAATTCATTCAGATCTTGAAAGGTATTGAAGTGGTCAATATGTTTTCTTTTGAACAAAGTTCAAGATCTAGTATTCTAGTGTTGGCAAATTGGCAACTTGTTGACATTGTAGGATCAAGCGTTGTGTGCAAATCTTGTGGAGGTACTTCAAGTATTTCAAGTTCAGGTTTTGGTCATTCAAATGGAGTAGGGAACACATCTTTTTGGCATTCATTCACTCAAAGGCTTTCATGGATTGAAGATCTACAAAGGCAAGGTGGTGATGGAAGTTCATTCATGGAGATACATGTTGCATTCACTATATGTATAGTGAAATGTGGAGGAGGCATGCAAACACTTGTTGATCACTTTCATTTACAACTTGTTTGCTGCTATTTTACAGAGAAACCAGAGATGGATACATGGAGGAATTCATTAATTGAGATTCTATGTTCTTTTACATGTACCATTTTTATGATTCTATGTAAAATTGATGTAAGAAATAGTGAAGCATCCTATATGGACACTATTATCTATATCAATTATGTTGTGTCCTATTTTGTACATATTAGGATCCTTGAGAAGAGATCTATTCTGATGATGGAGATCATTCTTAAGTTGGAACAAAGTAGTGTTGTAAAACTAGCAAGTTAAGTTGAAGAGGGAGTGTGAAAATTGTCAACATTTCCTTGTCTAGTTTTAGGCCAAAATTGCTAAAAATGGCACATAGTTTAGGATCTGACTTTTCACACGTGTGAAACAGGTCTAGATATTTTTAGTAAGTGTATTTTTTCAGTATGAAGAAGTGTCAAACTTCAAGACCTTCGAAATGAGTCCATTTTCATGTATTTTGGACATATATGCCAATTTTACCTATATAGGGCATATTTTAGGTAAGGAGGGTCTAGAGAGAGGAGAGAGAGTCATCTCTCTCAGCTATATATAGCAGGTAGGCCGTGGAGAAACAGGTTGGAGCAGATCCATTGTATTCATTTGCTTAATGAGAGATTTTTCTATTGGGTTCTCCTTCCATTGTTGGCATTGTGTAGTGATTGAGTTCAAGCTTTGTGTGTATGATCTTAGGTGCTTTCCAAAAGTGGTAGGCTGATGTATTATGGACTGTATAATGCTATTTTGGACCGCACTTGATGTTTATGGAAGTTTCCATTTGTGATAAATGCTTTTTGATCAAGTTCTTTGCATTCTAGGTAGCATAGAATGTGTTGCCAATTCCTAGCTTATGTAGTTTGGAGTGCAAGCATTCAAGCCAATGATCTTGGAGTTTAGATCCACTTAGGATCTGTATTTTTCACACATCATTGTTGGAAGAATCCATGCTACGTAAAATAGGATGAAATGACATAGCATCATTTATCGATGGTTGTTTGAAATCATAGTATGTATGTTCTTGAAATATTACATCCCTAGAGACAAATATTACATTGGCGGATGGATCATAAACTTTATAAGCTTTATGTTAATCAGGATAGCCAATGAAAATACATTTATTTGTCCTATGATCTAGCTTCTTCCTAAGTTCTTTAGGAATGTTAACAAAACATATACAACCAAATATTTTTAAATGGTTGACACTAGGCTTGTGCCCATGCCAAACTTCATGAGGAGTCTTGTTGTTGAAGGCTTTGGTGCTGGATCTATTCTGTACGTAACAGGCTGTGGAAGTAGCTTCTGTCCAGAACTTCACAGGTAGGTGTGCTTGATGTAGCATGGATCTGACTGAGTTGAGAAGAGTTCGATTCTTCCTTTCTACAATCTCGTTCTGTTGAGGTGAATAGAAAGTGGTGAACTATCTTTTAATACCATGTTCAGCCATGTAGTCGAACATCTCGTTAGAGATGTATTCGTTGCCACCATCAGTTCGGAGTGCCTTCACTATTGTAGACGTTTGTGTCTCAGCCATGGCCTTGAATCTTTTGAAGCATTCAAAGGCTTCAGATTTGTGCTTAATAAACATGATTGTAGACCATCTAGAATAATCATCTATGAAAGTGATAAAATAGTTTGCATCTCCTAATGACAGAGTTGGCATTGGACCATAGAGATCGCTATGTACAAGATCCAATACATGCTTTGTTTTGATGGAATGTGATTTTGGAAACTTGCTTCTAGAGTGCTTCCCATAGATGCAAAAGAAAAATTTCCTATCTAATGAAGAAGAGAAATTCAGTCCATCAGCTAAATTATTACAACACATATAAGAAAGTGATGTTGTATTCACGTGTCCAAATCGACTATGCCACAGAACAGCACGGTCGTTTACATTTTCAATAGAGATACTAGCCAATGCAACTGAATTAGAGAATACATAAAGATTTTCGACTTTACTGCATGTAGTCAGAGTACTATCTTCCTCGAGTATTGTACACTGCTCAGATGAGAAAGTAACAGTGTAGCTACATCAGTTATCTTAGAGACTGATAACAGATTATTTGACAACTGAGGAACATGAAGGACATTAGAAACACAAATGGACAGATCGTTGTTGAATATGATCTTCATTGTTCCTTTGCCTTCCACACGTATGGTGCTAGAATCTTCGAGGTAGATAAATTGATTCTGCTATAGGCTGTATACTCGGTAAACCATTCCTTGCGAAAATTCATGTGTTGGGTAGCGTTGTTGTCCAAGTACTAGCTATCACAGTCTTCGCTGCTACTATTGTAAGCCATTAACAAATGTGTATCTGACTCCTTGAATTCCGCCGTGTTGGAGGAGTTTGGCTGCTGCTACTGTTGCTGCTTCTTTGCCTCGTTGTAGATGCAGATGCAACACTTCTTAATGTCGTGATTGGCTCTCTTGCAATATCTATAGAAAAGCTTCTTGCGCAATCCACCATGCTCACCTTGAGTGTGAGGCTTCTGTTGTTGCTGTTGCACTTGATTTTTGCCCTTGCAATAGTCTTTCTTCTTGGTGTATAGAGCCATGGATTTGTCTTTGATAGACAAGCTACTAGTTTTTCTCCATATTTCTTTTTGAAGAAGATGATCGATCACCTTTTGAAGAGTGAGGTCAGGTTGTGTGAAAATCATCACCACAAAGTGTTCATACGACTTTGGAAGAGAAGAAAGCAAGGTCATGATGGCATCATCATCTTGAATAGAACATCCTACAGCTGATAATTGATTCAATAAAGACTTGAAGCTATTGATGTGAGAAGTGATGGCAGTAGAATCATACATGCTAAGAGTAAAGAACTTCCTTCTAAGATGTAATCTCATGGTTACAAGTGAGTCTCATAGAGACTTGATAACAAGTCCAGTGCTTCCTTAGAGGTTTTGCACGTGATAACATGAGATATTTGGGAGTTAGCCAAATTGAGTGTGATACATGCTAAGGCCATCTGATCTTTGATCCTCCAGGCCTTTGCTTGATCGCCATCTTCTGGTTTCAGGTCTGCACCTTTTACTACATCCCAAAGATCTCTATCTATCAACATCATTCTAAATTTTAACTTCCAGATGTAGAAGTTAGAATCACTGAACTTGTCAATGACTTTAGCTTCACTCAGTGATGAAAATGAAGAGCTACCTATATGAGATATGATAACTTCATACAAATAGAACAAACTTAATCTCTTGGTTTATTTGGACTAAGCTCTAATACCAATTTGATGGGGCAAGGGAGATAGGAAGAACAAAAACCGAGAAGAGAGCAAGAATATTGCGGAACAAGTCTCTCGTTCTAATCGGCTGCTAGGTGCAAAAACCGTCTAATAGATAGTTTATGCTAAAAATAATCATAACTTTATGCGTTCTGATTGTCCAACAGTTTGTTTTTAAAAAAAATTAGTTCATACTCTAAAACAAGAGTACATTCCACCGAATAGATTAGAGATGGTTTGTATGTGGTACTACTGAAATCAGAGTCAATGTGAAGTGTAGTTCTGAAATAAATGGAAGAGCAAAATGATATCGCGAGTTCCTCAGGTGTCGACGATAGCCATCGACTAATGAGAAACTGAGTCGTAGATGTCCATGTTCTGATTAGAGTGAGTAAACAAGCGCAATCAAACAACAATGAAAGTGCATTCAATAACAATAAGCATTCATCTACGTTGTACATAGATAAAAATGTGTTGTTGCTATATTGCACTGAAGCACAATACAAATAGCAATTACAACCAAAATTGACGGCGTAATTGGGAGGCTCAAATAATGTCTCATGGACAGAGCAATCAATAATCTGTGCTTGGATGATCTATTTATAGATTTCATTTGTGTATTAATTACATTGAATGCTTGTCACCTAATTAGAAAAGTCGTTGTACTTGGAAGTATATGGCTTTTGTAACAACTGTACATAGTATATACGGTCAATGAATCATTATCGTTGACGCTGATGAGGATGTTGCTGGAATGTTCCTCGTTTATATTGGATGACCTTCGAGATTTTTTCTCTCTTCGTATTTTTCGCAAAAAGTCGAAGGTGCCCTTAAAAAGGTGAAGGTGTCTTTAAAACAGTGTAACTCATGAAAATGGATGACCTTCAGAAATTTTATGCCTCTTCGCATTTTTTAAAAAAATGTGAAAAAGTCAAAGGTGTTGAAAACAGTTAAAGTTTTGAACTGCACAAGTCAAACTTTTGAACTATGCAAGTGTCACATTTCCGAGAAATGCAAAAAAGCCGAAGCGGTTGCAAACATAGTGTATTTCTGCAAACTGTCGAAAAAGTAATGTATTTCTGCAGACTTGTTCTAAATGTTAATTTCGTGGAAGTTGTTGAAGATGGCCAAGGCTTCAATGACTTGTTATTGAGCTTAACATCTGAACTTGAAATTATGGTAGGATTGGTTACCCTTTGCTGGAGATTAGCCGGAAGCTTGTTGTAGACGTTCTTCAAATAGAATGGTTGTTCCTGCAGGTATCAGATGAGCAGATGTAGAACCAAAGTTGGTTTCACCTGACTTTAGATCAATGATCAATAAACATGCAGGAAGAATCATGAAATAGAAATTAGTCATTCACCAAGGAGACAATTGTGGGTTTAATTTCCAACATTTACATTACTAGGGCGTCGAAGAGCCCACAGACTCGTCGTCTCGGTCAGGTGATTATTCTGTTGCTCTGTCTCTTGGCTAGCCCTACGACGAAGGGCCCTTTCCCTAAACATGGCCAGCTGTTCTATAGTATAGTTAATTCCAATCCGTTGTGTTTCCTCGCCCTCGCCAGCGGGGGTAGGGGGAAGCAAGTCTAAGAGTTGCAGGCCACGGGGCTGCAGCTTCGGGAGTCGTGCCATTATCTCTCGCTGGCTCTCTTGAAATTCTGCTTCTTGCTTCCGATGCCATTCGTTGTGCCTGCGAACATCTTCTAAAAGCTTCTCCTTCTACGAACAATGAAGACCGTCAAGCCATATACCATGGTGAAAATAAACTGTGAAAGACAAAAAAGAAGCCTAAATTGCATGCGAACATGTATAGGGCAAACGCTCACGTCAGTTGGTGTGCGCCCTGCCATCTCGACTGACCCTCTCTCAAAGCACACTAGCGCTCGCGAGGCTCTCACAGGCTCCCACTAGCTTCTTCTACCTTCTCTCTCTCTCTCTCTCTCTCTCTCTCTCTCTCTCTCTCTCTCTCTCTCACACACACACACACACACACACACACACACATACACACACACGTGCGCGCGCGTTTTGAACGCCCCCAGACTCTCTCTCTATTTTTTTAATTTTAAAATGTGTGTCTGGGTCCCGGATGCGTTTTGGGACCCGGACGTGTCTGCGTCCGGATGCTAGACGCATCTGCTAGATGCCTCCAACATTCAAAAAAAAAAAATCGACGCGTCCGACCCCTCGAGAAGCCCGCGTCCGGCCCGGGCCCTCATGCCTGATATGTATATATGTGTATATATATAGAGAGCAGGCATCTTTTCCCAAAAATTGACAACTACAAAATTTTGCAAGATAAATTTAAGATTTTATAAGAAAAAATCGGCAAGTAAAAGCATATCCCCTATTAGTAGCCGGAACACTCCTCAATTTGAGAGATTTTTGAGGGATATGAGATATTGGCTTCCCATCGAGATATGGGAAGCACCAATCAATTTCAGCGTCATACGCGATACAGAAAGCTCGAGGCTTGAGAAGATGTTCGAAGCTTGTATGTATGTAATATAGAATATGTTAGTAAAGTAGCTTATTTTGCTATTCTGAAGGATGGATCAACATGGCTCTTGAGTTTATAATTTAGACGGACGCTATCCCCTGAGCACGATGAATTGGTATACTGCATTGCGGGACAACTAAAAAATGGCTAATCTATTTTCTCTCTCTCTCTCTCTCTCTCATATTTTGTGTTTTGGAGGCTTGATTTGAGCTTGGAGCGCGTGGAATTGTAAACTTGGGAAGCAAGACATGCTTGATAAACTCTGGAGGATTCCAAATAATAAAACTATTACATTATTGAATCTGTCAGCAGATCATTTACCATGTAGCAGGTTTAATTGCATAAGAAAGGCGGAGGAGGTGTGCCATTTAGTGCTTCCACGGGCTGCGGTATTTGTCCTCCATATGTGGAAATGAGGCCGTTTGATGTAACTGCCGATGGTAACAGAAACTCATGAGCCTTAGTTTCAACAGGCTGTTAATTCTTAGCAACGCCTGAAGGTGTGTAATTATCATTACACTTGTCTTTTTTTCAAAGCATCGCTCTTTTCTCTTTTATCGATACTTATCCAGAGCAGATTCTCTCCTGGCCAAGCGACTCTCTTCAGCACGAGCAGCCACCCTATTCCACCGCTGCCTGAACTCATGCCATTACGGTTCCCATTAGTTTAGACGGACGAATGCATATCTCTCTCTCTCTATATTATTATTCTCTCTCTTGGATTGCGAGGAGAGGCGATCGATCTCTCTCTCTCTCTCTCTCTCTCTCTCTCTCTCACACACACACACACACACACAGGGGCATCTAAAACCACAAAGGATTTGATTGTTTGGGCGCTATTTTCTTGGCTACCTTCAACAGCAAGTGTTCGGGAAACTTATTTTCTTGGCTACGTTCAACAACAAGTGTTTCGGAAACTTTTTTGAGGTTCAAAAATTTCATATCTTAAGGAGTATTCCGGGTACTAACGGGGAAATGCTTTTTCTTGCAGGTTTCTTTTATAAAATCTCAAATTTATCACGTAAAAAATCCTGCAAAATTTTGCAGGTTTCTTTTATAAAATCTTAAATTTATCACGTAAAAAATCTTGCAAAATTTTGTAGTTATCGATTTTTGGAAAAAGATGCAGGTTCCATTCTTTAAAAATGTCGGCTTTCCCGAACATTGAGCGAGAGAGTTCCTTCTTTGAGTTTGGGTTTGGGTTTGGGTTTGCATTTGTTGATCCATAGATATTGCTGTCAGTAGTTCTCTTCATAGTGGCTGATGGCTGTGAAGTAGGAGGCGTGTGGCTCATTAGGGAAAGATGGCAATGGCCTTTCTTCATCCTGGGTGGCATCCTGCTTGCGGTCTTCGGCATTATGATGACGTTGCAAGATCAAGGCTTAGGCCAAACTCTAGCTGCCTTCGGTGGATTTTCGATCGCTTATTCTGTGCTCTGGCGTTGGGGCTCCAATGGAAGCAAGTCTGATCAGTGGGACGATCAGTGGAGCCCCAACGGAAGCAAGCCTGATCAGTGGGATGCAGTTGGTGCTACACTCTCCTTGGCGGGCTCCTGCTATGTCATAATGTATGTCCCAAGAAACTCATGTCTTTTTCCATCATTTCTTTTGGATTGTCATCATCTCTTGGTTCGCAGTATTAGATTTTTCTAAATTATGTTGTGAGTTCCTGATTCATTATTCACAAAATCATTCTCTTTTTTGCTAAATATTAGAGTGGGATTTTGTTGATTGAATGCAGTAACTCAAAGTTGCCTTTCCATTCTTAAGAATTGGCTTTCCTTTATTATGGACTGGCTTTTCATTATCATGGGCTAGCTTTCTGTTATTATTATCAGGCAAGCCAGAACATAAACTGGCGCATTTTGTATGCGAACCATAACATGAATGATCAAAACTTAGATGCAGACTGATATCGGCGTTCTTACGGTAACGCTCAGCCACTGCATTCACCAAGATAATACTAAGTCACAATTTATCGAAATGACAAAAAACTCGACCAAAGACTCGATCGACATGCATTTTTCATGTCAACTGAGAAAGATGTAAGGTTAAACTTATCATGCTTGCACGGAACGAATAAAGACCAAAAGCATAACAAGCTGAGACAGATGAGCTCTTTTTTTTTTTTTTTTTCTTTCAGTTGAGATAGATGAGGCTTTCAGGGATGTTGCTTAAGAAGAACTAGCCACCAAAGCAAGCAAAACCGCCAGAGAAAGAATAGAATTGAAAGAGCTTGCACGAAAAGAATGACACAGCACAAAAAGTAGACCAGGAAGAACACGAAACAAATGAGCCTTCATAGGATCTAGCGTATACAGAATCAGCCAACAAAACAAGCATAACCACCAGAAGAAAATAAGAATTAAAATACCTCGCACAAAAAAACTTTAATTGAGCACAAAAAGCAGAAAATTGGACGAAAAACTCAGTGAGGATGGGGCTAAGGACCAAGTCGTGTCTGTATTTGTAAAAACAAGAGACCTTATCCCTGATGGACCAATATCATTCCGGAACTTCGACTTCAATCACAAGTAGATGATACGCCATTATTGATACAGACACTACTATATTGACTGCAAAGAAGCTCCATCATCTATCGTTGATTTGCACGAACACCACCATAATGTTGTCCAAGAATATTCCTTTGCACAACCGTCACCAAAACATTTTCCAGGAAAGATGACAAAAAAAAACTATTGTCGTTATGCATCTTTGAGTACTGACACTGAGGTAAGATGACAACTGATAAAAGAAGAATGTATATACCCTGAAAAGTTTTCAGACAAAATAGTGAACGATTCTTCTGTGGAGTCTAAACAAAGCTGCAGATCTAAACTCTAAAGTTTCTTTGTAATCTGGATCGTTATTTGTTATTTCATACCAAGGAAAACCTCATCAATCCTCTCTCGCTCTCTCTCTCTCGAACCCCCCCCCTGTATTGGGGACACACGTCTTTGGTTCGGAAGAACTGTAGAGCCATCCACCATTGAAACCTGTGTAATCTTTGGTTCCTTGGGCTTTGGCCCGCAACTACCCTGTTTTGTACAAAATTAATAATTAGCCCCCCGTCGCGCTGCACCCCCCTATATCCCCAACATATCCCATTTCCCTGAACCTAGAAAATGCGCCTTAGGAAACAATTGTTTCCCAAAACACCCTTCATTGAGAAACATTTTTTTAAAATCGCTAAAAATGACCTAGAATGCTAGGAGAAAGTATTGCTACTTGAAAATGGCTTTAAATGGCCAAAATTTCACTTGAAGCAAGTTGGAATCCTACTGGGGTCCCACAATTTTTTTCTTGAAACTCAGCTAGAAAAAATCATGATTTTCACTGAAAATGATCTTTCTCAAAACACAATGAAAACCCTCAAGTAACAACCTAGAATGCTGAAAACAAAGTGCTTCTGTCGAAAAATGGTCGGAATCTTACTTGAAGCAGGTCAAAATCCTTGACAAATTTTTTTTTCAAAGTTGAGTTGGAAACAATCATGATTTTGACTGGAAACGCTCTTTCTAAGAAAACAAGATCTCTAAATAGCAAGCTACGTTTTCTCTTAGAACTTTCGCTATAACCCTCCGTCTTCAACAAGATTAGGTGCATTTGATTCGTATAGGAGATATGATTCAAACCGTAATACTATTAAGGAAGATGTAGCACATGAATTGCCATGGTCATGTATATGTGCTCTCTCTCTCTATTTTAAGAAAAGATATCATTTACTTTTGTTAGTTTAAAATTGCTTCCTAATATTATCTCTGTATTTTGAAATCCTAAGCAAAAGTCTAGTCTATAAGATTGTTTGTTAGATTGAAAAAGTCAAGAATGCTTTAGATTTATGCTAATATGGTTGTACAAGGTGGGAATTTAAAAATTTGGGACTAAAATTTGGCAAACCCTAAGAAAATACAAAGAGACTTTGCTTTGTCTCCACCCTGAAAAGTGTTTCTTCAAACCGAAACTAATAATACCTCTCAAAACCAAGATTTAAGTGGACCAAGATAGTTTTGATTACACACACACACACACACACACACACACACACACATTTATATATCCAAATATACATATTCACACCCACAACCAAAAGTAATACCATGTATGGCTTGATTCCACCATGTAGGGTTTGAAATTTTAATTGTATCGTCTCTCTCTCTCTCTCTCTCTCTCTCTCTCTCTACAAGGTTTAGGGTTTCGAAAAAGATTTGTTGAAGAGGTTAGGAGGTTTGAAAAAATGCTAAGGAGTTTAAGTTGATTAGAATTTCCAACCTTAGGAAAGGTGTGTAGCCTTTACTTTTCTCCTAATTAAGGCGAGGTGTTAACTTTTCCACGTACATGTGGGAAGACCTATACGCTACATCCAAAATAGGGTACAACCATATGGTTCAAGAATTCAAATTGACACTCCTAAATTCGTGCTGCTTGATGTAAATTGTCTCTATTTAAATTTGTCCCTCTCATTTCGTTGTTGCCTCGATTGAGTTTTCCACCTCTACCTCTCATGGCTGTAGCTTGATACATCGAGCAATTTTGAGAATTCACATACATAGTTGCTCATCCAGGTTTGAATGTCCAAAAGACGTGTATTAAACAACATTTGATTGGAATCTAATAGCACTTACAATTCGCTATGGATAAGATCTAATACATCCTGAAGGACTTCAGCACAGTCACGCAAGGCTGCAACATCTTATCTTCACCTTTGCACCGTTTGTACCATCCTTAGATACTTCGTGCAAAAGTCCTGACAGATCATGCAGGTCATTCACACTTTTTAAAGCAGCTCTCATGGATCTGCCTACCAAATCCACATGACTATCCTTCTTCACCACACTATTCTTTTATATAATCTTTATTTTATTTAATAAAAGACTTTAATAATGAAGCTGAAGAGCTTGTGTGGGCTGGCCTTATGATAAAGGCCTAAAAAAATAGTCCATAGTTGCTCGTTCCATTCCTGAACGAGCCTTGAAAAAAAAGGTAGCACTATATTTTTATTATTAGATTATGAGGCCAAAAATGCATTGTCCATCCATACAAATGTGCATTAGACATATACATGCATTGCTCTATGTATCAAAGAAAAAAAGCAATGGCATTTGGAATACTGCACTGGGAGATCCATGAGGCCAAAAGTACATCCTCCATCCATATTGCTCGAAAAAATTGGATCATCTTTTTCTTTTAGTATGTACTACTTTTTAATGGATTTTTAGGGCATTTTGAAATTTTCGACAATTATGGGATTCTAGGCCCGTCGAAACCAGGAATGGATCACATCGGCAGGCGCACTATGCTAGACTACCCACACGCATGCACAGATATACACACTCTCACGAATACACACACATACATAAACACATGCACTCACATACATACACACACATACATCGGCCACCCGTCAACGACCATCGGCTGCCATCCAAATCATCGGTCGTGACAACGAATTCTAAATGGTCGTCTGCTGTTGTAATATATGCTATCTTGCAAAATATTTTATAAATTTTTTTAGTACTAACGTGCAAAACATTTGTTGGGCTTTGATGAGCTCTGAGCTCAGCCCAAACACACACGCACACACATCCATAAAGACCCACTCTAACGCTTACTACCATAAGTACACACACACACACACACACACACACACACACACACAAACACAAACACATGCACACACGCACACAAACACAACACGCACACAAATACACATACACACAGACACATGCACAACACACAACACACAGTGCGCACACCCACAAACACACGTAGACCCACACACACATACCCATACACACACACACACACACACACACACACACACACACACACACACACACACACACACACACACACCACATGCACATACACACTCGCGTGCGCACACACATACACAAAGCCATTAGGGCACGCATGCGCATGTCCGTCCCGCACGTCCATCTCGCACATCTACCATTCCCGTCAATGACGAATACTCTTTACTAGTCTATATACATATTTAAATTTATGTACAGTTTTGCGCATGTGTATGGGTGCACCATGCAGGCTCCTCCCCTCACATGCATGAGCTTTTTCTAACTAAAAAACTTGGGAAGGAGTATGCATGTATGGGGAAAAGGATGCATGGCCCTCCTCCCCATGCATGCATCTAAGGGGCCCACTCCAAAATTCAAATTATCCTTTACCAACACGCATAGTGTTTTGAAGTGCATGTACATACTTTCATGGTGAAAGGTGCTAAACAAATGAGACTTTCATTATTAAAAAGTTGAAAGGTGCTCTAAGGATTTTTTAAATTATTAAACTTTCCACGGGAAAGGTTAAAATTAAAATGCATTTCTATGAAGATCGGCCTCCATTGCTTGTCAACGACGGGCACTCTTTACTAGTATCTATATATATATTTAAACTTATGTACACTTTTGTGCATGTGTATGGGGCACCCATGCATCTTCCTCCCCTCACCCATGCATACACATTCGTTTAAACTAAAAAACTTGGGGAGGAGGATGCATGTATGGGTCAAAGAATGCATGGCCCTCCTCCCAAACATGCATCTAAGGGGCCCACTCCAAATTCAAATTACCCTTTAGCAACACACATAATGTTTTGAAGTGCATATACATACTTTCATGGTGAAAGGTGTTAAACAAATGGGACTTTCATTATCAAGGATTTCATTAAATTAGAAGGGCGCTCTAAGGATTTTTTTAAATTATCAGACTTTCCACGAGAAAGGCTGAAATAAAAATGCATTTCTATGAAGGAAAAAATTGGTTGTGAAGGCTTTTAAATGCAAGCCTGGTGGGCCTCTCTCTCTCTCTCTCTCTCTCTCTCTCTCTCTCTCTCTCTCTCTCTCTCTCTCTCTCTCCATAGTTCCACTCAAGTCTACATGGTAGACCTACGTGGCATAGCTTAGTTGGCTTGCCACACAAGCCTATATCAAGCCTACGTGGCAGACTGCAACATGCCTGCATGGCAAACACAAGCCTATGTCATGCCTATATGACCTGCCATGCAAGCCTATGATAGGCCTACATGGCTTGCCACATGGCAAGTGACAAGCTTGCGTGGTTTGTCTCATGACATGCCTACATGGCTTGCCACGAGGCAACTTGCGAGTCCTATCTCTCTCTCTCTCTCTCTCTCTCTCTCTCTCTAGGTACTCAAGCCTACATGGTAGAGCTTGGTTGGCTTGCCATGCAAGCCTATGTTAGAACTACGTTGCTTGCCACGTAGGCCTGCCATCAGACCCATGTCATGTTTATGTGGCCTGCCATGCAAGCCTATGGTAGGCCTGCGTGGCTTGCCACATGGCAACTTTTGAACCCACCTATATTTGTCTCTCTCTAGGTCCACTCAAGCCTGTGTGGCAGAGCCCGGTTGGCTTGCCATACAAGCCTATGGCAGGCCTACATGGCTTGCCACATGGCAAACCTCAAACCTGCATGATTTGCCATGTGGCAGACCTACGTGGTTTGCCACATGGCAGTGTGCAATAGGCTTGATAGATAGCAGACCATGTAGGTTTGGCTGGTTTGATAGCCTATGATAGGCCTACATGGCTTGCCACGTGGCTAACCCCAAGCCTGCATGATTTGCCACGTGGAAGGCATAGATGACTTGCCATGTGGCAGCCTATGATAGGCTTGGTAGATAGCAAGTCTATGTGGCCTGCTACACAAGCCTATGGTAGGCCTACGATTCTTGCCATGTGGCAGCTTTTGAACCCCACATCTTTCTCTCTCTAGGTCCACTCAATCCTACGTGGTCAAGCCTATGTTAGACCTACATGGTTTGCCACGTGACAAACCCTAAGCTTGTAGGACTTGCCACGACGGTAGACCTACGTGGCTTTCCACGTGGCAGCCTGCAACAAGATTGACAGATAGTAGATCTATGACATGCTTATGTGGCCTACTACACAAGCCTATGGTAGTTCTGTGTGGCTTATGATATGGGAAGTACCCCCCTACATGGTTTTCCACTTGGCTTGCCACGTGGTAGCTTGCGAGCCCCACCTATTTCTCTCTCTAGGTCCATTCAAGCCTATGTGGTAGAGCCTGGTTAGCTTGCCACGCAAGCCTATGCAGGTCAAAACATCTACACACATACACTGGTCCAAACTGACAAGGACCGCAACCGCTTCATGTAAAGAAGATATTCAAGTCGGAAGAACAATGAATATAGTGTTCTTCACACACACATTCACTCAATGTTGATTACACACAGACATACACACACTACATACACAACTATGCATAGCCATACACACACCCTACACATAGTATTACATATATTCAACATAAATAAATATGAGAAAACAATCCATAATCAGCCTCGAATTTTTCAAAGGATCGAATTTTTCTGAAAGATCGACCTTTTTTTATCCAACGTTGAGCTTGGCAAAGAAGGATTTTTTGACCATGGATCAGCGGATCGGATCGAGGCGGATTTATTCCGACCCTTTGTATATTTTCCGATCCAAAGTAAAATCTGACTCTTTGTACATTTTCGACCTTTGTACTGCAACTCAGAATGTTTCCGAGGACTCAAATTTTTCCAAAAACTTGAATTTTTCCAAAGGATTGAATTTTTCCAAAGACTCTAATTTTTCCAAAGGCTCGATTTTTTTCCAAAGGATTGAATTTTTTCAAAGACTCGAATTTTTTCAAAGACTCAGAGTTTTCCAAAGACTTGATTTTTTTTCAAAGAATCAAATTTTTTGACCCAACGTTGAGCTTAGCAATGAAGGATTTTCCGACCCTGGATCGGATCGGATCGAGGCAAATTTATTCCCACCCTTTGTATATTTTGACCCTTTGTAACTTTTCCGACCCAAAGCACAATCCGCTTCTTTGTATATTTTCGACCCATTGTATTGTCAACTCAAAAAATTTTCAAAGACTCGAATTTTTCCAGACTCAAATTTTTTCAAAAATTTGAATTTTTTTTGAAGACTCGAATATTTTGAAGACTCAAAATAAACCCTAAACTCGAATTTTTTCGAAGACTCGAATTCCAAAGGATCGAATTTTTTCTAAGACTCGAATTTTTCCAAAGACTTGGATTTCTGACCGACAGTATCAGATTTTACAATGGGTTGGATTTTATACACTGGGTCGAAAAGTAATGTAGTATCGAAAAATATACAAAGGGTCAAAAATCTGTACTGGGGTGAAAATTTGCACATGGGTCGGATTATCAAATCGAATTCGATCTGATTTAGGGTCGAACACGTCCAAATAATTTTTGCGTCAATCCGATCCGATTCAGGGGCAAAAAAATTCTTTTTGACAAGGATGACATTGGGTCGGACATTGGATCTTTTGACCTTCTGAAAAACTCGAGCCTTCTTTTTCTGGATTTTGTACAACTTTAAGGATGTTCATTATTGAGGTTGAGCATCGAATTCCAATAGAACACACATATATACCACATGCACGAACAACATATTCACTTTGAACTGTGGGCCGCCCGTTAACAGGACATTCGCAAACACAGATCGCCATCAGCTTTTTATTAAGATACTCCATGTGCTATTGTTGAACATGGTTAAATTTTGACACCTACTATGGCCGAGATGTGTGAGATATGTTACATATTCGAGATGCGAGATCAGCCACCATCAAAATCATCGGCCGTCACACAGATTGTCGGTGGCCACCTAAATCCACACCATATTTGTACAATCATTGGCCATCCACCCAAACCATTGGCCACCACCCAAAATTTTGGCTAATTGTCACTGACAACTTTTGATCCAAACCATCAGCCGTAACCCAAATTGTCGGCCGTCGACCATCCATTGTCCACCTTCAATCATCAATCGCCCACTCTGAGCATCATCCACACGTCTCGACCACAAGCCGCCACATAGATTGTCAGAAATCCATTGCCCGTCAACAACGGGCACTCTTTACTAGTCTATATATATACCCCCCCCCCTCTCTCTCTCTCTCTCTCTCTTTCTCTCTCTCTCTCTCTCTCTCTCTCTCTCTCTCTCTCTCATGGGATAGAACATGGAAATGAAATTTGGTTTCACATTGACCACATATTTAAATGCACTCGTTTTAATATTTCAATTCCAACTTTAAATTCTTATATATAAATTTAGTGTATCGCTTATAAAACTAATATTCACTACCTACAATTATGACATCTCAAGAGACATATAACATTGGAATTTTCAAATTTAGTTGCGTAGACAAAGGTTCATGAAACGAGAGAAAGAAACTAATTTAAGATGTTACTGTAACAATCAATATGTTGCAATATCATCCAAGTTCTTATACTAGCATCCAAATTCAACTAGTCTATGCACTACTAGAAGAAACATCATTTCGTATGAGCATCATGATCATTTTAAATTTGCATAGTTAGAAAACACACAAAGAAACACAAAACTGCAATTAAGACACATGGATTCAGTAACCGAAATTGCAAAATATTTTTTTTATTGAAAAGTATGTGCATATGTACATGGGCGAGGATTGCTTTCTAATTGTTGAATGACTGTTACAAAATGTGCACCTCTTTGGTGCAATTTTAGAGCTTGAACCAAAATGTACGATGATATTGCACATTGTGCATATTCCAAGACCAAAGAGTAGAATATGCACAATTTTAACCTTTTAGACTGAATTATTCTATTCTAAAGGTTGAAAATTTAAGCAACTATTTGGAACCTTTAGAATCTCTAAAAGTTGTTAAATTTTTCACATTACAACTTCCTCATGGTCTTACAATACACATGCCATGAAATAGAATTAATTGGCCATGGGGTGATATGCCCTCACCATAGCAAATAAAAAATCGGGTTTTTACAAAATTGTCAGGCTAGAACTGCAACTGAAAAATTTACAACTTAAACCTAGTACTCATCAACATCAGCTGCACATGCATCAACCAATTTGTACAAATACTCCTTGATGTGTGCCGAGAGATTTTTGGAATAGATATTGATCTTTCAACATCATATCCATGTTTTTTTACCATCTTTTTTGCCTTGATTTTTCATGCATAAATCATAGCATCGATATCTGCATCTTCTACACCGTCATTGTTTGGAACCCATGCATCCTCCTCCCCTCACCCATGCATACATAGGTTTTTTCACTAAAAATGAAGGGGAGGGAGATGCATGTATGGGTAGGAGCATGCATGGCCCTCCTCCCCATACATGGTATGTGTAAATATGTAGAGGGAGTAGTATGTATGTGGCGATTATGTATGTATGTAAGCTGGAAGACTCTCGTATATCCTACTTTGCCCCCTTTCACCCAATTTAATTTTTTCTCTCCCCTGCTTGCGCGCGCTCTCTCTCTCTCTCTCTCTCTCTCCTCACAATGCCTTCCTTTTGCTTCTGCCCAGCTATGGCGATTGATTGCGAAGCAGAATTGAATAATGTCAAGAATTTCAGTCAATGCACACCAACATGGCGATTGATTGCGAAGCAGAAGTGAATAATGTCAAGAATTTCAGTCAATGCACACCAACAAGAACAGAAGGAAATGGTTCAAGTCACGGCACTGAGCTTAAACCAACATTGTTAAATTTGAACAGATGTCTGGCGAATCTGAACTTATGTGAAGTAAGCATGACATCCCATGGCCTCACACGCAGCCTTGGTCGTCTTCCACCTGCGCAAAATCGCACGAAACCTCCATCCAGTGCCTTATCATTGCAATGAGTGCCTCTTTGGTTTGTTTTTTAATCTCATCAAAAGTCCGTCACTGCTTTGGAGTACTTGAACGTGTTCTTGCCTGAGCAAACTTGGTTGTTCCCATATAGCTAGGCTTCTTTATCACCTCATCAGGACTGGACATCTTTGGAGGCTTTAGTTTTGAGACAGATGCTAAAATGGGACGACATTTTGCTATGTCGGATCTTGAAGTTCCTCTTGAAGAAGGACTTCCTTCAGAATGCAAATTAGCGCAGCGCAAAGAGGACATGTGCAGCATATCTTGGGAGCCTAAAGTAGAACATGATTTGTGCATGCCTGTTGTGAGGCTGCGAGCAGAAATTTGAGGCACCCTTTCACTTCCTTTGCTACTAGGCTGGGACCCGCTTCTTGCTTTCCGCCTCTCCAAAGCGTTGTCATAGCTTTTCACAAACTGTCTCTCAGAAGAATCTTTGGGACAAAGTTCAGGGTTACGGTGCTCCCAAGGCAATGCCGCCATCGCACAAAACCATCACCTCCATCCAACGGCTTCAAGTTTGGTGCTCCAAGTCTTCATTGCTTGTGTTTTGCTATCTCAGTATGGCATCTGTTGCAGCCTAATTAACGCTAATCCAAAAAAATTGTAAATTGTGAGATGAAACCTTGGTTTATGTTTGTTGGTTGCACATTGGCATTTGCTGAAAGTGAGCAAGCCATGGGGGTTTGTCAAGCCTGGAGTGGCTTTGGTACTTTCAATTTCTAGCCAGAGTTAATCAAGGATGTTGCCTTGGAGGTGACATGTGATAACTATCATAAAGCAATCATATACGTACAATGCTCGGTGCACTTCATTCGGACAGGGATACAAATGCACATCAAAGGTAATGTTTCGAAAGTTTTAATCATTTCATTCCTGAGTTTCAGGACTACTGAATTTGAATTTGAATTTGAATTCAAAACAGATAAACTACTGGTGAAGACTTTGTTGCTCAATGAGGATATCAATAACAAAAAGACAAAATCAAGTTGTCAAATGATGCAAAGAACGTCTCTTGATTCCAAGTTACCATGGGCAGCCACAACAGCAGATTCCAAGCCTGTGTTTTGCATCAAAATTAGACCTGTACAAGGGACCGATTCGTTGCAACAGAATCGTGGATGAGATTTTGCAGTTGACCAATTTGAGGCCATGTTCAACCACAGGAACGAGCCTCAGACGCACGCTCAGGGCTTCTGGGACTACACCTCCTTCATTGATGCTGCAAAGACCTTCGGCTTTGCCGTCACTGGTGGTGATGACTTGCAAAACCTGGAGCTTGTGATCTTTTTCACTCACGTACCTCATTAAACCACATGTAAATTCTGGATTTTTCTAAGAAATCTTTGTCTTTCATGCATCATATAGCTGTAAAGATGTCTCCTACAGAGATCTACTTTTTACAAAAAAGTAGGCTTGCTCATTTTCCACAGAAGCCTTCAGTTAGGGCATCTACATAGCTTCTCTGTGGGTAGTTGTTTTCCTTTTAGCTTATGCAAGGGTGTGAGTGAATGGCTTATGTGCAATGTAACTTAGTTGCAGGTAGGCTCTAGAACAATTCGAAAGAATTTATGTATCTTCTTTATGGATGTTCCAAAGAATCTTTCCGTCTCGAAAGTGTGTGTGTGTGTGTGTGTTTACAGAGTACTGTGTGTGTGTGTGTGTGTGTGTGTGTGTGTGTGTGTGTGTGTGTGTGTGTGTGTGTGTGTGTGGGTCTTCGTGTGTTGTGGGTGTGCAGTTGTGTGTTGTGCGTGTGTTTGTGTGTGCGTGTGCGTGTGTGTGTGTGTGAGCTCAAAAGTGTGTGTGTGTGTGTTTATGTGTGTGTTTACGGAGTATTGTGTGTGTATGTGTTGTGTGTGTGAGTTTTCGTGTGTTTGTGGGTGTGCGCACTGTGTGTTGTGTGTTGTGCGTGTGCGTGTACTTAGGGTAAGGGTTAGAGTGCGTCTTTGTGGATGTGTGTGTGCGTGTGTGTTTGGGCTGAGCTCAGAGCCGAACTTAGAGCCGGCGATCTGGGTGACGGTCGATGGTTTGGATGGCGGCTGATGGTTTAGGAGGAAGGTTTGAACACCTCTCGTCCGAAATTTTGACCGTTTTTTACTAAATCTGACCAATTTTTGGCTCGACAGGCCTAGAATCTCAAGACTGCATTTAGGATTTCTAGTTCGAACGCACGTTTCACTACGAGTACCAAACCGTTTGGAGCTCACTTTAGTCATGTGGGTTTATCTTGGCGTGTAGCATAGGACTGAACAAATGGTCCGTTCGGTGACACTGGACCAATTCTCGAGAATGTTGGAAAGTAGTCCATTTAGTGGCATTTCTCCCGACAAAAAGGGCATTTCCAGACAAATGGCGTCGAAATTGAACTGCAAATGGTCCAGTGGGTTCATGTCGAGCCCATGAGCCTGGACAGTTCCCGTCCGGAGTTTTGACCGTTTTTATTGAATTTGACCAATTCTTGGCTCGACGGGCCTAGAATCCCAGGACTGCGTTTAGGGTTTCTAGTTTGAAACACGTTGCATTGTGAATACCCATTTGGAGCCTGGTTTAATCTTGTGAGTTCGTCTCGCCGTGCAGCACAAGACGGAACAAACGGTCTGAAAATAGACTTCGTTCGATGACCCTGGACCAGTTCTTGGGGATGTTGGAAAGTAGTCCATTTAGAGGCATTCGCACGACAAAAAGGGCATTTCCGAACAAACGACATCGAAATTGAGTTGCAAATGGTCTTGTGGGTTCGTGTCAAGCCCACAAACTTGTGGACACCTCTCGTCCGAAGTTCTGACTGTTTTTTATTGAATTCGACCGATTTTTAGCTCAATCGGCCTAGATTCCCAAGACTGCATTTAGGGTTTCTAGTTCGGACGCACGTTTTGCTGTGAGTACTAAACCATTTGAAGTCTGGTTTAGTCTTGTGGGTTCGTCTCGGCGTGCAGGACAAGACGGAACAAACTGTGTAAAAAACGGACTCCGTTCGACGACACTGGACCGGTTTTCGGGGATGCTGAAAAGTAATCCATTAAAAGAGATACCACAAGGCAAAAAAAAAATGTATATTGATTCAGACTTAGAATTATAAAATTCATTTTCTGGCGTTGCAACGATGTATTTGGTAGTTAGCTGAAGCGAATCTAGTACTCGCAGCACCTCGACGAAATTTCGATTGGAAAGCTTCAGTTTCTTATCGGGGCCTACGATGAAGACAACTTTGGCAGTAAGAGGCATTCCTGATGCATCTTTCTCGTCTGGATAAAGCATACCAAATTTAATAGCAAGCTCTCTCGTTGGATCTGTGATGATGGGATATGAAATCTTGGCATCGAGAGTGAAACTCTCAATGTCCTTGATCCACCGCTGATGAGATTCAACATCATTAGGAATCTTGGTTCAGATTTCACGGTGAGGTCGGGCACGTCCACCATAATCTATTTGAGCAAGGAAATTGATTTGTGAATCCACAATGATGCATGTGAGCTCTAATTATATCAAATAAATTACTTTTAGACTTGGAATTATTTGAATATGAACCCCAACATCATGAGAAAACAGACTTGGCTCTGAAATTCACCTTAGAATGTGCCTTGCAATCTGTTCAAGAGTCTTTTTATAATGCCATACCTTGTCAGATTTCCATGGCCTTTCAGTCAGCATAAAGTGGTTATCAGATGATCTCTCTGCGAAACCAGAATTAATAGTTGCAAATTGTGTGATAACTTTTAGCCTGCACAGATCGTAATAAGTTGTAAAATCGCAGGCTAACAGAACTACTCGATGAGTGAAATTATTCAGTACAACTTCGCATACATTGATACTTTTTTTGTAAAATCCTTAAATCATACAAATATTACAATGGGGAAGATATACCCAGGCATAGATAGTGTACCTCCCAGAATTCACTATTACAATGCACATATCTGGTCGAATGCAGGATCAACAAATTTGTGAATGCCACACAAGCCGGGACACCAAAACCTTGCTGTGTTTTGAGACTCAAAAGTCTCAGTAGAGCTAGCTCACTATAGGTAAATCGATGATTACGACCAGGAAAGAACTTATAAAAGATAGTTCAGTGTCTGAAGTTGCATTCGCTTGCTAGCCTTGACGCTTGGATACCAGTTAAGGGACAGGAAGACTGCTTTGAAGGAATCAAGCAGTTGTATTGGATACAGAACGTGTAAGTGACATGCAAAGGAATGTTTGACCCCATTTCCATATCTTCGAAGTAATTATGTTGCAAATAGAGATTCTGTAGATGTCCAAGTGACATGCAAAGGAATGTTTGACCCCATTCCATATCTTTGAAGTAATTATGTTGCAAATAGAGATTCTATAGATGTCCAAGTAACATGCTCACAAAAAAGCGTTGTGGCACCACTCTAGTGAGGTTATTATTGTTCAAAAATAGGTTGTTGGTGAATACGAACCAAGAAGAAAGCGTTTTTGTTCGAAGGTTATAGTTCAGATCAACGGATCCAATACTAACAGGCCTTGTTGGGGCAAGAACTCTTGAAAGCTGATTTCTTTGAAGATACATGTTAGACAAATTAAATCCCAAAATCTCTGGAGGAATGTTCCCCGTGAACTGATTGAAACTCAAATCCAAGTACCTGAGGTTTTGCAAGTAAGCCAAGCTTTCTAAACTCATGGTCAATGAATTCATGGAGAGAGACATGTATACCAAAGAGTGTGACAGCCGTGGCAGAGAGCCCCATAGTATCTCCTGCTCAAGGTCCAAATGGATAAGTATGTTCTGCGTGGATGCTTTTCTAACATCGGCATTGTAGCAAGCTCGACGGAATTTTCACTTGCTGCCGCTACCGCAGCGATAGCAGCAGTCGTTGCTGTTCTGAACCATCTTTCTGAATCAAGTGAGTGATGCTGCTATTTGAGGAAGTTGAAAGGCAAAAACACACGTCTTGTGTGAAAATAGGTGGCAATACAATCTTGGAGGCAGACTGAAGCAGATCTAGAAGAAAATTGACGGTTTGAGGATAAGCGCAAGAAATAAGCTGTTGAGCCACTTCTACTGGATCAGCTTTGGCATGTGCTCAACACATTTCCATGTCTTGCATTTTTATGTCACCCACTTCCTTGATCAACACGATGGTGTTACGATCGACCACGCCTAAACGAATAAGTCTTTCCTATAGTCGCGATCCAGCGCGCGCGAGAGAGAGAGATTTGAATTTAAAGTGCGCCCATTATATGTATGCATGGGATGAGCATATAATGCATGGGACGAGGATGCATGGGGAGGAGGGCCCTATACATGCATCCCCCTCCCCCCCTCCCGTCATCATTTTTAGTGAAAAATGTGTGTATGCATGGGTGAGGGGAGGAGGATGCATGGGATCCCTCACCCATGCGCAAAATTGTACGCAAATTTTTATATATATATATATATAGATATATGTATATACACATATATATGTATGTATATATATATATATATATATATATATATAACTATTTGTGTGCATGTGTATGGGTGCGCTCATGCATCCTTCCTTCCTCACCCATGCATACGACTTGTTTAACTAAAAATGATAGTGAGGAGGATGCATGTATGGGAAAAGTGCATATTCCCATACATTTGCACATTATGTGCATGGAAGGGTGGGCCCCAAAAAGATTCTCCACCCTCTCCTTCCCACCCACTAAATTCAAATATTTTTTTTTAAATTCAAATATTTAAAGTTTGAAGTTAAGGTTTTATTTTTTTTTGACACACATCAAGGTGCTTTAAAGTTTAGCCAATAATCTTTATTACATAGCTTTCTTATTTATTTTGAATTACCATAAATCTCTTGACTACCTTAAACTGTTTTTTTTTTTTTCAACCCTCCAAATCCCTTCGTTACAAGTCTATTTTTCGAGGGAAGCTTGTAAATATGAAACGGGATCCGTAAATGAAATAATGGATGGTCTTTCCCCAATAGGGTTTTCCCTTTTTGGTGGGAAAGAATGGATAAATGCGGAAACAAAAGCCCGCAATATATATATAATATAATCTTTGCCGGACAAACTTTTTGGAGCAATTGGCAGTGAGCAATGAGCTACACTGTAAGGAGGTGTGGGGTCAGATTTCAACTATGGATCAGAACAGGGGGCTTGAAAAACTGGTGCAAAAGAGGGAGCAGCGAGCCAAAAGAAAAAAGATGGAAGTGATCAGACCCTTTGGTGGAGGCAAAACAACTCTGTTCAAGCTGGTCGTCGGCCTTCTGGAGCCATTGTACAAGGCATCGTGCAGTTACTAAACATGGTGCAAAAAGTGACTGTCGTCTGTCTAATACACAAATTACTCCCCCCTAGAGATGAATCAAAATTGGGTGCTAGCTTTGAGCCACATACAACGATGTGCCAAGGGAAATCTTTCAAGTGTAACAAATGCTTCACATGATTGGATCGAACTGCCATAACAATAGCTTTACTATATGTATACAACATTAAAATACTGATCAGAACACATTTGAAATGATGAGGCAACAGATCCATGTGAGCTACTGGTACGACTGAAAACGATTGAAGGAATCAAGTTTGACATATGTGGAAGCCTAACTGGATGCTTTTTACCATGTGTATATATGGACATGAAGTGCATATATGTGAATGAATATGGCCCTCTCTCTTCTCTCGCCCTCTCCTCTCTTCTGCTTCATCCATCCTAGGTCTTGCATCCTTCACTGTTTAATGGCTGCGTTTTCATTCCCTTTGATCTTTTATTGCTGCCCATCTGCTGCATTGTTGCTGATTGGCTTGGATCTATTGTTTTTCTCAACTTTGGCCTTGTGGGTGGGGGCTCCATGAAGCTTTTGATATGGTGAAGTGCGTGGTGCTACTGTTGCTTGCAATGTTTATGTGTGCAGGGTTGTTACCATGGGCAGGCACAACAACATATTCTAAGCCTGTGTTTTGCATCAAAATCAGACCTGTATAAGGGACCGGTTCGCTACAACAAAACCATGGATGAGATTTCACAGTTGACCAATTTGAGGCCATGTTCAACCAAAGGAACGAGCCTCAAGCACATGCTCAGGGCTTCTAGGACTACACCTCCTTCATCGATGCCGCAAAGACCTTCCAAGAGCAGGGCTTTGCCATCACTGGTGGTGATGACTTGCAAAACACGGAGCTCGTGGTCTTTTTCGCTCACGTAGCTCATTAAACCACATGTAAATTTTGGATTTTTCTAAGAAATCTTTGTCTTTCATGCATCATATAGCTGTAAAGATGTCTCCTGTAGAGATCTACTTTTTACAGAAAAGTAAGCTTGCTCATTTTCCACAGAAGCCTTTGGTTAGGGCATCTACATAGTTTCTCCGTGGGTAGTTGTTTTGCTTTTAGCTGATGCAAGGGTGTGAGTGAATGGCTTATGCACAATGTAGCTTAGTTGCAAGTAGGCTCTGAAACTATTTGAAAGAATTTACGTATCTTCTTTATGGACGTTCCAAAGAATCTTTCCTTCTCCATCCTCCTGGCTTTCCTCCTGCAGTAAGTCTTTAAACTCAACAATAGATTCTGTGTGAGTGTTTTGTAGCTGTACATACAATCGACCACTAGCTCAAGTGGGTCATCGATATTCTGTGTAGGCTTAGATATGATGCCTCAATACAATATCAGATTTTTTCTTCCATTTGTTAATAATGATATTGAACAACCAAATAGGATGAGATCTGTTGCTATACTGCAATGAAGAGCTTACATTCAGAAGGTGTGGTTACATACCCCTTATTAGATTGGCTAAAGAGTCACCGAACACTCCAGCCTGTCATCTACACGGACTGATGTGGCGGAATATGACCTGTGCCTATCCTTGGGCCCTTGGAAATTGTTATATATGAGAGTTAGTATTGTACATGAAGCTAACCTTGCACTTCGTGGTTAGTTGTCTTATAATGGTGCAAGGATTACCAGGACAACCAACTGTCAACTTTAATCAGTATGCAGGAGAGGTGACTGTCAATAAAGAGCACGACCATGCACTATTATATTGGTTTTTTGAGGCAGATCATCCTGATTCGTCATCCCTACCCCTGGCTATATGGTTCAATGGAAGTGAGGATTCGACAAGAATTAAGCTAATGAGACACTTTCGTGTAATATCTCTGTGCTTCTAAAAGGGGATCGTTAGAAATATCGGGTCTGTCAGTGAAGCATTATCATAATGTAGCGAAGAGAGTGTTCCAATCAACGTGTGTTGGCTTTATTTCTTGATGTTTTGGACACTCTCTATTTGATACATTAACCATAGATGATTGTTTAATTTAGTTATTTTACAGAAGTTGCTCTAAGTTTGCTCTGTCAAAGAAATGAAGCAGAGCTAGAATCTGTCCAAATCAAAATCAAATATTTCTTAATGCTTATGTGAACTGTCTTCAATCATTTTTGCTTATGTTCCTTATTAAAAGACAAATACATGCACTATAAATGTTGTGTGCTCAATATCTAATTAAGGTCACGCGGCAATGTCTGCCTATCGTGAGGTTGACATGCACTTCTTCCCTTTAAAAATGGAAAATAGCCACAAAACAACAATAAGGCAATGCAGATCTTTATGAATGCTAAGAAACGACTTCAAGTTTTGATAAGGTTACTAGTTCTATGACTATCCATCTAGGACTGAGACCTTTGATATAAGATATTGTAGATATTTTTTTATACTGTTACTTTAATGTCCAGACTTTTGGTAGAGATGGAGACGGGAGTTGATGGCATAAAACTTTATGGTATTAGTGGGTTCAATGCATACTTACTTCTTTGCTGGCATATTAATTATCCTATACTGGCAAGTTGCAAGTAATGCAAGGGGCAATCAATGCAAGGTCGATCCTTTGAAATTAGGAACTTGAAAGGACCATGTACGACATCGATACGATCTATCTTCTTAGTGTCCTTGGTGTAGGAATAATGGGATAAATTTCATGCATCTAATCCATTTCGGGACACCGACCAGTTCAAAATTCACATGATGGATAAGGCGGCCATGATAATTATAACAAGATAAAATCTGAATTTTCAAATTTTCTTTACACAAATAAATCGATCATTTAGTCAACTATTTTTTTAATCTAGAAATCTTAAAGAACCCTAGCTCTGAAGTTTTTTTTGTTTTACATTGGAGTTCTTATTTTAGGTTGGTGGTTGAGTACCTTGACAATATTTTTCATGAACTTTATAACTTATCTCCCACAAAAATATACAAACTCACACACACACACACACACACACACACACACACACTCGCCATCGACGGGCACTCTTTACTTGAGTACCTTGACAATATTTCTCATGAATTTTATAACTTATCTCCCACAAAAAATATACAAACTCACACACACACACACACACACACACACACACACACTCGCCATCGGCGGGCACTCTTTACTCTACCAACAGATTACTTCAAAAAATTGAAAACTCGAGCACGAGAGAGGAAGACTTTCACTAACACACTGATTCAGAAACTGTGACAAATAGCCACTCGAACATGGGATAAAGTGGAGGCTTGAGACTCTGTGACACATGTGATATATTTTGATTATATTTGAAGCTCAACAGAAATGCTAGCTCTAATTAATATCAACAATAAGTACAATGGCTTGAAGTAATAGCTTCAGTTTTGTTGAGCGTGATAACGCTGGCTACAAAAAGTCTCTAATTCTTTGACCAATAGGTGGGGTTTGGTGGCATTGTAACGTGTTTTGTGGCCTTGATCGTTGACTTAAACATCAGAGAGCAAAGGGTAGTCTTGATTGTTGTTAAGTTTGTTTTCTACAAAATTTGCATATTTATATATGAAACCGAAATGTTTGCGTGCTTTCCATTTTGGGAGAATAAGTATGTTCTTATTCTGCGCTAGAAGGAATGGTGGATTCGATGATTTTCACAAATATTACATCTCAAAAAATAGCAAAAAGACTCCATTACTCGAATGTATCTGTAGTTTGATAATCTCCAAAGACTCAAATATTTCCAAAGGATCAAATTTTTTCAAAGGCTCGAAATTTTTCGAAGACTCAAATTTTTTCAAAGGCTCAAATTTTTTCAAAGACTCAAATTTTTTCAAAGACTCGAATCTTTCCGGAAACTCTCTCTCTCTCTCTCTCTCTCTCTCTCTCTCTCTCTCTCTCTCTCTCTCTCTCTCTCTCTCTCTCTCTCTCTCTCTCTCTCTCTCTTCTCACAGCACGGTTTTCAGGGCTGCCCGTCCCTTCGGCCCTCACGGTTCTCATGGTTATCCCTCCCTTCCGAGTTCTCATGGTTGCCCCTCCCTTCGGTTCTCATGGTTGCCCCTCCTCACGGTTGCCACATCTCTCTCTCTCTCTCTCTCTCTCTCTCTCTCTCTCTAGCACGATTCTCATGGTTGCCCCTCGCTTCAGCCCTCCCCTCCGCAAAAGACCGCAAAGTGACGATGTTCTCTCTCTCTCTCTCTCTCTCTCTCTCTCTCTCTCTCTCTCTCTCTCTCTCTCTCTCTCTCTCTCTCTCTCTCTCTCTCTCTCTCACTTACCGTGAGAACCGTTCAGAGAGGAGCCGTGAGAGAGGTTCTCACGGTTCTCAACGGTGCTCACGGCTCTCAATGGTTCCTCTCTGAGTCACTCCCTCCCAAACGACCGCAAAGGAGGTGTTTGCGGCCCCTCCCTTCACAGTGTTTGCGACCCTTCCACTCACTCACTCATTGCCCTCTCCCTTAGCGGTCCTATGTGGCCCCTCCCTATGCTCCCTTAGTAGTCCTATACGGCCTCTCTCTCTCTCTCTCTCTCTCTCTCTCTCTCTCTCTCTCTCTCTCTCTCTCTCTCTCTCTCTCTCTCTCTCTCTCTCTCTCTCTCTCTCTCTCTCTCTCTCTCTCTCTCTCCACAGCACGGTTTTCAGGGCTGCCCGTCCCTTTGGCCCTCACGGTTCTCATGGTTATCCCTCCCTTCCGAGTTCTCATGGTTGCCCCTCCCTTCGGTTCTCATGGTTGCCCCTCCTCACAGTTGCTCTCTCTCTCTCTCTCTCTCTCTCTCTCTCTCTCTCTCTCTCTCTCTCTCTCTCTCTCTCTCTCTCTCTCTCTCTCTCTCTCTCTCTCTCTCTCGAGCACGGTTCTCATGGTTGCCCCTCGCTTCAGCCCTCCCCTCCGCAAAAGACCGCAAAGTCACGATGTTCTCTCTCTCTCTCTCTCTCTCTCTCTCTCTCTCTCTCTCTCTCTCTCTCTCTCTCTCTCTCTCTCTCTCTCTCTCTCTCTCTCTCTCTCTCGTTGTGAGAATCGTTGAGAGAGGAACCATGATAGAGGTTCTCACGGTTCTCAACGGTGCTCACGACTCTCAACGGTTCCTCTCTGAATCACTCCCTCCCAAACGACTACAAAGGAGGTGTTTGCGGCCCCTCCCTTCACGATATTTGCGACCCTTCCACTCACTCACTCACTGCTCTCTCCCTTAGCGCTCCTATGCGGCCCCTCCCTATGCTCCCTTAGTGGTCCTATGTGGCCCCTCCCTATGTGGCTCTGAACGGTTCCTCTCTGACTCACTCCCTCCCAAACGACTGCAAAGGAGGTGTTTGCGGCCCCTCCCTTCACGACATTTGCGACCGTTCCACTCACTTCCCTCTCCCTTAGTGCTCCTATGCAGCCCCTCCCTATGCTCCCTTTATGGTCCTATGCGGCCCCTCCCTATGCTCCCTTAGCGGTCCTATGCAGCCCCCCCATGCTCCCTTAGCGGTCCTATACGGCCCCTCCCTATGCTCGCTTAGCGGTCCTCCCTTTAGTTCTC
Source organism: Diphasiastrum complanatum (assembly GCA_029204225.1). Lineage (NCBI taxonomy): Eukaryota > Viridiplantae > Streptophyta > Lycopodiopsida > Lycopodiales > Lycopodiaceae > Diphasiastrum > Diphasiastrum complanatum. The sequence continues at coordinate 12,574,866 of CM055103.1, forward strand.
ACGGTTGCCCCTCCTCACGGTTTTCACGGTTGCCCCTTCTCTCTCTCTCTCTCTCTCTCTCTCTAGCATGGTTCTCATGGTTGCCCCTCGCTTCAGCCCTCCCCTCCGCAAAAGACCGCAAAGTCACGATGTTCTCTCTCTCACTCAGTCACTCACTCACACACTCACTCATGGTGCTCACAATGCTCAATCTCTCTCAAATGCATAGTAACCGCAATTATATATATATATATCATCGGCCGCATAGAAACCGCAATTAGGCCGCAAAGGTGATAAATTTTACAGTTTTTAGGACAATAATGATTGTACTTTACAATCATAGAGAGTTATTGGTTGCTTAATCAATGGATCTATCAAGTTCTAAACATTAGATCTTGATCTAGATTCACTACACTTGGATTTAAGCAAGAGCAATGGATCAACACATCATAATTTAGTGAGAGCGACATCACACGTGTGGAGTACTATCCACAGTATGGCCTGCACCTGAAACAACAAGTACATTAATCCTAGATAGCAATCATTCATAGGAATCACAAGACAAATGACTAGAAACCTCACAAAAGTGTAGAATGCAAAAGTCTCATCAATCTTCTTAGCAAAATGATGATCCTTTTATGGATCAAGTACATCCACGAGTCTGGTATAGTCCAGCAGGTCTTCACACGTGTGAAGAGTGCCACATCACTTAGATCTATCCATTTGATCCATCCTTGGTCCTTATCCAAAGTTGACCTTCTAGAATATGGCTAAAATCCAAAAAGCTAGTCTCCTAGAATATAGGAATATTTCCTACAAAATAGTATCTAAGGAAAATGGTCAACTCTTATCTTCTAGTACTCTATACACACGTGTGAACATCCACTTGCCATGTGGGAGCATTTACTCATGCACATGCAAGGAAAAGCTAATTTCTAGGTGACTAGTCAACTTGACTAAAAACTAGTCATATCATGTTCACACTAACTAGATTGATACAAAATCAATTTAGATATATACAAGTATGAAAAGTACATCCTTTCACACATGGAAACAGGCTCCACACATGTGAAATCAGATCATCAACATTATTCTAATGTTTGATCAATATTTACAATAACCAATTTCAAGTGAGAAGTGATAATTTTTAACACTCCTCCTCACTTCTAAATCTAATGTACATCTATCTACAATTCCAAGAGCATATCTTAACTTAAAAAATGGATCTTTGGACAATGGCTTGGTTAAGATATCAGCTATGCATTCGGATGATGGTACATGATGTAGTTGCACCTCCTTGGATTGTACCTTCTCCCTCACAAAGTGATGAGCTATCTCAATATGCTTTGTTCTAGCATGTAAGATAGGATTTGAAGCAATTTGTTGAGAAGCTTGATTGTCACAAAATATGTAAGGGATCTCCTCGGCCTCTAGCACATGTAGCTCCATCAAGAGTCTTCTTAGACATAGGAGCTCTTTGGTTGTTGAAGTCAATTTACAATCATAGAGAGTTATTGGTTGCTTAATCAATGGATCTATCAAGTTCTACACATTAGATCTTGATCTAGATTCACTACACTTGGATTTAAGCAAGAGCAATGGATCAATACATCATAAATTAGTGAGAGCGGCCTCACATGTGTGGAGTACTGTCCACAGTACGGCCTGCACCTGAAACAACAAGTACAATGATACTAGATAGCAATCATACATAAAAATCACAAGACAAATGACTAGAAACCTCACAAAAGTGTAGAATGCAAAAGTCTCATCAATTTTCTTAGCAAAATGATGATCTTATTATGGATCAAGTACATCCATGAGTCTGGTACAGACCAGCAAGTCTTCACATGTGTGAAGAGTGCCACATCACTCAGATCTATCCATTTGATCCATCCTTGATTTTTATCCAAAGTTGACCTTCTAGAATATGGCTAAAATCCAAAAAGCTAGTCTCCTAAAATATAGGAATATTCCCTACAAAATAGGATCTAAGGAAAATGGTCAACTCTTATCTTCTAGTACTCTATACACACGTGTGAACATCCACTTGCCATGTGGGAGCATTTACTCATGCACATGCAAGGAAAAGCTAATTTCTAGGTGACTAGTCAACTTGACTAAAAACTAGTCATATCATGTTCACACTAAGTAGATTGATACAAAATCAATTTAAATATATACAAGTATGAAAAGTACATCCTTTCACATGTGGGAACATGCTCCACACGTGTGAAATCAGATCATCAACATTATTCTAATGTTTGATCAATATTTACAATAACCAATTTCAAGTGAGAAGTGATAATTTTCAACAAAAGGGACCGCAATTAGGCCGCAATTAGGCTGCATAGGGACCACCGCCACCTAGATCGGAAAACCAACATCCGTCAACGACATGACATACTGGAGTTCCAAATCATCGGCCGTCACCTAGATCGGTCGGCATTGCCCGTCAACGACGGGCACTCTTTACTAGTATATATATATATTTAAACTTATGTACAGTTTTGCGCATGTGTATGGGTGCACCCATGCATCCTCCTCCCCTCACCCATGCATGAGCTTTTTCTAACTAAAAAACTTGGGGAGGAGGATGCATGTATGGGGAATGTGCATATTCCCATACATTTGCACATTGTGTGCATTGAGGGGTGGACCCCAAAAAGATTCCTCACCCCCTCCCTCCCACTTACTAAATTCAAATACTTAAAGTTTGAAGTTAAGGTTTTATTTTTTTCACACACTGCAATGTGCTTTAAACTATAGCCAATAATCTTTATTACTTGGCCTTTTTATTTATCTTAAATTATCAAAACTTTACCCATAAATCATGAACATATAAATTTTCTTGACTACCTTAAACTGGTTTTTTGTTTTTTTGTTCAGTCCTTCAAATTTCTATCTTGGCCCGCCATTTCCATGAATGTTTAACCACAAGCCCAAACTCACTAGCTTTAGCTCCTAAATCGTTACCCACAAGCTTTTATCCATGGGCCAAAAAATGCACAATAAAAAAAAAAGGAGGTGGATGGGGTGAGAAGAGTAGAAGAGACAAAAAAAAGAGAAAAATAGGGGCAGAGGGGGGATTTGGAACACAAGTGCATGCACACACACATGCACACACGTGTGAGTGTGTGTGTGTGTGTGCGTGTGCACATGTTCATTGTGTGTGTGTGACCCCCGACACAATGAATGCATGTGTGTGTGTGCGCACACACTCACACATCTCCATATAAAAAACCTTTTGTGGATGTGATATATTGTATGAAGTATAGAGTCTAGAGTCCTTTTTTCTCCTTCTCTCTTTCCCACGGGCCCCACTTCTCTCTCTCTCTCTCTCTCTCTCTCTCTCTCTCTCTCTCTCTCTCTCTCTCTCTCTCTCTCTCTCCACAGGCCGACCAACTACCCATAGAGGGAGGGAGGTCCCTCCATGCCCCTAAAAAAATGAAAAAGGTTAAAATGTGTGTGTGTGTAGATATATAAACAAGGGGGTGCCTCCATTCCATTAAAAGTAAATATATCAATATTTACTCCCCCCCCACGCACGCACGCACACACACACACACACACACATATACTTTTTCTTAAATCTAAACCTCTCATAAAAAAATATGAATGTAAATCCACTTAAAAATGTGAACCCCCACTCTCCATAAAACAAAAAAAGTGAAGGGGCTTTTTGGCTCCCCATAAATTAAGTTTTCTTTTTTTAAAAAGGAGACAAAAAAGTTTCCCCATCAAGAAAGAAATTCTCCTCCCCCCCCCCCAAAAAAAAAAAAAACTAAGGCTTTTAAGAGCAGGAGCATATGCTTTTTTAACACTCTCTCGCCCATTTTTGTCACATGGCAAAACCCACCCACCCATCTCCCCCGAGCACTTAAACCATCGGCCTCTTGCCCAAACAACTTGCTTTTTACCATTAGGGAGCACACCTGCACTCCGCCCACCCCATATGTTCTCCCATTCTCTGTCAATCCACCTAAAAAAAATCATCGATGAACAGAACCGCACTAAGATTTATTATATGGCTTTCGTATTTATTTTGAATTACCAAAATTTTATCCATAGATCATGAACAGAAAGTTTTACCCAAAGTTCTTTTCTCCGTCTAGCATCCATGCTCTATTGAAGAACATATTTGCTTACCTCATCCTTGCAACGACTATGGGAAATAGCAGAAGTTGAATAGCTAAAGCTAGACATTTTTTTATTTATTCAAATTGAAATGAAAATTTGACACGAAGTTTTCCTTTGTTCTTAGCTCTAGGGTTCTTCCTTTTTCTTTCTTCCCAACTCTATAGTTTTTTATTCTCTTGATACACAAGTTTGCTTGATCAATATGTCCCATCCTTTCCTCTTGCTCCTGTAGTACCTTGCTAGGAATGGATGTGACAATCTATCTTTGAAATCCTAACACATGCGATCTTTTGATTTTGATCCAACCTTGTTTCTCATTTGAAAGACAACTTTTTTGCTTTTGGTAACCTTGGTCGAACTGTTACATCACCTCAAGTATTGTCATCTTTGAGAGCTATAAAATGCATTCATATGATATAAGGTCGAATGAATGGTATTCATTTTTCGATTGCACACTATTTTAGGACTCACCAAGAACTGGGCATCTTGAATCATTGAGATTAGTGTCTCTGAGAGACTTCAATCTCTTTTTTCATCACTGGTATCTAACTTTATCCATATTTGCAACAACCTGCTTGGTGTGCTAATAAAGTCGGTCGTTTACTTTTTGGCATTTTCAAGAAGTGGTCCAATATAGCAATGGGCTCCGTCATGCATGTCATCTATTCCATCCAGTGCTGCACGTCGAGACGAGCCCGCATCAACAAATCGGGCTCCAAGCAGTTTAGTATACACAGAGAAATGCACATGCACACTCATACACACATGCACACACCATCGGCCACATAAACCACACATGCATACACACACGCACATTTCACACACACACACACACACACACACACACACACACACACACACACACACACACACACACCACACATAAATCACACACACCATCAAGCACAAATCATACACACAAATCCACATACACAGATAACACATGCACTCACGTACATACACACACATACATTGGCCACCCGTCAGCGACCATCAGCCACCCGTCAACGACCATCGACCGTCCATTGCCTGTCAACGACGGGCACTCTTTACTAGTATATATATAGATATATATCTCTGAATATGTATGTATCTACACACACACACACACACACACACACACACACACACATACATATATATGCATCTACATATATATATGTATATATATATCAGACATGAGGGTCCGGGCCGAAGTGTCGGCATTCGCGTCTGCGTCCAACGCCCGGACCCGAACGCGTCTGACCCCCGGCCGCAAGGTCGGACTCGTTTTTTTTTTACTTTTTTTTTTTTTTGGGCTGACACGTCCAGCGTCCTGACGCGGACGCGTTCGGGGCCCAAAATGCATCCTCCCCCCCCGCGGACGCGTTTTTAAAAAAATAAAAATAAAACAAAAGGATGCGGGCCCTGCGGACAGTCTGTAGAATCCGAGAGCAGCGAAAGAGGGCGGAAGAGAGAGAGAGAGAGAGAGAGAGAGAGAGAGAGAGAGAGAGAGAGAGAGAGAGAGAGAGAGAGAGAGAGAGAGAGAGAGAGAGAGAGAGAGAGAGAGAGAGAGAGAGAGAGAGAGAGAGAGAGAGAGAGAGAGAGAGAGAGAGAGATATGGTGTTTGTGTGGGTGTGTGTGATGGGTTGTGTGTGTGTGTGTGTGTGTGTGTGAAAATTGTGTGTGTGTGTGAAAAGATATTGTTGATTTGTGTGCATATAGTTGTGTGTGTGTGTGGTGATATGTGTGTGTGAGAGAGAGAGAGGAAGAGACAGAGAGTGTGAGGGACGGAGAGAGAGGATTTGTGTTTGTGCACAGTGTGTTTGTGAGTTTAGGATTTCCAGCCAAGAGGGGACTCACTGATGATTTTTCTAGTCGTCTCTTGGCAGGCATTGGCCCAGACTTAGAGGAGTCCCAGATGCCTCCACACTCCCAGCCAGACTTTGTATTTGACACCCCTGCAGATGCATCTGGCACGTAGAGAGATGATTTTTTTAGCACAAACTTGTAGATACTGATACACACTTTAGTATCATGTATAGTGGCATCAGATGAGATGTATATATATATTTTTACAGTATTTGTGTCATGGCTAATTTATTGTGGTTGCTTACAAATGGTTAGCTCTGTGAAATTTGAATAGTTAGTCAGAAATGGTTTGCACCGTGCAAGATGTGTGTGTGTGTGTGTGTGTGTGAGAGAGAGAGAGAGAGAGAGAGAGAGAGAGAGAGAGAGAGAGAGAGAGAGAGAGAGAGAGAGAGAGAGAGAGAGAGAGAGAGAGAGAGAGAGAGAGAGAGAGAGAGAGAGAGAGAGAGAGAGAGAGAGAGAGAGAGAGAGAGAGAGAGAGAGAGAGAGAGAGAGAGAGAGAGAGAGAGAGAGAGAGAGACCAACACATCTGCATCTCATTCATAACATATGCATCATGTTCAACCATTTAACATAACATGCTAAATCCGACACCCCAACAAATGGCACAGTTAACATAACACCCTAAACCTTAACAAATTATCCTAAACCCACAACCCCACAGCCATAACCATCAAAACAAGCCACAAGCATAATCATCATAACCACATCCATAAACATCATTAACCCCACCCACGTCCTCATTGTGTCATAGGCATTGCACCACAGGTATGTGCAGATTCAACATCAAAGCTGCACTTGTGTAGCATACACTTAAACCTACGTAGAATGTATTAATGGTCCAGGAATACAGTCCACTGGTTTGTGAAGCGGGTACGTACCCAAGGGACCGAGCCTGGTTCGATTCGGGTATCGTTTGGTCAAAATGGCCCTTCAACGGGTTAGAAACGCAATTAGGTCACGCAAAATGGACTAGTTTTGCAGCTCTCTGTCCAAATGGGATCCGTTTTAGGTGTTGTCCATTTCGGCCAACCGACAACTTTGCCAGGAACCTGTGGGAGCAAACAAGACGAGGAAAGGACCGCCGAAACACCCAGAACGTCCGTCCGAAGTTCGACGTCGAACAGGACTTCAAGGACACTTTGTGAGGGATGGGACCTGAAAACATTTGGAATCGACAAAATGGCCCAGGAATACAGTCCACGGTTTAGGCTTCCCGATATGAACTCAAATGACCGAGCCTGGCTCGAGGTATTGTCCGGTCAAAATGGCCCTTCGACGGGACAAAAACACAATTAGGTCATGCGAAATGGACTAGTTTTGCAGCTCTCTATCCGACAGCCCAGTTTCTCCAAACAGGCTTCGTTTCGAGTGCCGTCCATTTCGGCCAACCGACAACCTCGCCAAGAACATGTGATGTTGTACCACTCCAAACCCTAAATCTATCTCATCACATAGGCCATGGTATTGTGTAGAATGCATCAATGGTCCAAGAACATAGTCCAGTGGTTCATGATCCCGATACGAACCCAAGGGATCAAGCCTGGCTCAATTCGGGTATCGTTCGGTCAAAATGGCCCTTCGACTGGAGAGAAGCGCAATTAGGTCAAGCGAAATGGACTAGTTTTGCAACTCTCCGTCTGACGGTCCCGTTTTTCCAATTAGGATTCGTTTCAGGTGCCGTCTATTTCGGCCAGTGGACAACCTTGATATGAACCTGTGGGAACAAACAGGACGAGGAAACGACCGACGGTCGGTCCAAAACGTCCGTTCGAAGTTCGACGTTAAACAGGGCTTCAGGGACACTTTGTCCGGTCGGGACCGGAAAACTGGGAGATGTTTCGGAGCCCTTGTGCTAGTATGCAAAATTTTGACATCGTATTGTGGCACTATCTGACTCAGCAGCATGGACTGGATTTTGTCCTTGCAAAATATTGAAACAACTAGAAAGTTGTTCAACAGATGCGCATCCCCCTGTATGATTGGTTTCGTGATAGCCTCTATCAAGTAACCTTTGTTAATTTGGATGGGGATCTCTGGTGTAGTCTTGGCGACGAAAGGTTTGATCAAGCTTTTTGCTTGATGATGGGAGATGAGCTGACGGTCATCAAACATAATGCTAACGGTGACCATCAAGTCTACGTTAATCATGACCTTGAACGTGGTACCTTAGTATAGAAAGTGAAAACGCGACTTTGTCGTGTCCCAAGTGGCATAAGCGTGAAGGGCGAGGCCCATGTTAGTCTCAGAATGGAAAAGAGTCGGGAAAAAATCCATTGCCTCAAGAAGTGGGCCAGCAGTCTGAAGCCATGGTTGAATCAGAGTGTTAGAGGGTAAGGGCTAAATCTGTGTGGCTGAGGGTATCTCACACTGGAATACCTGCTTGGTGCCAGAGTCTTCATAGGATGAAGAGACCATGTTAGCAGTGATAGTTAAAGAACGAAAAAGTAAAAAAAATGGTGGAAAAAGTAAAAAGAGGTGGAAACGACAAAAACTATGAATAACGAGTGTCAGATGGTAAGAACTGTAGTTCAGAGTGCAGATCTAGGTACAATGTGTAGATGATAGCTTGTATGAAGTTTGGTCGCATTCAGAGAACTTGAAAACTTTAGTGAAAATTTGAACAGAGCTTCGCCAGTAAAGGTGACAAATGACTCGAATTCAACCCTTATATAGTGGAATTTAGAGTGCGTATTAGGTGAAATCCACCGATGATTTGAATGATGACCGATCTCGCGCATCTCGCATCTCGAATATCTAACATTCGAGTCTTTGGAAAAATTCGAGCCTTCGAAAAAATGTAAAAGGTTTCGGAAAAATTCTAGTCTTTGGAAAAATTTGAGTCTTTGGAAAAAAAATTGAGTCTTTTGAAAAATTTGACTTGAGAGTAGTACAAAGAGTCCTTTGATCTTTCGAAAAAATTCGAGTTGACAGTTCGATCCTTTAAAAAAATTCGAGTCTTTGAAAAAATTTGAATATTTGGAAAATTCGATCCTTTGGAAAAAAAAATCGAGTCATTGAAAAAATTCGAGTCTTTGAAAAAATTGGAGACATTAAAAAAGTTTGAGTCTCTGAAAAAATTCGAGTCTTAAGAAAAATTCAATATTTTGGAAAAAATCGAATCTTAAGAAAAGTTCAAATCATTGGAAAAATTCGATATTTTGAAAATTTTCAATCATTGGAAAAATTTGAGTCATTCCAAACATTCGAGTTGTTCAAACAATTCGAGTCTTTCCAAAAACTTGCGTCGTTCGAAAAATTCGAGTCATTGAAAAATTCGAGTCATTGGAAAATTTTGAGTCATTCAAAATATTTGAGTCGTTCAAAATTTTGAGTCTTTCCATATAAAAAAAGAGTTGTTCCATAAATTTGAGTCTTAAAAAAACTTCGAGTCTTTCAAAATTTTGGGTCTTTTTGGAAAAATTCGAGTCTTTGGAGAATTTCGAGTCGTTCCAAAAATTTGAGTCTCTCAAAACATCGAGTGTTTCCATAAAAAATCGAGTCGTTTCTAAAATTCGCGTCTATGCATGTGATTGTGTCTCTTAATCCGTACCTTCTACCCTGCAACCCTAATTCTAACACAACTCCTACACCTAACCATAACCCTTATTCTAGCATGAATCTTAACCCTAATTATAATCCTAACCTTGCATGTGGGCATGTGTATGTGTACACATGTGGGGGTGAAGGTGTCTATGTATTTGTGGGTGTCGTTGTATGCATGTGATTGTGTCTCTTAATCCGTACCTTCAACCCTAATTCTAACACAACCCCTACACCTAACCATAACCCTTATTCTAGCATGAACCTTAACCCTAATTATAATGCAAATCCTAATCCATAAGTAATACCCTAACCCTAACCCTTATTCTAATCCTTACTCTAATCTTAAACCCTTAGCCCTAATCTGATATCTAACCCTAATACTAATCTTAAATCTAACAACTCTAGGAAAAAAGGGAGAGGGAGGGGGATTATTGTTTACGTCTTTTTGGGCACCCAATCATTATTAATGCCTTGCAATCTACAACATTGGCTCCATAGTTGTGTGTGTGTGTGTGTGTGTGTGTGTGAGAGAGAGAGAGAGAGAGAGAGAGAGAGAGAGAGAGAGAGAGAGAGAGAGAGAGAGAGAGAGAGAGAGAGAGAGAGAGAGAGAGAGAGAGAGAGAGAGAGAGAGAGAGAGAGAGAGAGAGAGAGAGAGAGAGAGAGAGAGAGAGAGGGAGAGATTATTAATGTCTTTTTTGGGCACCCAATTTCTAAACTTGGCATACAAAAAAATCCTCAGGAGACAAATCAGAAAAGAAAACGATTTGAGCCTCAAGATGGCAGAAGTTATACTAACAGTCGCAAATCTTCCAATGGTCTATAGGAGAGAGAGCGAGTGGATATATATCTTAAGAATAATCCAATGCTTCCTTGAGGGAAGACTCAATGAATCAATTTGGAGCTTCTTGAAGACCCACTGCATAGAAGTCGAAAGTTCCATTTCCATGGCCAAAAGCTCTGTTTCCATAGTCGATTAGGTGGGTCAGTTGGTTACTGCTAGGTAATTGAATGATGGTATTGGTAATCTCACGAGAGAGAGAGAGAGAGAGAGAGAGAGAGAGAGAGAGAGAGAGAGAGACCAAACTACAGCGATAGGTACAATTTCCATGCCCTACTAGTATTATTAATGAAAGAAGAGTTATGGAGGATAAATTATGAAAGTGAGACTTAACAAAATGATAGAACTACATTTGCAAAATGACAATAAGACTTAAGATTATGATAGAGCTATGTTTGCAAAATGACTTAATAGTAAGACTCACCTTGCCATGCATATTTCACGTAACATCATAAATGCAAATGAAGGTTGATTGGCATCACATGATTTGTTTAATCCGATATATGGTACGACTTCCTTTCTTTGTCACAAATCAACTTCGAAATCAAACTATATCTCAAGCCTTTAGCCGACATCATCATGTCAAAACAAATTGTCATGCGTTCTTGTGAAGAATCATAAAGTGGGATGTTCCTCCACTACAACTCTCCTCTAATGTTTGCAAATGGATAAACTAAATCAGCATAGTGAAAATGCAAAGTCTATGGCGCTTACCTTGTGCTTGTTCTTTGATGTGTTACAAGCCATTGTACTTGAAACATTCTTCCAGGTTTTAAGTTTGAAAAGGATCTTGGTATTGTTTCTTGCTGCGCCTTGGTATTTGAACAAGTGATTTGGATGTTCTTGGCTTTCTCTCACGAGATTGTCAGAGCCTTGGCCTTGGCTGATTTGGATGTTCCTGGCTTTCTGTCATGGTTGATTGTCAGAGCTGATGAAAACCCTGACACCTGCCTTTGCACAGTAGAAGAGTGTTATACATTCTAAAGATGCTTTAAATGGAGAGCCTTCAACGCTTTCAGATCTTCATTCCACTCATTCTCCTCCTCGAGCTCGCTCAAATTTCGGAGATGGAGAGCTTTTAGCGCTTTCAGATTTTCAGTCCACAGGTTTTGCTCCTCGAGCTCACTTAAGTCACGAAAGCACTCTAAATACCTGATCCCTTTGAGCGTATAAATATTTTCCATCCACTTGTCCTTCCTCTTGAGGTTGCTAAAAATATGAAGACACGTTATATCAAAAGCTTTTTGCCATATCCGCTATTCAGTCAACGCGTTCTACATTTGGAGCTCACTAAATCTCAAAAGCTACTTAAAACGGAAAGCTTTCAACGCTTTCAGATAGAAAGTTCTGTTAGACATTTGGTAGCAGATCCATTAGTCTTGGGTGAAATTTGCCCTTAAATTGCCATAGTTACTGAGATCGAGGTCTCTGATCTGCAAATTTGAAAAACTTATTGGCATAATCTAATGTTCTGCTTCCCTCTTGATCCCATATGGATCTGGATCCCTCTTGGATCCTGATGGATTTCTCCGATCTGGCCAGATCTGGCTGAATCTTGATGGATCTAACTTGATTTGGCTTGTTCTTCCTAGATCTAGCTGTGATGGCCTAGCAGAATAGCTTTTCGTCACATGCCACCACCAATCTGGATCTAATTCACTGCAATGGCCAGTACTTGTGCAACCGGCTACCGTTGATGGGTGTGTCGAATGGTGTCCCATCTAGCTTCTCTAGATTCATGGTTCCATGATTAAGAATTTATTTGATCCGATAAGGACCTTCGCTTGTGAATTTTAATTTTTTCTTGATCGCCTTGATTTTGTACATCAGGACCAGATCTCCGGAACGAAGATTCTTCTTTTGTAACTTGCGATTGTGCCATGCTTTGCGTCTTTTCTTTTCAGCTGCCAGTGCATGCACAGCTAGTAATCGTGTTTCGTAGAGCTTATGCAGAGCTTCATGGCATAGTTGTAGAGATTTGGATTCATTAAGCCATTGCGTTGTGCAATCCTTAATGAAAGGACTAAAAACTCTACTGGCATTACAACATCCTGACCATATACCAATTGGAAAGGTGTTTGATCAGTGCTTCTCTTATGTGTTGTCCTGAATGCCCACAGAGCAGCATGCAACTTATGTTCCCAATCTGATCTGCTAGCTTTAACTATTTTTGTGAGCATACTACACAGAATCTTATTGAATGATTCTGCTTGCCCATTACCGCAAGGATAATAAGGCTACTGGTTCTATGGATCACGAAGAATTCCTCCAACAGGACCTTGATGGTCTCTGATGAAATGACTCCCGATATCGTTGACTATCTCCATCGGGCATCCAAAGTGGACAATGATATTTTCATAAAGGAAATTGGCAGTAGTCCTAGCATCAGCTACTCTTACTGCCTTGGCTTCGATCCACTTGGTGAGATAGTCCGTGGCTACGATTATGTATTGAGCCTGGGTACTCCTTGCTGCAGGATGTATTGGACTGATGTAATCCAATCCCCACTTTTCGAGTGGTGCTTGGGCTAAGACTATGTGTAGTAGATCATGATTCAATCTCGTTGGTCTCCTTGCCCTTTGGCACACATCGCACTTCCTCAGGTATTCCTCCATATCCTTATGAATTGTTGGCCACCAACATTCTGATTGCAAAATCTTGCGAACTGTAATGTTGGATGCAAAATAGCCTCCACCCATGCCTTCATGTGAAAGCGAAATAATTTGGGTGGTCTCATGAGGAAGAATCCCATCTGGTCCTCTTCGATACAATTGACCAGCAATTAGTTGATAAGGTCTAGCTTTCAAAATCAATTTTTGTTGATTTGCCTTGAGTAGTGATTTGTTTGGTTGGCCCCACATTAGATATTCAACAATGTCGGCAGCCCATTCTGGTACTGTGTCCACGTAAAATAAGATAGCATCGGCCAGCTCATCATCGGGTTGGGTTGCGACCTCCTTTTCCTTGATTCGCGACACATGATCTGCCATGTAGTGTTGTTTTCCCTTGCGAACTACTATCCGAAAATCAAACCTCAACAACAGAAGTAGCCATTTGGTGATTCTCCCTCTGTTGCAAGTTTTGTTAATGAGATAGAGCAAGGATTGATGGTCCGTATAAAAAGCAAAATGTGTGGCCATCAAGTAGTGCCGAAATTTCTTAACCGCATAGATCATTGCCAGTGCTTCCCGTTCTGTGGTTGAATAATTTATTTCGGTATCACTGAGCTGTCGGCTTGCAAATCGGATTGAAAAATCCTTTTTGTGTTCTCCTGGCTGGGTTAAGACTGCTCCCACTGCATACTTCGATGCGTCCATATGCACATAAAACTCAATGGACCAATTGGGTGGACGTAAGATTGGTGCTGAAAACAATGCATCCTTAAGCTTTTGGAAAGCTTTTAGGGCTTTCTCCTTCCAATGTGGATCCGTTGCGAGTTTGTAAATTGGTCGGGCTAACTTCGCAAAATCTAGAATGAAGATCCTATAATAGGTAGCATGACCCATAAAGATGTAGACTTCGCGGATCATCTCTGGTGGTGGTAGATTAACAATGATCCTGATTTTTGATAGGTCTGTGGAGATCCTGTGTCTTGACACTATATGGCCGAGAATCAAGCCATGTGTAACCCAAAATTGACATTTTTCTGGATTCAAGGAGATCTGAAGATTGCGACATTTTTGTAGCACCTTCTCCAAATTGGATAAGTGTTCTGAGTCTGGTCCATGCATGCACAAATCGTCCAAAAAAATTTCTAAAAATTTTGCAAATACTTTTGAATGTCGCCTGCATGACTCGTTGGAAAGTGCTTGGGGCATTGCAAACTCCGAATGACATTACCTAATAAGCATAGGTTCCCCATTCCATGGCGAATGCTGTCTTATGTTGGTCTTAGGGTGCTATCTTCACTTGGTTGTCACAGTTGAAGCCATCTAAAAAACTGTAGGCTTCGGCGCCAGCTACTCTGTCGAGGACACTTTCCGTAAATGGTAAAGAAAAATGATCCTTTTTGGTGACTGCATTTAGCGCCTTTAGATTCAGACAGATTCGCATTTTGTCGTTCTTCTTGGCTAGTATAACTATCGGCAATACCCATTTTGTGTGCTTGATTTTATAAATAAAATCTGCATCCATCAGCTTTGCAACTCCTGCTTGATCAGCTCTGTATAATTCGGGTTGCAACGATAGTAACGGCTTACCTTGGGGACTGCTCCGTCCACAGGGGTATGGTGTGTTGGACTATTGTTGGTGGAATGCCTTTAAGATCACTATAACTCTAGGCAAAACAGTCCTTATACTCCACCAACAACCAAGGTATAATTCGTGAAGGTTTCAGGCATCTCGTGAACTGGTGCTCCTCAAGATTCCTCCTTCAGCATGTTGATCTTGGCCTGACTGGTCATCTTTTGGTTCTCTGTCATCTGAGTAGAGGATGACGTTGTATCTGAGTTCATCTTGATTGACTTCAAGGAATCCAACACCTTCTTTTTGCCCTTTTGTGTCATATGGGTGGATTTGTCCTTGTTGTCTTTCATCGGAATTGACGTGACATTCGCCTCATGGTTGCAAAAATCAACATCCACTGTGGCTATAGCCTCCTCGGGTAGATCACTCCATCAGATCACCCGGTTGTAGCATTGTTTCAACTGATTCTTCTTATTCACAAGTGCCTTTGGTGGATCGATCCTTGAGATCTTCGCCATAGCAGACTTTTGCGGCGGTTGAGCTGATACTTTCTTGATTCTGTAACGATCTGGGTCCATGTGGTATAGGACTTGCTCATCAGTCAGCTCAATTTCCTTATTATAAGTTAGAGCATGTTGCCAAGGGACTAAATCATCGTCCACTAGGTTCTCAATAGGTTTCGCTAACAGCCATGCTACGTTTATCATATTCACCCCAATTGTGATTGGTGTGTTCATAATGTAACATTTGGGTGAAGATGTGCTGAGTTCAGGATCTGATTCATATTGACATGCCCGGCAGTCAATCGTTGCTAATGCATCCGTCCATCTCACGACATCCATCTCTGAATCATAGTGACCACCCTTGGCTAGCCCTGGGCGATCAGTCGTGTGATCTGTCATGGATGATCTGTCATCAGCCTTGGGTGCAATAGGTTTCACCACCCATGTGGTTGGATCAACCTTTACAGCCTGCTCTTTGTTCTCAAAGGTGAGTTTTCCCATACCCCAGTTGTGTACTACTTGCGCAGTCCTCAACCATGGTCTTCCTAGTAAAACACGATATGCAGTTGGAGATTCAGGTATATCCATGACTACAAAAGTAATCACAAACTACATGCCTGCTATTTTTACAGGGATATCAGCTACTACACCCTTTGATTTTACACAGGATTGATCCACTAGCTTGATGCCGAATCATGTTGGTTTCAACCCTTGTAAATCCCACTTTTCGTACAAAGTAGTGGAGATCAAATTGACCCATGATCCTCCATCTACCACTGTTGTCTCGTCCTCGTATCTCTTGTGTTTGATTGGCAGGGTGATGTTGTGTTCCTCACTTTTCCACGCTGTCTTGATGTGGAGGACATTACTTGTTTCTTCATAGCCCGTACAATATATGGGCTCAAGCGCCACTGGCTCTTCGTCCGTTTTGGCCCATTCAACCAAAAGGCTTTTAGCTTGTGGCGCAATCCGCATTAATTCTCCGAGAGGTAAACTAACACGGCTTGCCAATAAGATTGTGAGCCTTTCAGTGTGCGGTTCCTCGGGCTCCACCGTGTGAAAAGGTGGTTCATGACGATGCAACTGATCATTCTAATCAGTGTGCAATGATGAGCCCGTTTGCGGTTCCCGTTCGCCGTCAGCTGGAGGTTCCATAGGATTGTCTCTTTCTTGCTCTTTTTCCTCCGCTTGTGCTCTCGGTACCCGGTGTCGTATTTTCTGGTACTGTCTTTGTAAGGCCTTCAGTTTTTGTTCAAACTACGTCATAAGTTGCTCCATCTGCTATTTGTGTAATTTTGTCATTTGATCCAACAATAGTTCTGTGGATAGAGCAAATGCGTTTGATGATGATGATACTATCGAGGGAATAGGAGTATGGGTGGATTGATATTTGTCGTCAGATCTCTCATCTTCTTTCCTGATGGCATCTTCCATAACTTCTTGTAGAGTAGCGTACTGCTCCCGTCGTTTCAGTTTTTTTTCTGATGCTTCATGGTAATCCTGCTAGGAACCACATGATCACTGCATGATCGGGAGTTAGGACTGCACTGCACTCAGATCGTAGATGTTTGACCTATTCAATATAGTCTTAGACCCTTTCTTGTTTTTCCATCTTGACTTTGCTGAGCAGGAGAAACGGGCTTCTAGGGACTTCCTTGGTTTAAAGCGCGTAATGAAAGCCACTTTAACCGCTTTCAAGGTAGATTTTTCTTCCTCTGACAAGTTGAAAAACCAATCCTAAGCCACTTCTAATAAGGACATGAAAAACAACATCACTTTTTCGCAGGTGTCCGTTCGCCGTAGATTTCACAAGCTTGCTCGTAGATCTGGAGGAAGCGGATGAGATTTGAGGATCCATCGTATTTTGGTATTTCCATCCGTGGTCTCTATACTAACTCTCGCAGGCTTCTTCACTGATAAAAATTGACATTCTGAATCAATTGAGGTGGTCTGTGAGAGTTCTTACTAGAAGGATTTGCTTGATCTTTATTTTTTAGTGATTTTTTAACACTTAAACCCAATTTTCTACTGACTGGAATGAAACTAACTCTTATAGACTCTTCTGTGTCCTTGTCTCTAAGCAAATGGGATTTCAAAATCCTCTGCGAGAGTTCTTGCCCACTGGAACTGAAAAATCTGGTGTCTGCGAGGGTTCTCTGGTACTTTCCCATCTTTTTTTCACTGGGAACTCTCGCAAAGACACTTAGACATCAAACTAACTCTTGCAAGCTTCTTCGTGTCCTGGTCTCACTTAGATGAAACTTCAAAGGACTATGCATAAGTTCTGGTGAAGATTTGCATTTTTTTAGATTTTTTTCAAGGGTTTTTTGAATTTTTTATGATTTTTCTCTGATTTTTGCAATCTGCTTGGAATTCGCAGGCTTCTATGCAGGTCTGGGACAGTACCTTGGACCTGTTGCCAGTCATCCAAGGGTTAACTCTTACTAGTTTTGGAAATATTAAAATTTGATGAGGTTTTAGGCTCTTTTTTCCTCCAAAATGCAGATTGGTGTGTTTTTTGGATTTTTTGGCTGGTTAGTTTGGGTTTCAAGCCCTAAGAGGCTGTTCAGGCCTCCTGTTAGGGCCAGTTATGACGGCGGGTTGGTCCAGCCAGAACGTCCTAAAAGGGTCAAGGGGCCCCACCTCTAATGGCGGTTCGGCCCTACGTGAGCAATAGAGGATTTTCCACTTCCAACCTTGATGGCCTCTCTATTGCCCCGTGCTCCCCAAACGATGAGAGTTTTCCAGGCTCTTAGAGATACGGTTGCAAGGAGGGGGTGCTAGCACTTTTGGTGCAATGATTCACTAGCTTTCTAGAATTACGGTTCCGTAAAAACTTCTGATCGCTAATTCGCTAATGTCTCTTTCCCCATTGAATTCGGCTTGCAACTAGTACAAACCTTACATGGGCCTAAAATCGATTTATTGCCTATGATGTGCTCGTGGGGTGCAAGTTATACGCACCGCTTTGTTTGATAAGCGGTGATATTTTCACCGATCGTCAGGTTTAGGTATTTCGCTAGACAGTACCGACGATGGGTGTGACTAGTGTGACACTATTTCGCAGAGGTCGGGTGCAGCTGACACGCTTCATAAATGATGAAAAATAAAACGCTTCTGAACTTTGACGGTTTATTGCGGTTTAAACTATTAGTTCTATCTTAGATAAGCATAGAGTAAAACACATTCACCTTTTAAAACTGTATCCATATAATTACTTCCAAACCATGCTAATAAACCCTGGTTACAAGTGTTCTTGCTTTCACTAAAAGTCGATAACCGAAAATCAGTCCTTCTCTTAATTAACCCCACAACATATGACATTCATTACTATAATTCTCAACTGAACTCTAGTTCATGCTTAAAAACCCGATTCACTACCAAACCTTACAAGTAGTCACCAATGTAAATGAGTACAACTGAAAATTACAACCATCAGCAACACTTAAATCTGTAGGACCTCAGAAAAAAAAACTTGACGTAATTAGTCCCTCAACAAGCTTACTTCCCTAGACCATTCATAACAACCTCCTTCAAAGTGTAAAACCCTATCTTACACATCTCACATCCCATTCCAATCTAATTCAAAAACTTACAAACAGAACTTCAAGAAATGGAAGTGACTAGAAAGAAAGTTCAAGTCAAAAACTCATCTCAATGTGCAATGAGGTAGTCGTTGCGTGTGAAACCCCAGTCATGAATGTTGTTTCTAATTGTCATTGTCTCTTTGCCTTTGTCCTTTGCTAGGTAGTGAGTTAGACGATCAATCGCTCAGATGAACAGGTGCCATGGTGTTTGTAGACTTCCGAAAACCCTGACAGAGAGCAGACAGAGAACACAGTCCGTAGACAGACTGTGGCAGGTCGCTCAAGTTGCAAACAAGTCTGATTTTTGTTGATTTTGACTGATGCAGACAGACATATAGTTGGAGGTAGGCAGGCCACAGACAGGTCTGATACAGATCGGTTTGATCTGACACAACTCAAGAAAATGTGTAGGGAGGCCGCTGACAGCCTGTCATAGTACTGGTAGGTCTGAAACTATTAGATTATTAAACATTGCATGGCTACCTACTAATGAATCAAACAATTTATTCGTAGATGACGAAAATGTCTTGCGAATTCAAATTGCCCAGAAGATTTGGACATTTCTGACATTCAAATACTGCACTACATGGAGGCACTCCCAATCAAAGCTTTCCCACAACATTCGTCCAAGGTAGAACCAATAGCCAAGGTTATGGTTGAAAAACCTGATACCAAAGTCTATCTTGTCAATGACCCAACTATCCATGGGACCTATGTGAGAAAGAAACAATTTATCAAATCAATGATGAAATCCTCCATGATGTGCCACCAATTTCTCATTTGCACACTTCACGCCCTAAGAAGCTACAATCTCGTGGCAATACCATGAAGGAGAAAAATGAAGAAACCCCTTTTC
This sequence comes from Diphasiastrum complanatum, assembly GCA_029204225.1. Lineage (NCBI taxonomy): Eukaryota > Viridiplantae > Streptophyta > Lycopodiopsida > Lycopodiales > Lycopodiaceae > Diphasiastrum > Diphasiastrum complanatum. The sequence goes on from CM055103.1 coordinate 12,594,348, forward strand.
ATCCGAGACCTCACCACTGCTCGAGAAGTTCCTGAGATCGCTTCATCTCACACCTATCCTGGGACCTCCCAAATCTCCATCAAGGCAGTTAAAAAGCAAAGCTCCCCTCGAATCACCCGCACATGATGTATCTGCATACTTTAAAGATTATGCGATTGAGGATGTGACTATACAGTTACCACAAGCTCAACACGAGCCAAATGGTAATTCTCCCTACAAATGTTCCTGCATGCAACATCACCATCTCCTTGAGTGAGACCAATGAGGATAACAAATACATTGTTCACATCGGGGCTCATCTCAATCGAGAGCAACATAGAAGGCTTGAAAAACTTCTACAAAATATCGACATGTCTTTGTCTGGTCCTATAAGGACATGCAAGGCGTTTCACCCAAGTAGTCGTGCATTGTATTCCCCTTATATTGAGAGCGAGACCAGGTGCTAGCCGTCCATATCGATGCAATCCAATCTACAAGGCTAAAATAAAAGAAGAATTACAACACTTGCTAGATACAGTATTCATCTATGAAATCGAACATATTGAGTGGGTTTCTCCAATCATAATCGTTCCTAAGAAAAATGGAAAACTCTGCATCTATGTCGACTTTAAGAAACTTAATGCCATCACAAAATGTCATCATTTTCCATTATCTTTTAGAGAATCCATTTTAGAAAATCTAGTAGGAGATGAGGCCTACTCGTCTTAGATGGCTTTAGTGGCTATAACATGATCCAAATCGCTGAAGAAGATCAGCATAAAACCACTTTTGCCACAGAATGGGGAACCTTCTGTTGGAAAGTCATGTCTTCCGGCCTCTGTAATGCTCCTAGCACATTCTAACGTGTTATGCAAGCTGTCTTTTCTCAGGAGATGGGAGATACCCTAGAGGTCTACTTGGAGGATTTAGGAGCATATTCAGAAGAAACACGTCCTGTCTGTGCTTGAAATTTTTTTTATCCAATGTCAACGCTTCAAAATCTCCTTGAATCCTAAAAAATGTCAGATTTGGGTACCACACGACATTTCATTAGGACATAATATTTCGAGAAATGATATTGCAACGGACCCTAAAAAGGCCCCGATCATTCAAAATCTGCTAGAACCACGCACTATCCGCGAAGTATATTCATTCATAGGCCACGTCAATTATTATCGCTACTTTATTCTCAATTTTGCTAATAAAGCACGATTAAATATAAGGTGATTGTTGTTCCCAAATGGACTGATGAACAACAAGTCACATTCATTCAATTGAAGGAAGCCCTCACCAATGCACCTATTCTTTGAGCTCCTGATTACTCCAAGGAATTTCATGTGGATACTGATGCATCCAAGTATGCCATCAGAGCAGTGCTCACCCAACTTGGAGAATTCAAAAAGGATTATCCAATCTGATTTCTTAGTAGACAATTGATACTCGTTGAAGTCAATTACACCACTACCAAGCGTGAAGCTTTGGCAATGATTTATGCGATTTAAAAGTTTCATCATTATCGCTTTGTTTTCTTCACCTCAAGCACTTCTATACCTCATCAACAAAACTTGCACAACCGGTCGAATAACTCGATTTGAGTTTTGGATATTTGTTCGAAAGGAGGTTCAACATTTTTTAGCAGATCATTTATCTTGAATCCCTAATCTACCAACTCCTGACCAAGGGGTCAATGATGACTTACCCGACGTCATCTTGTTTCAAGTTGACTATACTATCGTTTGGACAAAGGATATTACTAAATATTTGATGTCAAAATATATGGATCCATCCTTATCTAAACTTGAGCAATGTGCATTGATTCTCAAAACAATACCTTATACATTAATTGCAGGACAACTTTACAAGCAAGAATTAGATGGGATTATGCGACAATGTCTTATTGAAGGAAAAAGTGAGAACAAAAACAGTGCAGTGGGGTGGGGAGTGACTCCATCGCCCAATGGGTAGGGCACAGAAGAAATATATATATATAAAGGAAAAGAAAAACTGAAAAAGAGAGAGAAAGAAAGACTGAGAACAAAGTAAGAAAAAAAAGAGAAAAAAAAAAAAAAAAGACTTCAACCGTCTCTATCAGAACCAATTTGTGAGGATGGTGACGCCTGGCACATCCATAAGAGGTGAGGACGATTTTCCTAATTGATTCCATAGACTAGCGGAAAACCAGTACTTTCTACCATCTTGTGTATTGGATCTTAGGACAGTAAGTTGTCCTATATGGACTACTGTCAGAATATAGGGCTTGAGAGAAGAGTTAGTACAGAGAGGAGACTAGATGGTTATTCCCTGTTGAATCAGTTCTTAGAGAGTATAAGTTGAATGTCTAAACAAAAAAAAAAAAAGTTGGTAATCACCAGTCTGGACCGGTTTCAGAGTTGGGGCACTAAAGCCTCATCGCATATGCATTCACACACACATCAATGACGCGGTGTTAGACACAATACTGATGACTTGCATCCATATCATCCCATCTCCAATCCTGAGATTTGCATTTGCATATCCCTCCATGCATGGGTCCGAAAGTGGGCATTGTCTTACATCTGATGGAATTGGGAGCATTTGCCATGTAGGTCACATGAGGGTTTTTGCAGGTATGAAGACACCAAATTGTTCAAAGATGTTGTGGTTAAATCCAATCCGGTTGTAGGTGGATCCTACGGGCTAAATCGATGGCCTTTGGGTAGGAAGCTGTTGAAGACATCCTACCAACTCACTGTGGTTAGCATCACCTAGCAAGGGTGCTGAGCCCACTAACTTGATCCACCACCAGGAGCTGGTTTGCAAAACTAGAGACTCTGGGTCCGCCGTATGGGGACCATACTACCCAGTGGTAATCCCAATGTTAGCTGATATTTTCGCACGGAAAATTGGGCTAATATTGAAATTTAAGTTTGCAATAATTGAAAAAACCGGCATGTAAAACCCGGTTATTAGAGAAAAATCGGCACAGATTTGCCTTAGAATTGGGTCCCAGCCCGTCCTAAAGTGGCTAGACACAGTTTAAAAGTAAGAAACTGACTTTCAAAAAAACCGTCAAAAATATTTTGTGGTCAAGTTTTGTAAGACCGAGCCAAAAGTGTCGGTCCACCTAGAATTGGGTCCCACCCCGTCCTAAATGAGGCTAGAGCAAATTTTGCAACCAATAAATATTTTACGGCTTTTCAAAAAAATGGCCAATTGTAAAAAAAATAGCCGGTATGACCGTGCTAAAATCTCACCGTGTACTGAGTCCATTTTTACTAATATATGATCACTCAGTGTATTTTTCAGGGAAACCGTGTTGTCGTGGGAGCCCTAGTCATGAATGCCAAAAAAGTCAACCACAGAAGAAAAACCTGAGAAAGGAAAGTTTCGGGTAAAAACGGGATCGGAAAATATGGATTCAGTGTCAAGGAGTCACAGAAGCCCTAACGGCAAAGTTTGGGCAATTTACGGGCAATTAACAAAATGTGCGGGCCAAGTGGTTACCCAACAGGCCAAAAATCCAGACAAATGAGCAGTAGGCGCACGGCCCTTGAAAAATCGAAGAAAGGCCGAAAACACAGGTACCCAAAGAAAAACGAAGGCCGCCTACTAAAAATAGGGGTTGCCTCACCCAAAATTTGGATATTAAATGACAAAACACCTTGGAGGCTAAAAAATTTGGGAGGTACACCCACTAGCCATTGACATTTTGGGCTTCTAGGGTGTACAAAAGGGGAAACTTGAATGGCCTTCCTAGCCTTTGACAAAAATGGCATCTTGGCTAGTTTTGCAAGAGAGCCTTGAATGCACCATTCCCCCACTCTCTTATGGAGGCCACTAGGTGTACTACCAAATGGGTTGAGGACAAATGGCAAAGAGGGCTTGAAGGGCATGAAAATTGGCAAAGCCTCATTTTGAAGGAGGACACTTGGGTTTTCCTATAAAAAGGAGCCAACTCTTTGTATTTGTGGATGTGTGTTAAGAGTTAGTGTATTTGTGAGTTAGTACCTTTGTGAGTTAGTAGTTTTGGATCCTTGTTGTCTTGTCTCATATGAGTGGAGAGCTTTGTGAGGTTTGCTTTGTCTTGTGATAGTTGGATAGTTGAGAGTTTCATCTAATCTTATTGAGAGGTAGAAGTGTTCTTGCAATAGGGTGTTGAGTATGGTCTTAGGGTTTGTAATTGCTTTGTATTGTTGAGGGATGGATTGTTATGAGTGAGTTTGTTATTGAAATCTCATGCTCTTGGAGGCCTATTTGATCTATGCTTATTAATTTTCATCATGTGAGATCCTTTCTTATGAGTGCTTGTTATCTTTTATCCTATTCAAGATATAGCTTTGGATCATGAGGTGAGAGCCTTCTTCAATCAAGTACTTATGGACTTGTGTTCATGTGTTGTTTCCATCTCCTTCATGTTGAGAGATTTCAAGAATTAAGGGTTTTTCAATTGTTTGAAAGGAATTCAATGGTTGAGGTTTAGTATGGTATTTAGACCATTCTATCTTGTTGAGGGATTATGGGAGGATGAACCCCTCCCTTATGGTGTTTTCTGAAATGTGTAGAGATTGATAACGTCTCATTGTCAAGGTGTTATTCTTAAGAGAAAGTATCTGAAGCCAAAGTTCCACCTTTGAGAAGTGTGTTCTGTCTATGCTTCATGGTTGTGTGGGCATTCATTACAGGCCTCCATCCCTCATTTTTGAGCCAATCATAAAAAAGAATCAGTCATCCATCAAAATTACATCCAATTATGTTTCTTTTGAGGGATAGGAGACTACCTTCATCGTAGTGTTGAGGGTCACTTCAACTGGTTATCACTTGTTCTATTGTTAGCTAGTTTGAGAGACTTTGTGAGTATGGTATGAATATCCCAACATCCTTTAGATCGCCATCCTTATTTCAGATGTGAAGCGATTATAAACAGTCATAAGGAATGTGTGGCCATTGCTACCTGTCCGAGCAAAGGGAATTTCCTATTCAGGTCACTAATGCGAGTACCTATAAAGCCATCATTGTTTTTCTGACGATATGGATGTGATCACTACCATTCCAATGTTTTCTTTGTAGCAGAGACCAATTGCATTCCTATTGGATTCCAACACATTTTTATGGCCAATCAATCGCACTTTAGAGGTGAAACACTCTGACTGTTTTCTACCAAACCTGAGCGCATTTTCGGCGACAGTCAGGAAGGAAATTCTATGTAGCGAATGATGAGAATGCTTTACTATGAGGAGGCATAGATAAATTATTTTTCTTAGTTCATCGCTGATCAGGCTATGAGGATTTAACTAACAATGGTCTGAGCATTTCCGTGGCAACCAATCGTACATTTCTGAGGCAGATTTCAAGCGAATTCTATGGCATTTCTCGGCGTATTTCCATTACTAATCACTCATTGGTTCCAAAGGCAGCCTGCAACACATCTTTATTTTCAGCTAATCGCACTTCTACTGTTTTAAAATCAGAGCTCCCAGACCCTCACTGGAGCTGTGTTCTGCCCTCTGATGGCCTGAGCAACTTTTTTTTTACCTGTGGAGAGCCTGTGATCTGCTGTTTTACCTATCTGTTGCGCGCTACATGCTGAGAACTGACCTGCTCGACCTGTCTCTGGCCAACTGCAGCCATTTCCCTGTGGTAGAATATCAATAAAAATGATATTAATGACAGGTGTGTCTAGATTAGAGAGTTGTTTGTTATCGTCCATGGGAGAATAGGTACAATCAGCCTAATTTTGAGCACAATAATCAGCATTCACACAATCAATCGTAGCTGAACTGTGGCTCCAGTTTATGATATCAATAGATTCAACATTTTGGTCTTTCTCTTGGGTGGACTGGTATGGCTCAAACACAAAATTGGTTGTAGATGAATCATTGTCATGGAATCTTGCTGGTTTGAGTTTTCTAGATGAATCAATGGTAACAAAGGTCTCTTCATTACCAAACATGACTCATCTTTTGCTCCAGTCATGAACGAACTTTGCATTGGTGAGCCATGGTCGACCAAGCAATAACTCATAGGAATAGGCGTAACTAGGAATACCGAGTACAACCAAGTCTATGGTGAATTTCAGGCCTCCTAATTTTATCAAAATTTGTGGGAGGAATCATGTAGGTCTACCACGCTTTGATCAGCCATCCTGAGCTGACAAGTGGGCTTGGTAAGTTTGTGTCTCAAGTTCCATTCCAACATGAGAGACGTGGAGATGATATTGACACCTGAGCCACCATCTAACATAGCTAAAACTTCTCGGGATTGGCGATGAGTAGCTGGAATCTTGATATTGCCCCTTTCATTGAGCAGATTGGTTAGGTGTAATGGCATTTCAAGTAGCTCGTCAGTAGGGGTGGTGGTTTTGGTGGGTTGGAGTTGTTGTTTCCACTGACTCGCATGCTTCCATAAAACGTGGAAGGGAAGGGGGACATTAGCTTGTAACAGATTGCCTCACACTTCAGTGCCTTCAAGGGTTTTATTCTTGAAAGACATGTGAGGTACATTATGAGAGCTAGAAGAGGGTTGGTCTGCATTTTGAAGTGGTTGATGATATTTGTGATGCAGTTGGATTTCTTCTTATGGTTGAGGATACACAATGGGCGTAGACCCTTCACTCATAGGTCTGATGTGCTACTGGGTTTTGCTAGGTGCAATGGTAGGGGCTTGGCATTGGGTTTGTGCATGAATCAAGACCCATGCTGGCAGAGTTTCTACTTGCACAAAACAGACCGGAGTAGCAGGTTTAGATTGTGAAGGGCAATCCTTTACATGGTGTTCAATGCCATAGTTTTCACAAGCTGGAGGAAAGCGAAGTTTGTCTCGGCAGTGAATACTAGGTTGTTCACCTGCACATATAAAGCATCCGCATATTGCGGGAAATTGTTGAGTTGCAAACACGGCTCGGTTTGGATCATAGATCTGGGCATTTGGATCCATCACTTGAGTATTAGGGTCATATGTATAGTATAACACATGGTCAAAGGATTATCCTGGTTGAGTAGTGTCGTCCACTTAATAAGTTGCTGGATTGATGAAATTTGGATCAATGAAATGGACAGTTGGTTGTGGAACGGGTTGATTTACAATAAACTATTGGCATGGTTGGAATTGATTTGGTGTAGTTGGTCATGGCTGATACACTCCTGGCCATGGCCTGGGTTATTGTGGATTGTAGGGGCGGTAAAGGCCGATACATAGGTCTGGGTGCTAATGGGAAATGGATTTTTTTGAAGTTTTTAACACGTGTGAACCTCACCACACACCTTACAGGATCTTACTGAGGTGTTGTGATTGCACAAGATTGATCAGAGAACAGAATACTTGAAAAATCTATGGCAAGAGCACAATGGCATACATTTGACTGAAGAATCTAACTTCTTACTATGAGGAATGAATGTCAGAAATAATTCTAAGTGCTCAGTATGGGAAAAACAGGCTGCTCTCGGGTAGAGAGAGAAAATCAATGCTAGAACACTTGGGTAGAGAGATAATGAGTCCAAAACACCAAAATCTCATTATTCACAATATGGTAAAACATGCCACAACTTCCCTACATCAAAGTGGCTCGAGTTCCTATAGTGGTGTTGCATGGAGAGTCCACTTAACTCAGTTAACTCAACTACCAAGGATCCACATGTGTAATTGCATGCATGGATATTGCATGTACTGCATGTCAACTCATAAAACTGCCTAGACATGTGTAGATCACAGAAACCACTTTGCATGTTGCATGCACTGATTGCATGTGGCTTGCATGCATACTGAATGACATTGCATGCTATCTAAACTTTTGCATGACATCAAATTTGAATCTACCTAACTCAAACTCCACCCATTCTAGAAGGTTATGTGCTCAATTCACATACCTTTATGTACAACATAGTTTACAATGGAAATAATCATGGACATGGCCCCAAAACTCGAGATAGGAAGATATTTTTTACTAATCTTCACAATTTTCAGTTGGGGACACTCATTAGCAGTGTGATTCTGCGAACAGATAGGACACCAGACGTTTTCTCTTGCTGAAAAGGATTTGTCAACAATATCTTTCATAGCTCTTTGGAAATCAGCAGTTAGTTTGTCCATGTGAGTTTGTTGAGCCTTCTGCCAAGTTTTCGTATGATGTAGGATTTCTGAAGATCAAGCGGTGTTCTCAAACTTCGGATGATTAAGACATTTGGGATTCTTGGATTTAGGGTTTAGGGTTATCAAAGTCCTCATCGGACCTACCTAAGCATTTTGGAGGCTTGGGTCTCCCGGATCTGAAACAGTTGGCTACTACGAGTATTGTCAGGTGGCTTGTGAGAGCATTTGTTAAAAAGGAGGAGACTTGGGCTTGCCTTCTCCAAGAGGCAGCAAATTGTTGGGCCCCTGTGAGAGCTCCAGGCTGGAGAAATGGGGAGCTCAGAGATCTACTTCTTACCAATTGGAACTTCAAAGGAAAAGGGAGTGAAATTTTTTGATGCCTCTGGTTGGGGTGGAAGAAACAGAGCTGTGCCTTAAAAGCAGTGGAAAAGGAGTTGTGGGACAAACGGGGGATCCTGGAGATGAGCTATGCGCTAGGCCTGGAGAGAGAGACCTCCCTTGGAGGAAAACTTAATATAGTCTGCCCAATCACGTGGCGGCCCCGCTTGGCGCTGGCCTTGAGTGTGAGCCTGGGAGTAAAGCAGGGGCACAATACATGTATATGGCCCAAGGAATGGTTCACTTGGGAAGAAAAGGGCTGTATCCTGGAAAGGCCTCCAATAACAAAGTTGTTTTCTCAAGAGGTAAGGTTGAAGTTGAATGGCAAATGGAGAATCACTTTGGATTCTAAGAAATGGAAGGGCATCTTCAGGGCAATATGGGCAAAGTTCTTGGACCCTAAAGTCTCTATTCTCCTATGGAGGATTACCCACACTAAGTCCCAAAGATCGGCCCACTTGTTGACTCCTTTTTTGCTGATTTTCCTTGCCATCTTTTATAGCTAAATGATTGGTAGCTATCCTCGAATATATCACCCCGACCTTGGACACACCCGTGCTTTCACCGTAAGGCAGCACATTGCCTCAGTAACGCCCCCACCAAATCTAGTCGATAGCCCTTATAGCTAAACGATCGGCAACATACCACCCCAAATGTGGACACACTCGTGCTTTCACCATTAGACATCACATTGCCTCAGTAATGCCCCCACCAAATTTGGTCGATAGCCCTTATAGGTAAACGATCGGCGGCTATCGCGAATATGTCACCCCACACCCCACAAGACACAGACCGTGCTTTCACCTACCCAGGCAGCACTTTATGACCCTAGTCTCCGGGGCGCTGGCATGCCAAGGCGGGCGCCAGGACAACATTCCAGCAAGGGAGGCTGAGACTTGGTTGGAGCTCGTCCTGAGTCGCAACCCGCACTAACCTATAGTATTGGTGGGATTTACCACCTCCCCTCATACCAAGTACTCTACCAAAGCTGGTAAAGCACATTTTCTCTCTCTAGAAAGTCATTTTATCTCTCTAGAATTCATTGATCCCCAGGCTTCCTTTAATCATGCCTAGATCATGTGAGGTGATTGCACATCGATCCGAGCTCTTTGGACTTCACTAGAACCGATCAAAGATTTTCAGCCATAGGAACTTGGCGCCGGCTGGATTCTGGTCACAATGGCGTCGGGAGCGGCGCCAGCGCCGGTGGCGCCGGGAGCAGCAGGGGCGCTGCTGGCGCCGGAGTCAATAGTGGCACTGGTGGCACCGGAAGTTAAGCTTGTATGGTCTATTACCTATATACTGGTCAGTATGGCACTCACCCTGATACGATAAGTCAATTATATGACCTATCACTAAAAATACGATTTGAATGGGAATACTTGGACTATGAATAATTTTCAAAAATAATCATGTTGTTAAGTAGTAAAGCTTGTTTTGGACATGGATAACAACTTACATTCAGCTTTGACACATGTTTTCGTCACATCCTAACTCGCACGGTTTTGTGTTGTGGGATAGTAGCAGCTACTGGTTGGATGTCTTGAAATAAGTTTTGCTTTACGGTTGTTTTAAATACTGTATTTTACTTTTCAGCTTTATATTACCTTGTTGGCTTATGAATAAAGATTTCAAAGGGTTTGGTCTTGCTTAAGCAAGAGAAGCTATCTCTCTCTCTCTCTCTCTCTCTCTCTCTCTCTCTCTCTCTCTCTCTCTCTCTCTCTCTCTCTCTCTCTCTCTCTCTCTCTCTCTCTCTCTCTCTCTCTCTTAGTGTATACACACAATTACTATTCTTGATTTATACAATAAAAAAATCAACACAATATTCCAAATTGTCATTTATGCCCTATCAAATCTTTTTCAATGACATCCACAATATGGTGATGATCTATTATATTATCTTATTTTCCATGCTTGATTATGATATTTTACTACTTCAAGGAGAAGCAACCAATATAGAGTGATTTGTTATTGTGGTCCACATCTCCATGAACAAACATCTGAATAAAGGTATACCATTTCTATGAAGTAGAAAAAAGGTTTTGAGTTTTCATATCAATGTACGTTAGAGCATACTTGCAAAAATGCCACTCAAATTTCACTTTCATGAGTGGTGTTTTGAAAGGAAACACTATGTGAATGACATACCATATAAACCTATGAGAATATTTTTGATGATAATTTTAGTGCTTGGAGGAAGTTGCATAAAAATGGAGTTCATTTTAGACAAGGAATATTTCCATGGCATTGTTTTGTTTATTTTCCATAACATCAAATTTTGCTAATTCTAGAATCGAAGATTTGAAGTGTGTCAATCTACAAGTTACAATGTCGTGGGCTAAACAATGTCATAAACGCTTCTATCATTCCAAGATAAATTGAAAACTTCATGAGGATATGTGCGTCAGATAGTCTAGGGTTAAAGTCATGATCGAAGAAAAAAAAACGTGAAGGTGGAAATGGCATAAACTCTAGTATCCATTAAGCTTGTAGAAAATGTATATAACAATTTTCTAGCACTCTTCAGTTGCGAAAATATAATATGATACATTGCTAGTGAACTTATGATGATATAGATTCCACTAACAAGTAACATAATGTACTTCAATTTTTGAATTGACTTTCTAAGCATTTATGTAACATCAAGGCCTTTAACTTTGCCTTCCCTAATGCATAAATCTTGATGTGACTCCTCTTGTCTTCATATGTAAAGAATACCAAATAAGCCCTTGAGCATATATCAGTTAGACTTGCATTGTCATCAAATTATCCATTTTGTTTTGCTAATTTATTGTGTATTTTCATGCAAAAGTCATGAATTGTTAGTCCATATTTTAGAAGGAAACCACAACATAAATCTCCATGACAAGAAACAATCATGAAAATGTCTTTCAACATTACTAGGTAGAAAGTAGAAATGCACAATTTTGATATTACCTAATTCAAACAAACTAGTTATAGTTTGAAAACATGTTTGCAAGGTCTTAAAACTTTCAATTCTGGCATGAGCCATGTCAACTAGCTTTTGAACCAATTTCTAAACTATATGTGTACTTTTTCCTATCATCAATATCATAAGAACTATTCATTAAAAACTCATGCCTTGAAGGTTGGGTCTTGAAGACCTATTCATCTTTGATAACCCAAAATTGAGAATCAAAAGCTATATTTATGCTACTTACTTTATATAAATCAATAGCCACAAAATTTCCTTTGCATGTAGCAATTGGTGATGATCACATGCACGAGACACATAATGTTCTCTGAAATATATAATGCATTGAGCAAGTTTTAAGCATCATATACTTATGACAATTTTCAGTAAGATATTTAGCTTGACTTTGAGTAATCTATGTCATAATTATAGTTGTAGCTTATATTTTATTTGAATCTGCAACATGAAAAATAATCTAAATCAATGATGTTAGTTATCATTTATTGTTTAAACTTTAAGTTTGTCAAGATAGTTCATGTCTTTTGAAAAATAATCATCATGTCACGTTTGTTATTATGCAACTTGACATAGGAGTAACTCAAGAGTAGATTTTGGAAATTTAAAAGCTTTCATCATATGTATTTTAACATTCCATACAATACTTTGTGTTTTATATTACAATACACTATAACTTCTACTTTCATCTTTTACCATGTCAAAAGCACTTGTTAATAAGCATTATTATGAAACTTGATCTAGGTGATATACATTATTAGTATCATCATTGAATGAAAAAGATGTATACTAACTCTTACCCGCTTTTCTCATTCATAAGATACTATCCCAAAACTAATTCAATTGTTGACTCTCTTATACCTCTAGTAAATTATCAATAGACCAAAATATAATCATGACTAAAACTACATATGTTTAAACTAGTTGCTATATAACTGTCTTTGTTCTAATAGAAATTATGCTCACTAACCATTTAGCATCACACCTTATATGCAACTCTCTAACCTACCTCAGTTTCCCAAAGCATGTGCATATGATAAACTGTTCCAATTTAAAGAACCTATTTATCAATTAAATTTAGGAGCCTAACAAGTGCCAGTAAGCCAATGTCACAACTAATGCCTTAGTTTTTTTTTTTGTAGATAAGATTACCAAATGTATACGTTACATATTGAGACATCTATCATCACTAGATTTTAGATGCTCTCACAATTCATTTCCTCTACACATCAAGCAATCTAGGATTTAGCCTCTATAATAGGAATGAGATTGAATGACAAGCATACGCCCAAATATTTTCTAGGTCACAACTAGTAGTTATATCTCTATAATAATACTTCTTGCTAGGTAGACCTTAAAGAAGACGAGAACAAAATCATAGATGATGATTAAAGGTGCTTATTAATAATTTTGTCACTCTTACATGCATGAGAAATGTCTAAATTTTCCACTTGCATGCATGAATAGATAAAATGCAGCTTCAATTAACATCCAAATTTTGAAATGCATGGCATGAAACAATTAAGAAACCTTAAGAAAGGAATATCTTAGAGAACCATATTTCTGATTAATCATTAATGAAGCACATCACTACCAAAAGTGCATCACCCAACATGATTTTAATGTAGCATAGAGATACAAAATTATAACTTTCCTCTCACAAAATGTAAAAATAGCAATACATATATGAATACATGTGTGTGTGGGCGCATATGCTCGCACTATGTTGTGTATAGTGATCTAGTAAAATCTATGACATGGAAAGTGTAGCATTGATTTTAAATAACATCTTATTGTGCTCTAGAACTATGTTCAAATTAGTCCCAAGCCATTAGACTTCCTTTTTCCATAGCAAACATGCACACTCAGATGTATGAAATTAGTCCATAGACTTCTCACACAAATAATATATGTAGTAATGACATGACTTCTATATTCAAGATGTTCTTCTCTAAAGCCTTTCCATAATTCTTAGATTTCCAACTACCTGTTGGTGATAGACCTTTAGTTGTAAGTTCCTCCTAGTTGGTCAGTTTTTTGTTATTAGCCAGTTCTTCATCCAATTAGAATCTAAAGCTTTGAAAAATAGTGATTCTCCACTTACCTTACTAAACTATGAGTAACAATTTGTATAGGTATCTTTTGATTATCACAAGTTTAGTGGATGTTCTTTTGCTTTTGGCTACCAAAATCTAGCTAATTAAAGTCACTGAGAAATATTTTTGCCAACATCTTATTTTGGAATTAGGAATCAAACCTAGATCCATGGTCTTGGTATCACCTTTGTAGAAGTGGTTAATATCTTGAAAATTATAAAACTAAGTTCAAATTGTGAGAAATTGTCAACTAGTTTGATATTTTGGTCATATTTGTTTATTTGGCAACTGAGGCCAATTTTCATATTAGACTTAGAGTTTAACTTTTCAAAGTTATATTAGTCCAAAAGCATTTTAATTACTACTTTTAGAAAGTGAGAGAAAGTAGAAAGTCGAGTTTGGACACATTCAAATTTGAATGTTAGATACATTTATTCTAGTCATATTGTTGATAGGTGATTTTTGTTATGGAGGGAAACCAAACTCATTAATGAGGCATGGATATTCTATAAATAGATGTAAACTCATGGTAAAAGGATGATCTTCTCTCTCCTATCTCATTTCATGCTTATACATGAGTTCTCTTGGGTTCATCTATCTATTGGTGCACTATATTGGTGATATCTTGCAATCTTGTGTGTAGAATGCTCATATTTTGCTATTTTTGGATCCACATGTGTGAAATACAGTAGCTTACTACTTTTGTATAGAAAACAACTTCATTTTATCATCAACTTATCTCTTTTATTAAGTAGATGTTGATTTTCTATATTGCAAATGGTGTAGAGCATGTTATCTTTCATACCAAAGATCAATAGGAGATTTTGGATCTTAGTGATTGACAAATCTTCACATGGTATCAGAGCTTGTGTTGCAGGTTATGAAGGATGAGCCACGTCTATCAAATATTTGGAGGAGTTACCAATGCTAGAGTGTGCTAGATTCATTTCTACTCAAAAATCAAGCATTTTGCATATGTAGAATTGATCTTTTGTAGGTCAAAGCTCAATTTAGATTTATGAACTTGAAGAATTATGATTTCACAAGTGGCTTACTAGATTTGGCCAATTTATGATGCATTCGGAAAGCTTCATTAGAGGCTACAAGATACTATATCAAGTTGTGGCAATTGCATGTAGGAATTTTGAAGATTCAATTTTTTGTGATTTTGTCAAAACCTTATTTTCGATTGGATCTCTATTTTTTGAGGTTGATGGACTTCAATAGAGTGTGTTTCAATCTTAGGAAGTTGCAAGATTCATTAGCAGATCATAGGTTGATCAAGATTCTTCATTCTATGTGTTGATTTGCTAGTTATAAGTGCTAGAAGAGAATTGATGGGTTCTATATCTTCGTGATTTCTATTTGGAAACATTTTTTGTTCTTAAAAAGAGTGCTTTGTGCATTGTAATAGGTTTAAAGAGAAATATTAGGTCATTGCAACATGGCTACATCAAGTGGATTCATGTTGGAAGGCAATGATAGACTTATCTCACAACTACTCTACATGGAATGTGAGAATGGAATCACTTCTTGAAATGCATGAGTTGATGGATATTGTTGTAGGTTGGAGGGGAGACCCTTGGTTCAACAAGAACAATTGAGGTATGACAAGAGAGCTAAGAAAGCTCTACACATGAAGTGCAATTCATCTCAAGAGGCTTGGGAACCTTGAAGAAGCTTTATGAATCCAAGTCTACGTCTAGAGTGTTGACTCTAAGAAGAAAAATCTTTCAAAGCATACAAAAGAAAGAAGAGAGTCCTAATACTCTTGTTTTGAGAGTGAGGGCTTTAAGTGATGAGTTAGCTTGCATTGATAGAGCTTTAAGGAAGGAGAGCTTGTTCAAGTTATTCTTAATGGTTTGTTGGATGCTCATGCTAACATTGTACAAAGTCTTACTATTGAAAAAACTTTGCCAAGTTTGGTGGATCTTCAAGAGATCTTGGTCAATGAGGAATATAGGCTTCAAGCAAGAGGTGGATCTACAGCAACATCCCAAGATGGTGAGGAGGCAATGTTCATCAAAGACAAGTTCAAGGGCAAAAATAAGGGCAAGTGGTCTAAAGTACAAGATCATGGTGAGTCTTCTTCCAATATGGACACTATTCTCTGTATCAATTATGGAAGCTACTTTGGAATCTTAGAAATGAGGTCTATAATTAGGATGGAGATCATTCTAAATTTGGATCAAAGTAGTATGGTTAACACTATGCTAAAACTAGTTGAAGAGGGAATGTGAGAAATTGTCAACTAGTTTGATATTTTGGTCATATTTGTTTATTTGGCAATTGAGGCCAATTTTCATATTAGACTTAGAGTTTGACTTTTCAAAGTTATATTAGTCTAAAATCATTTGAATTACACTTTTAGAAAGTGAGAGAAAATAGAAACTCGAGTTTGGACACATTCAAATTTGAATGTTAGATACATTAATTCTAGTCATATTGTTGATAGGGTTTTTTGTTATGGAGGGAAATGGTGGAATGATGGTATGTAGAACTTTGTCGGATCTTGTTTTTTAAGCCTCTGCATGATATCCTTGATCATGTATCTATTTATTCTTTGATTAGTATATCTTAGATTTATACATCATATTAGCTACAATAGTATAGTACCAAATATACAATTATGGATGAAAAATTGGGAATGAGCTCAAGGCCATGCATGATATGCAAGATTGCTACCTCTCCGATGCTAGTTTGACGTGATCATGACAAAGTTCTTAAAAAAGTTATAATCTCATATAAATCTTAACCCATAATCAGACTCCTTCGCTCAAGGGAAAATTTATATTGTAAAAGTGATCCTTAACTCAATGATCTCCACCTCTAGTTAAGTGTGTATTCATCCATCAATCACCACTTGTTGTAATATAGTGTAGATTTGGCCCACAAAGTTAAGTTGAATTCTCAAGAAACTGAATGAAGTCTTGCTTCCAATAACATCAACAAGACATAGAATTCCAACTCCAAAATCTCCACCTCCAGTCAAGTGTGTACTAATCCATTAGAGTGTCTATTTGTCCCGTGAAGTTGAGTTGAAGGTTCAAGAAATAGAATGAAGTTTTCCTTCCAATAACTTTAACAAAACCAGAGTTCACCTATTTTAGTCAAGAAACCATCAAAGTACTAAGAATAGTGCATCAAAAAGAAGCTAGACACATCATAGATCACATTAGAGCATATAAGATCATGTGAGGTGAGAAGACTTTATTCAAATACATATTGAACATGCAAACTTGTATGTGGTGAATTTTGATGTCCACACCTTAGATCAAATAGAGACATCTAAGGGGGACATGTAAATTTTGGCCAACAAGGCCAAAATAGAGGAGGTGATACCACACTTAAATACCACCATAAAGTCTTGGAAGACGAATGATGCGGTGCTATTGGAGAAGATATGAGATGAGTATCTTAGAGCAGCAACCACCTTTGTGGTTCTTTAGTTAGATCTAGTGACAAGTGTGAAATTGACCTTTGAGTAGAATCTAGAAGTTGGTCATTTTGGTCAAACTTTATGTAAATAGATTGCACTTCCATGTGAATGAGTTATTACTCACACACGTCAAGATGCCATTCACACGTGTGAATAAGATTGTAGATGATAAGATAGAGAGATTCCATTAGATCCTATTTTATAGAGAATATTCCTATACTTGTGGACGATTAGCTTTTTTGTTTCTAGCCAAAGAGAATAGTCAACTTTGGGAAATGAACATATATGACTCCCATTAGTGGATCTGGATGACTAGGCACTCTTCACACATGTGAAGGCTTGCTGGACAGTACATAGCTCGTGGATGTACTTGATCTATAAAGGGATCACCCAAATCAATGAGAAGTTGATGTGACATTGGCAAATTCTAGTTTTCTTTGTATTTTCCACATTTGTCTTGAGTTTTGATGAGTGGAATGCTTTTGTATGCTTAAGTACTTTACTCTCTGTTTACAGTCCGTACATGTACTATCCTCCACACATGTGAGGCCGCTCTTCATGTTTTTTAATCATTTGATCCATTGCTCTTGCTAAGATCAAAGTGTAATGCATCTAAATCAATATCTAACTCATAGAACTTGATAGATCATTGGATTAAGCAATCTAAAACTCTTAATGATTAGAAGAGTATCACGAGTCTTACTGTGCATTTGCAGTTCAATTCCTACACCGTTTGTCCGAAAATGCCCTTTTTGTCGGGGGGAATGCCACTAAATGGACTACTCCAACATTCCCGAGAAACGGAGTCCATTTTTCAGACCACATATTCCATCCTATGTTGCATGCACACCGAGACAAACCCACAGAACTAAACCGAGATCCAAACGGTTCAGTACTCACAGTGAAACATGCGTCCGAACCAGAAACCCTAAATGTAGTCTTGGGATTCTAGGCCCGTCGAACCAAAAATTGGTCGGATTCAGTAAAACACGGTCAAAACTTCAGACGGGAGGTGTCCACAGGTTCGTGGGCTCGACACAAACAGACAAGACCATTTGCAGCTCAATTCCGAGGTCGTTTGTCCGGAAACGCCCTTTCTATCGGGGGAATGCCTCTACATGGACTACTTTCCAACATTCTTGAGAATTGGTCCAGTGTCGCCGAATGGAGTCCATTTTTTAGACCCTTTGTTCCGTCCTGTGCTACATGCCGAGACGAACCCACGGGACTAAACCGGACTCCAAACGGTTCAGTACTCATAGCGAAACGTGCATCCAAACCAGAAACCCTAAACATAGTCTTGGGATTTTAGGCGCGTCACAGAAATTGGTCGGATTCAGTAAACAACGATCGAAACGTCGGACGGGAGGTGTCCACAGGTTTGTGGGCTTAACATGAACCCACAGGACCATTTGCAACTCAATTCCGATGTTGTTTGTCCGGAGCACCTTTTCTATTAGGGGGAATGCCACTAAATGGACTAATTTCCAATATTCCCGAGAAATGGTCGTGTCTACAACGTGCAAGATCTCTAGAAGTGCTGATGTAGAGACATTTGCCTTCGAGGCTGAGATCAATCAACTTCTGAGTTTGATCATCTGGTAAAAGCAGAAAGTAACATGCAAAAGTCCAAATCAAAATCTCCTTACACACTATTTTTGTTACTCAATTCAAATATTTGAATGAAACACAGATAGTTCTATGCATGAAGGACAAAGGATTAGGCAATTCAGTTTCCTGGCTTAGAAAGCACAAATGAAAATTACATATAGAGAAAAAAACACTATTGTTCACTTAATATTCTGTTCTTGATATTTCTTGGCTGTGAAGTATGTTGTCTGATTGTATGGCACTTAGTTCCACCTAATGATGCATTAGACACGATGGCTTCATTGAATGGATGAGCACTGACGTGGAAGAAAGCTCCAAAACAATGTTCCGTGTATCTATGTTCATCAGAACAGTCTTAAACCCTGCCAATCCCTAAAAAGCAAGAAAGAGGAGCATGTTCCTGAGAATATTATGAGCAGCTGAAAGATTATGAGAAAGAGTCCGATGAATGTTTTTCAAAGTTGATTCCCGGCTTGTCTTGAGATTTGCAATAGAAATGCAAAAGTTTTCAGGTTCATAAGGTTCTGAATTTTTTTTGACATGCGTCATTTGAAAGAGAGAAAGCAAACAACGCATATTCTATTTATTTTTTTGAGCATTGGCAGAAAACTTTGTCCATATTTGTCAAGGATGATAACACTTGCAGAAGATGTGGATCTCAATATAAGAACGTAAATTGTGATACGCAATTTCTACCGCTTCCTCAGCAAACCACAAGTAGATGCATGTCACATGAAATACATGATGTTTTAGAACACAGTATATATTTTGTTGCTAAATCTTTTGATACGCAATAGTTTTCTGGGCTGTGATGTTCTGTGGGTGGCCAAAATAGTGGGATCTATATGGCAGGATTTGTCCTAAAGGAACAATGGTTCAATCAGGTTCAATCAAGTGGAAAGGTCATTAAAAATACTTTTTTAAACACAGAATGGAGAGGTACATGTATTTCAATGGAAATTCTATTATATGAGCACAAGCTTTTTTTTATTGTAATCTTAGAAACTTCTTAGAATTTTTTTGGGTCACAATTTGCTTGCATGAATCTCTTTACAGATGCACATACTCGGAATAAGCCTGATCGTCACTTTTCCTTGTAGTGTACAAAAGTAAATACATGTGACGCGGGACAGGACATCATGGTGGGGTTTATGCACCCTGAACAGAAAACCGTGAAAAAGGATCATACTTGAGGAGCAAAGTCTCATATAACCAAAACCTTCAGTAATTGACTGTGCAAATGGCAGGCACTGTTACATACACCTTCTCAGGAAACCTTGGCCTGCAGAGACAAACAAAAAGGAAAACAAGCTGTACGTAAAATTAACAGATCTTTGCCATCATACCTCGAAATAACATAATTCTTGAATCCTGAAAATAGATACCGTGCTTCCAACGTTCCAATACATCCTCTCAATCGAGAGTCGCCCGCATTAGTAACCTTCTTCGAAGTCACAAACAAAGGGCTGCGACAGCTCACACACGTGACAAAACAATGCTAACAAATTTTAGGCTCTAGCCCCAGCATTCAGAGTGACAACCAATCACTAACATTGCTCACGTTTTGATACAGTATTTACAAGTTGATTCTTCGAAGCCTCAGTGCCCTGGCATTCTATTTTCACGATAAATGTCTACCTCATACCTTCCTTTCCCAGGAACTGCAATGCTTTATCCAAACCAGAACTCTACATGTCATAAATCCATCAAAATATAGCTCGAAAGCAATAAAATCTTTCATATCAACATAAACTGTGATCAACCAATGTCAACACACGGATGTTGCAAGTGTGTTGGCGAACTTGAGGGCTTATGGAGATGTTTTCAGATGAAGAAAGAAAGAGACAATTCAATTCAGAAAGTAGTTTTTTAAGTTTGGAAAACACTAACAGTTCTCAGCATCTGCCAATAAAAGGACAAAACAGATATAACAAGGAAACAAAAAGGCTATCCTATTTCTAGGGTAAAAGCACGCAATTATTATTAAACGCAGAATCACCAAGCTTCACAGTGTAGACAACATACAGATTTCACACTTAGCGAACTTGAAAGAAGCTCCTAAAGAATTCTTACTAATATCCCTCTTCAAATGCTGGTGGAGGAACCAAATCACCAGTATAATGAGCAACCAAAATGTCAACATAAAGATGGAAGAGAAAAAGTAGATCGTCTATTTTCTCGCACAGCTACTACAACTAAGTAATCATCTACCGACATAAACCATTTGAAAACAGTAAGATTCAAAATAATCACGATTGATAAGAAAACCAAGCACACTTTTGCTGTTACAAATCGTCAACGATAGCAAAGACAAGATATTTTCGACACAATGTTAACAATGCGCCTACGTTTTGTACATTAAAAAGCAGTTGTGATAAATGTAGCAGATGGTCGGTCGTCCATTGCCCTTCAATCCCTTCCTCTTCCTCAAAAACTGTGATACTACCTTCCCATTTTAAGTAATTTCTGTTGAATTTCATTGCTCTACCTCAAATCTATTCAATAATGAACATCCTAAAAGTTGTATGTACTTATATAGAAACCAGAAAAAAAAAAAGATAAAATTTTTGAGCAAAAGATCGAAAAAATCCAGTATCAAATTTTTTCGACCCAAAGATCGAAATTTAGAATCAGAATTTTTTGATACCGGATTGACTCGAAAAATTCGTAAATTTTTTATACCCTAAATCTTGAATTTTTGGATACAGGATCGACTCGAAAAATCAGAATTTTTTGATACGAAATCGACTCAAAAAATTCGTAATTTTTCAAAACCCAAAACCCAGAATTTTCGATACTCAAAATCAAAATTTCTCGATACACTCGAAAATTTTGTAAATTTTTGGTACTCAAAATTAAAAATTTTGGATACCCAAACTTAAAAAATTTTCAATACGGGATCCTCTCGAAAAATTGGTAATTTTTTAATACCCAAAATCAGAATTTTTCGGTACTAGGTCGACTCAAAGAATTTGTAAATTGTCGATACCCAAAATCAGAATTTTTTGATACCGGGTCGACTCAAAAAAATTGAAAATTTTCTATACCCAAAATTGGAATTTTGTTATATGGGATTGACTCAAAAAATTTGTAAATTTTCGATACCCAAAATTAGAATTTTTCGACACCCAAAATCAGTTTCAATATCCAAAATTTGTGATTTTTTGAAATCCAAAATAAAAAATTTTCGATATGGAATCGACTCGAAAAAATCGAAAATTTTCGATAGCCAAAATTAGATTTTTTCGATACCCAAAATTAGACGTCTCACCCGCCGTACTTCTACCACGTACACACATCGGCCACCTGTCAACAACCATCGGCTTTCCTCCTAAACCATCGTTGTTTGCCCATCAACGACGGACACTCTTTACTAGTATATATATATATATATATATATATATATATATATATATATATTCGATACCCAAAATCAGACGTCTCACCAGCCAACGACGGGAGTGGCTTTCCTCTTAAACCATCGCTGCTCGCCCGTCAACGACGAGCACTCTCGTCGTTGACAGGCGAGCAGCGATGGTTTAGGAGGAAAGCCTATGGTCGTTGACGGGTGGCCGATGTATGTATGTGGCCGAAGTACGACGGGTGAGACGTCTGATTTTGGGTATCGCAAAAATCTAATTTTGGCTATTCAAAACTTTCGAATTTTTCAGGTCGATCCCATATCGAAATTTTTTTATTTTGGGTATCGAAAAATTTCATTTTAGATATAAAAAAATTCTGATTTTTGGATTCGAAAAATTACGAATTTTGGATATCAAATTTTTTTTTATTTTGGATATCAAAGAATTCTGATTTTGGGTATCAAAAAACTCTAATTTTGGGTACCAAAAATTTACAAATTTTTTGAGTGAGCTCCACAAAGCAAAATTCTAATTTTGGGTATAGAAAATTTTCAAATTTTTTGAGTCGACCCCATATTGAAAAATTCTGGTTTTGGATATCAAAAATTTACAATTTTTTCGAGTCGATCAAGTACCAAAAAATTCTGATTTTGGGTATCAAAAAGTTACCAATTTTTTGAGTCAATTCCGTATCGAGAAATTCTAATTTTGGGTATCAAAACATTTTAATTTTGAGTACCAAAATTTACAAAAAAAATTTAAGTGTATCGAAAAATTCTGATTTTGAATATCGAAATTCTTTGGTTTTGAGTATTGGAAAATTACAAATTTTTTGAGTCAATCTCGTATCAAAAAATTCTGATTTTGGATATAAAAAAATTACAAATTTTCTGAGCCAATCCGGTATCGAAAAATTTTGATTTAGAGCATAAAAAATTTACGGATTTTTCAAGTCGATCCGGTATCGAAATATTTTGATTCTAGCTTTCAATCTTTGGGTCTAAAATTTTTTATACTGGATTTTTTCGATCTTCTTCTCAAAAATTTTAGCTTTCTTTTTCTGGTTTCTGTATAAGTACATACAACTTTTAGGATGTTCAGTATTGAATGGATTTGAGGTTGAGCATTGAAATTCAACAAAAACTACTTAAAATGGGAAGGTAGTGTTTTAGTTTTCGGGAAAGAGGAAGGGGTTGAGGGGCAATGGACGGCCGACGATCTGCTACATTTACTATAACCACCTTTTAATATACAAAGTAGGCAGATTGTTAACATTGTGTCATGAGTCAGATTTCTAACCGACAGTATCGAAATTTACACTGTAACAAAAATATACAAAGTCAAAGTTTTCGAGTCAATCCCATATTGAAAAATTCTGATTTTGGGTATCAAAAAATTTTGATTTTGGATATTGAAAAATTACAAATTTTCTGAGTCAATCCCGTATCGTAAAATGTATTGTAAAATTCTGATTTTGGATATCGAAAGATTATAGATTTTAGAGAGAGAGAGAGAGAGAGAGAGAGAGAGAGAGAGAGAGAGAGAGAGAGAGAGAGAGAGAGAGAGAGAGAGAGAGAGAGAGAGAGAGAGAGAGAGAGAGAGAGAGAGAGAGAGAGAGAGAAATTCAAATCGGGTCAAAGGGGAAAAAGTAGGGTATAGGAGAGAGTCTTTAATAGCCATAATGGATGGTCATAATCAGAGTGAGGGGGAGAGAGGAGTGAGAAGGATATGAGAAAGGCACAAATTTGTCATCATGAAAGATGACAAATAGTTAGTGTGTGTGTGTGTGCGCACACACACACACACACACATGCATTTTTAAAGCAAGGAAAGAATCTATATACATTTTTTTAAAACGATTTTAAGCTTTTCTCTTTGCAAATTGGTAACATTAGGAGTTACAGAAAAAATGAGCCTCATCCTCAGTCATGGAGAGAGAGCGAGAAAGAGAAACAAAGGAGTTACAGAAAAAAGGAGCCTCATCCTTAGTCGTGGAGAGAGAGCGAGAAAGAGAAACGGAAGAGTTACAGAAAAAAGGAGGGAAATATAGAAAATGGAGGAACAGGCCAACATTTCAAATTTAGTTGAAAGGGCCCTTAGATGCATGCATGCATGGGGAGGAGGACCATGCATCCTTTTCCCATACATGCATCCTCCTCCCCAAGTTTTTCAGTTAGGAAAAGCTCATGCATGGGTGAGGGGAGGAGGATGTATGGGTGCACCCATACCCATGCGCAAAAGTGTACATAGGTTTAATATATATATATATATATATCATAGTGGCACGTGGTACCACCATTATGGTACTGCGGTACCATAATGGTGGTACCGCGGTTATGGTGCCGCCCTCAGACCAGCGGTATCAGGACGGCACCACAAAAATAATATTTTTTACTATTATTTAAAAAAAAAAACCCTTTTAACAGGCTAAAGCTAGGTAAAAAATTCAGGAAAAAAAAGGGCTACAGTTTAAAAAAAAGATGTTATTGTACATGGGGACTGTACTAGGGGCACTGTGGGAGAGCAGACCTGGTGGTCAATGGGAGTGCAGCATATGGGGGGGCAGCAAATCCGGACAGGTACACCGTCACATGGGCACTGTGGGGGAGCAGACCGCGGACCCAATCGGAGTGCAGCATGTGAGGGAGCGATACATGGGGCAGGTACAGTAGCACATGGGCATTGTGGAGGAGCAGACCATGGACCCAATCGGAGTACAGCATGTGGGGGAGCAATACATCTAGACAGGAACACCGTCACATGGGCACTGTGGAGGAGCAGACCATGGACCCAATCGGACTGCAGCATGTGGGGGAGCAATACATGGGACCGGGACAGTAGCACATGGGATCATCAACAAAAGCAAATTGGAAAACAGGTTGTGAGGTTAAATAGGCTCTCACGAGACAGTGAGAGGTTGTGAGAGGCTGTGAGGGAGAGCCAGTGAGAGGTTGTGAGAGAGAGGCATTGTGAGAGGTTGTGTCACAGACCGAGTGAGAGGCTGTGAGAGGGAGGTTGTGAGAGAGCCATTGAGAGACTGTGAGAGGCTGTGAGGGTCATTTCGAGCAACAGGGTGTCGTGAGATGGCAGAGGACGAAGCCAGGAGGAAGCTCGAGGAAGATGTCCGAAGGCACAACAAAAGGCATCGAAGCAAGAGGCAGACATTGTAGGGATGTTGCGAGAGACTCGACAGAGACACCCAGAGCTGCAGATCCCTGCCACAAGATATCATCAACACTTGATGACTTGGCCATGAATGAGTGACATAATGAACCTCCAATAGCTTCATTTCCATCAGCAAAACCAGCCAAGAATGCTAGTACAGCTCCAACAATAAGATATTGCAAGACAATGTAGCTAGTTTCTCCATATCTTGACAATTTGCACACATCCACATAAATATTTCAAACATGAGATAGAAGAAGTAAAATAAACTTGAACAACACTTCATTGCTGCTCCTTTGACCTTACTTGAGTCTTCAATAATCTGAAAAAACATATCCATAACATCTTTGCCAAATAATCCTCCTTTGATACTCTTGACTAGCTCCAAATTGGCACCTTTCCTTTTGTGTTGTTGAACCCTTTGAGACCAATGTCTTGATCTTCCTCTTCACCATCAAAGCCATTGAACAAAATTTTCTCTCCAAATCCATTACTTGATTTTACAGCATGAAAACCATGAGAACCAATATCCACTTGCATAGCATCATCTACACAAGAAGATTCTCCAAAACATGTGAGTAAAGCAAAATGTGTCTCTTCCACTTGCTTACCTTTCTCTTAATCATCAAAGATATCAAAGATATGAATATCTTCAGACCTGAACCTCTAGAAATACTCCCTCTCAAACATATGATCTAGATACGACAATATCTCATCAATGCTTGATCTCCAATTTCTACAAAGGTTAGTGAAAACAATGCCACCAATGTCATCATCATAAATCAAAAGATAGATTCCAAACTTTTCATCCTTGCATTTGCCATGAAGAACCATTGAAGAACCATCATTATCCTCATAACTAGCCAAGCTAGCACAAAGATGAATATCTCCAAGAAGCATATTAGATCTTGACCTAGATCTAGCATAAGGAAGCTTTCTAGACTTTGCATAAGATCCACCAATCTTATTGATGCTAAAAGGTGACTTTGGAAAGTTGAGACCAATCTCCTTTTCCATTCCATCCTTTTTGTTAGCGATAACAAAAGCATCAAGCTTGAAAAGTCTACCTTGTCGATTGCCCCTAGCAACCAAGATTTTTTCCTTTGTAATGAAACAAGCATCACCACCAAACTTTACCATGTATCCTTTCTCTATCATTTGACCAACACTTAACAAATTCTTTGAGAGTGAAAGAATGTAAAGAACACCATCAAGTCTTGCTTTCCTATCTAAGCCATGTTGTATATTTCTATGCAAACCCGAAATTTTTTTCTCTTTTGTTCTTTCTTGGAAATGGAATGCAAGGGTTGAACTTTTAAAAGCAACTCCCAAAATCTCCTAACATACTCAGCTACTCTCTCATTCTGCTTTTGTCTAAAAATATCCCAAGAAGCTAGAGTATCTTTCTTATATTCCTTTGGCAAAAAGTGGGCTTTAATTTGTTTTGTAAAGCTATGCCAAGTGGATGTCGCTTCGTGATTTGATTTCATGGCTGCCCACCAAAGTGATGCATACTTATCTAAATGCAAGGTTTTAAAACGAATCTTTGATTGATGAATATCTACTTTTCTCAAAGTAGGTATCAAGATTTAGAGAACTTGAAAAGTTTGTTGTCAATATTAGCAAACCTCTTTTTCCTAGATCGAGAAGAGGAAGTTGACTTGGAGGAAGCATGAGGTGATGACGACAAGGATGGAGAGGAACTTGAGCCTCGTGAGGAGCTATCCATCTTGATTAGAGTTTTGGAATTCACTTGAAATACACAAACTCAAGGCCAAACGTACGAATAGACTTGTGATTCAAAAAAATGCCAATCTCCAAAAAGAAAGATAGAAGCTCAAATTTGTAGAGTATTGTCTCTGAAATAAAAAGCAATTTGGAGATCTAATTCTCAAGGATCCCCCAAATGGAGTCTATTAGCTCTTGTATTAAAGAGATCTTGCAAAAAGAAGGAGATTCCAATGGAAGGAAAGTCAATTCGAAAATAAATACGCAAAGTTTTGTGTGTTGGAATTTCATTCATGCATGAACATACAAGGCCTTCACAACAAGTTCAAATAAAAATAAAAGAGAATAATAAACGTTGGCTTTGATACCAAACTGTGAACTAGAAGAGAAGGTCTCCTAGAATTCTAAAGTTCCAATCAAGAATTGTTCTTTAAAAACAAGTCAACAAAATATTCATAAACATATCAAAAGGAAATACAAAGCTTATCAAAGAAGTAACTCCATTCAACTATAAAGCATTCAATCATAAGACATGATGAGGGTTCAAGATGGGACCCCCTCCCCGAAAGGATTATTTTATATTATGCAAGGCCAATTGGCCCTCAGCCAATGACATATACAGAGGATTGAATGGTTTATGAGTCTCTTGAAGTTTCACATCATTTGGATTTCAAAAAGATTAGATCCTAAAGAATTTCATAATCTTAAGAAGGGATTAGACTTTGGCAAAGATCATCAAGTATCTTCTCCAAATCTTTATAGACTCGATTGAGCCTTCTTTATAGACTTTGGAAAAAGCCTTCTCAGGTACCATCTTTAGCTTTAAAAAGCTTTTCAATTCATTCTTCAGGCGCTCCTTTAAGTACCTACACATACCCTTTGTAAAAATTACAACAAATAAGGATCCTAAAACACTTGAAATGATGAGGAAAATAATAGATTATGATTTCATAAGATTAGCACAAGTTGAACCATCAAAATCCATCAAAAACCTATGCTTGAACCTCACTAAATGGCCCAAATCCTTGAAGAAGGCTTCACACGTGTGAAAGTACGGCCTCCCACAGTCTGAGTACTGTACACCAGACCTACATTCAATCCTATAATCATTAGTAATCACAAGTACTCAAACAATTATGAACATAGAGAGCAATTGCACCATTATGAGAGAAAAAACATGAAATTGCTTGATAGATTTTGGTGAGATATCATCAGCTATATATACATGATCCATCACGGTTTTGGACAGGTAAGAGTAGCCCTAAACCTATCCCTAATGCTAATTTTGGTGGATCTTTCATCCCTACCAAGTTAGGGTTGGAATCTTGGAGATCCCTCAACAATGCAAAAATTACCAAAAATAGCTCCTATTTTTTCTCCCTTGTATCTAAGCATAATTTGGACTCATTCCAAAGGTTCTAACACTTAGGTCTACTTGAGAACATCCTTATGAATGGAATCCTATGCTATTTGGCACGTGTGACAAGCCACATCATGACCATTTAACTATTTACAAGTCATATGACCAAAACTAGTCAAGCTAGAATTGTGAATTTTTAACACTCCTCCTCACTATCTAGCTTGGTTCAATCATTGCTTTACTAATCACTCCAAGTGATGATCTGAACTTCATAAAAGGTGTCGTTTGAAGTGGTTTAGTAAGTAGATCAGCTACACGTTCATTGCTTGGAACATGCTCCAAAGCAATCTCCTTGGCTTGCACCATTTCTCTCACAAAGTGATGGCATATCTCAATGTGCTTAGATCTTGCATGGAAGATTGGGTTAGATGCAAGGTGTTGGGCTGATATATTGTCATTGTAGATGATTGGTGCCTCCTCTGAATCCATGATCTTTAGTTCCACCAATAATCTCTTGATCCAAAGTACCTCCTTTGTAGTGGTTGTCAAAGCTTTGTACTCGGCCTCAGTTGAAGATAGAGATATAGTTTCTTGCTTTTTTGAAAGCCATGAAACCACACCTTCTCCTATGAAAGTTGAATAGGCACTTGTTGATTTCCTATCCCTCTTGTCCCCTGCAAAATCTGAATCACTAAATGCATGAAGGTTAATCACATCTCCTCTATATAGAATCCCAAAATCCAATGTACCCGAGATGTATCTTAGAATCCTCTTAGCCTTTTTCCAATGGATATTCAATGGCTTTTGCATGGATTGGCTCAACCTACATACACTAAAGCTAAGATCTGGTCTAGTTATAGTGATCCACATTAAGGAACCTATAAGTTGCCTAAACAAAGTGATGTCCATGAAGGATCTTTCATCATCTTCATTTGGCACTTTTACATCTTGTTCCATTGGTGTGTCAACACTTTTGCATACTTCCATCTTAAACTTCTTCAAGAGACTTTGAGCATAGTTTACTTGACTTATAAAGATAAAATCAGACCCTCTAAGTACTTCTATGCCTAAGATGAAGTGAAGACACCCTAGATCTACCATCTTGAACTCTAAGGATAGATCTATCTTGATTTTTTCAATACCATCAACACTATTTCCATTAATGATGATGTCATCTACATAAATGAGTAAAAGTACAATACCAACATCATCAAACTTAATGTAAAGAGTGGGATCATATTCACTTTGAACAAAAGAAAGTGAAATAAGATAGCAATGTAGTCTTGAATTCCAAGATCTTGAGGCTTGCTTCAAGCCATAGATGCTTCTTTGGAGATGGCATACTTTGTTCTCCATTCCATGCTTGATGAACCCTTGTGGCTGCTCCATATAGATATCCTCTTCCAAAAAACCATTCAAGAAAGCATTAGAGACATCCATTTGACATAGAATCCATCCAAAATGTGATGCAAGTGCAATGACTAGTCTTATTGTGACCATCTTGGCCACGGGTGCAAAAGTTTCTTCATAGTCTATCCCTCTCTCTTGAGCATAACCTTTTGCAACTAATCTTGCTTTATGTTTGTTAACACTCCCATTTGCATTCAACTTAAGCTTGAAGACCCACTTGCATCCTATTACATTCCTTTGAGGTCTCTCAACAAGCAACCAAGTTTCATTCTCAATCAAGGCATCATACTCATCCAACATAGCTTTATACCATTCTTTGGAGTTCAATGCATCTTCAACATTAGACGGTTCTTCAAAACTAGATAAAGCATAAGAAGTGGATGAGATACCCTCAACTTGCTGTCCTTTGCCTTGATATGTGAGCCTTGATGGCTCCACTTTTGCCCTTGAAGATCTCCTTGGTGTGATAGGTGGGTTTGGTGCTTGCTCCTCCATGAGCTCCTCCTCAAAACCAAGATCTTGCTCCTCGGCCATCTTCTTCTTGATTGTTGGAGCACTTGAGCCTTCTTCAAGCATATGCATATGATGTTCATCAAAGATGACATCCCTTGAAACAACAAATTTGTTCAAGGATGGAAGATAGACTTTGTAGCCCTTGCTTGAGCTTGCATATCCAAGCATGATCCCTCTTGTGGAAGATGGATCCTCCTTGGTTCTTGTTTCTAATGGCACATGCACATAACATATACACCCAAAAACTTTCAAGTGATTAAGATTGGGTTTCTTTCCATACAACATCTCATAAGGAGTTTTGCCTTCAATTGCTTTGCAAGACACCCTATTCATCAAGTAGTTTGCACATACAAGAGACTCACCCCAGAAGGATTTGGGCAAACAAGCATCTAATCTTAAAGCCTTAGAACATTCACATAATGTTCTATTCCTTCTTTCAACAACTCCATTTTGTTGAGGAGTGTGAGGACAAGAAGTCTCTTTCTTGATCCCTTCCTCCTCACAAAAGGCCTTGAACTCATTGGAGATGAATTCTCCACCATTGTCACTTCTAAGAATCTTGATGCTATGATTATGATGCTTTTCCACAAACAACTTGAACTTTACAAAAGTGTCAAATACTTGAGACTTGAAGGAAAGTAAGAACACCCAACAATATCTTGAGTAGTCATCAATGAAGGTTAAAAACATGGATGAACCTCCATTAGATTTGGTGCTAGCAATGTGCACATCCGAGTGTATGAGTTCAAGAGGATGAGATGACTTTGTGATGGAGTTAGGAAACACCTTCTTATGTGCCTTGGATAAGGCACAAGCTTCACAAACCTTGTCTTCCTTCCCAATAGACCTTGGTAGGCCTAAAGCATACTCCTCCTTGATCATAGCCTCCATGGAACCCGAGTTGACATGTCCAAGTCTTTTGTGCCATAAAGTAAAGGTAGATATCTTGCTCTTCTTGGCCAACATGACAACATTAGTATCCACAAATGCATCCAGCTTATAAAGTTTGCCAAGTCTAGTGCCCTTAGCCACTATCTTACCCTTCTTCTTGATGAAACATTCATTTGAAGCAAAGTCAACATTGAAACCATTGTCTACCATTTGGCCAACACTTAGTAGATTCTTTGTTATTGTAAGAATGTACAAAACACCTTCTATGTTGATCTTTTTGGAAGATCCTAAGCAAAGGGGAATGCTATCAACTCCTTCAATCTTACAAGCTTCATCATTTGCTGTATAGATAGACTTTATAGGTCCATCATAAGATAAGAGAGAAGAGAAAAACTCCCTTTTACTAGTCATGTGTGAACTAGCACCCGAGTCAATCCACCAAGGATCTTCTCCTTTGAAGCTTGTTGAAGAAAATATGGACATCATGAGAGAGTCCTCATGTGAACTCTCCTCCTCCTCCTCTTTGCTCATGTTGGCTTGGCTTTGATCTTGCTTCCTCTTGAAGCATTCCGAGGCATAATGCCCCATCTTGCTACAATAGTAGCACTTCACCTTTGATTTGTCCTTCTTGACTTTGGTGGTTGATGGAGATGCCTTTGGGGGTCCTTCTTGATCCTCAAGCTTTGTAGACTTCTTGAATGTTGATCCTTTGCCTTTGGACTTGCCTTTTCCTTTGGTGAAGAGAGCTTGGTCATCTCCACCTTGGATGGAAAGCCTATCCATCCTCTCTTGCATTTGGCTCCTTCTTGATTCCTCGGCCATGAGCGTGCCTTGGAGTTCTTCAAGTATGGGTAGCTTACCCATAATTGCATATCCCTGAACCAAATTGTCAAATTCAAAGCTTAGTCCATTCAATATGAGTTGAACAAGCTCTTCATCCTTGATAGGGTCACCTATAAAGGCTAGCTCTTTGTTCAATTCCTTTACTCTTAGGACAAAAGTATGTGCACTCTCTCCTTTCTTTTGATAGCTTCTATAGATTTGATTCTTCAAAGCTAACATTCTAGTTTGGTTCTTGGATTCATAGACCTTTTCAAAGTCTCCCAAGCATCTTGAGCTGAAGTGCAATCTCCTACCTCTCTTAAGAGTTCATTTGCAACATTCGTTTTTATGCAATGTAGTGCAACATTGCACCTCTTGATGTATTTGGCTTTTTCTTGAGGATGAATAGGTTCACCCTCCTTACCATTTACAATTTCCATCAGATCTTGCATGATCATGATAGATTCCATTCTAACTTTCCATATGGAATAGTTAGTTTTGTTGAGCCTTTCATTAGTATCCAAAAGATATGCATTTATAGATGCCATCTAGTCTCCTAATCAAGGACTTGACACAAATGAAGGTTACTTCTATTGATTTGATTGAAGGTCTACCTTATCCCACTTCTTAGGGACCTGAAAAGATCAGTAATAGACTTCCTATAAAGATCTAAGAATGATCTCTAACAAAATCAAATCATAGAATACTAGAAACAATGCACTTGCTTGATTGAAGTAGACAATACTAGTAGAATTGCCCCTCTTTCTATAAAGAACATTAAAGCTTCCAAATGATCTGATAAAGAGTGAATTTCAGCAACCTAATATACTTCCAAAATCACTTGTAAAAGATCTAAATGGAACTTAATGAGGATGCAACACAATCTACTATCCAATCACAAGCAAAAAATGATCAAAATTGATGAAAAATTGATCTAATTTGGTGCATAAGTCAAGCAATGGTTGGACTGAACCTAAATCACTTTAGGAGGTGCCTACTACACCTTAGAAAAGCCTTGAAGAGTCCCCAAAACTCTGATCTTCCCTCTCCTTGAATGCTAGAAAGCCTTCTCTATGAAATCACCTCCAAAACTCGCTTAGAAATCAATGCTTGGAGCAAGCAAAACTTGCTATCTTGGTAATGTGAATTGAATTCAACTTTGCCTCTGGTTTTAGACACCTAAACACCTGCAAATGAAGTCACACAACACCAATCTCCAATGTATTTGACTCACTTTGAGTTCTAGAATCAATACTAGATGCTAAGATCCAATCTACACAAGATTTAGATAAAAAATTGTGATAAAATTGAATGCAAACCAAGGATTTAGCTCATTTCAGCCTTTAGGCTCTGATACCATGTAAAAATTACAGCAAATAAGGATCCTAAAACACTTGAAATGATGAGGAAAACAATAGATTATGATTTCATAAGATTAGCACAAGTTGAACCATCAAAATCCATCAAAACCTATGCTTGAACCTCACTAAATGGCCCAAATCCTTGAAGAAGGCTTCACACGTGTGAAAGTACGGCCTCCCACAGTCTGAGTACTGTACACCAGACCTACATTCAATCCTATAATCATTAGTAATCACAAGTACTCAAACAATTATGAACATAGAGAGCAATTGCACCATTATGAGAGAAAAAACATGAAATTGCTTGATAGATTTTGGTGAGATATCATCAGCTATATATACATGATCCATCACGGTTTTGGGCAGGTAAGAGTAGCCCTAAACCTATCCCTAATGCTAATTTTGGTGGATCTTTCATCCCTACCAAGTTAGGGTTGGAATCTTGGAGATCCCTCAACAATGCAAAAATTACCAAAAATAGCTCCTATTTTTTCTCCCTTGTATCTAAGCATAATTTGGACTCATTCCAAAGGTTCTAACACTTAGGTCTACTTGAGAACATCCTTATGAATGGAATCCTATGCTATTTGGCACGTGTGAAAAGCCACATCATGACCATTTAACTATTTACAAGTCATATGACCAAAACTAGTCAAGCTAGAATTGTGAATTTTTAACACCCTTAAAGAAAAGGTTAGGTGTGATAACATACAATTTAAAATTAATGGCTCATCATTAGATTCTACTTGTAGAACTTGCATATCAAGCTGTTAGCATTTATTTACGGTTTTTATCTCTTGTCTTTAGGTACTGATACCTGCATAAGCATTTCATTAGTTAGAGTAACAAGCTCTAAGATTCAAAATATGTTTCATACAAAAAGAATGGAAGATAGGATAGCTTTTATTCATTAGGCTTCTTTTTTTTGTCTATACAATGTACATCCTTTTGGTAGTTTATAGGTCATCCATTTGGCTAAGTAGTTTGCATAATGACCAGCTAGTGGGGTACATGGATTTGTCAAATATTGTGATTGTTGAGAAAAAGACAACAAACTTTTTTCAGTACCTTTGAATGTGTCAAAATTGCCTGGAATAATAGGCCAATTAAAAAGCTTGTTTGAAATACTGACATGCTTATTTTCAAGTGACATTTCTCTGGTATTTCTCGATAATGATAGTAATGACCAAGAGAGTTCTAACTTGCTAAAAGAATTAAAGTTCTTTTTACCAATCTGGAATAGATATTGGATATCTAGGACAGTATGAGATTTGGTTTTTGTTGAAATCTATGTTTCTTTTGGGTTAGTGATACATTCTATTGTACTGGGATTGTGCAAAAAGTACAAAAAGGACCAAGAGTAGATCCTAATCTGATCCTCAAGAGGGATTGGTTGTCAGATTACTTGATCTATCAATCTACTTCAGATTAAGATCAATCTAGATCAATTCTAGACACAAAATCCTAACAAGAACAATCATTATTTGAAGGTAAGTGTACTTTATGTTTTCACACATGTGAAACACTATCTGAGTACGGACTCCAACCTGAAAATCAAGTACACATTGATAGAACCTCAAAACAATCAAAACAAATGTAGACAAATGGAGAGAATCACTCAAAATTGTTTCCAAAACCAAGATTGGTGTCTCACATTGATTATGGCCAAATGTGGCTCTATATATACAATAAGTGAGAGCTCGTGGTACTGATCATCCCTCTGATCCCACATGCGTGAAGTGCTTTGCCATATGATGATTCATCATGCAAAACTGACACTTCGACAAAAGCTTCTATTTTGAGCACTTTTGGTCCATTTTCCTTCTATATGGAGATCTACTTGGAAATCTTCTAGAAGTCAAAATTTGCCTACTTCAGCTTATTCCACACATGTGAGATGTCCTCTATCCATGTAATGTGACACCTAACTAAAATATTTGGCTCATGCAATCAATAGATTGATGTCATGTGTCATATATCTAGAAAACTAGTTTTTGGCCTTTTTAGCCACTAGAACTTGAATTAAATCATATGTACACCCTATATGATTATGGTACATGACAAGTACACTATTTTCACACGTGGGAACAGGCTCCACACATGTGTAATCATCCTATATACATGATTTTTGGCCTCTACCAAGCTTATTTTCACAAGGATGATACATTATGTTTGTCCATGATGGATACAATATGAAATGGTATTCTTTGAGTAGCACTAAAGAAACACGAGAGATTTCAATTGTTAGGATTATCTCCTGGAATTGGTTGTGAATCTGATCCTGTATCTGTGGTATAGGATAGCCAAATCGTCTTTTTTGACTTTTTGTGCAAAATAGATCTGGATGCAGAGGAATCTTGGAGAAAAAGCTGGTGGTATGGGACATTAGTGATTCTAAAGGGATTTCTTGGATAGAATTGATTTGTAGACCGATGGTTAGTGATTACTGTAATGGTAATACTAACATAGTCCATGGTTTTTATTAAGGGTATTTTGGGAATTATGAGATATAGATCGATCCCTAAATGGTATCTCATTAATTACAAAATATGGAAGCCCTTACATCTATTTCTCTATTTTATTAAAACTTCTACTCTTTAGAACTTTCTTAATACATGACAATTGGATTGAGATTCATATAATTCCTTCCTAGTGTAGAACTCTATTCTGAAGGACTGTTATAATTATATGAAATTCTACTTCCATATAAGATTTTTGAATATGATTCGGAACATGGCTTTCCTGAACCCTAACGTTAGTCTCTATTTGATAGTTGATTATTGAGAGATAATATTTCTATCATTCGGGATAAGATATTCTATGATTCTGAGGAAAAAAGTCTGGTTTGTAATAGTATTGGATACTTATTACTGACTTTTTTGAATCTTTGAATCTTATACGTTGTCTCTTGGGAACTTTTAAATTGAAATTATGAAGTTTCTTTTTTAAAAAGGGGGGAAGAAAAGATAGGAGTATGTCTTTCGAGGAATCAGCCAGCTGCATTGATTTTGGAAAAAAATCTTATATGTGTGCAATGGTAGAACTATCCAGGCTGAAATAGAGGAACTCTCTAAGTGATTATTTTGTGTAATCTGAAACTAGAGGAATTTTGGGATTATTGAGTTGTGAGATATTCATTAATATGGAAAGTAGTGAGAAATATTAAATTAAGATTCGTTGATTGTTACCAGATACCATTTTGTTATGGATTGGATCAGTGCAATAAAGCTTTAATCTTAACTCTATGTCCAAAGATGTCTGTATGAGTTCGTCTAATCTTGGTTTGTACGCTAAGATCTGTTGTAGGCTGATTTGTAGAAGAAATTTTGTTAATAAGAGGTAGATGGTTGGAAAACTTATGATGTGGAGTTATTTCCCAAATATGTTATTTACTCATGAGAAATGGAGTTCTTTGGTAGCTGAGTTGCAAGATTCTCAGTGAATTATGTGAGTAACATATGGAGATTGTGGATATCTGTCAGTGTATAGCCTATGTTTATGTATAGGAACATAGTTGGATAAGTTGTTTATGTACATCTTAATCTTGTGGATCTACCATGTGTTTCCTATGTACTGAGTTTATATCGTATACTTAAACTAGTCAGAGTGCATAGACATAATGAACAAGTAATGTGTGGAACAGTTACTTGCAGGTTAATGTCTCTTTCTGTGGAAAGGATAATTCATTAACTTATTTATGGTTTGGAAGAAGATGTGCATATACTTTAGTATCTCTAAATGATTAAGTATGGGTTTAGAATCCGATAGATTATGATTGACAAATCATAAGAATCTAAATGTTTATGATTGACAGATCATAAATTGATACTTAAAGGTCATTAGATGATTATATGAGAAATATGATGATTCTTAAGATGATGAGTAATTCTTGATCAATTGGTGGAGTTAAAATATAGATTTGTTATTTGAACTCTAAATTTGTGTACAAACTTGAGATTGTTTGGATCTCACAGGCATTTTCATAAAGTAATTGTTTACTTATGAGATATTTGCTTACCTTTACAGATTGTAGTCAGGAATGCTTGTGTACTGTTTTTCAGCCTAAAATCTCCGGTTAATTAGGAGCAGTTAAGTCTATCAAGATTGAATGGTTGCTATTTTCTGGTATATGATGCTAGGGATAGAGCACTTATCTCAGGAGAGTATCTGGGGTACTCATGACTGAGTTGAAGTCATTTTTATCTTGATGGATCTCCTAAGAGATTTTGGTGGGAGGAGTTTTGTACCAAGAAGCATTTATGACAGGTCTACAAGTAATTTGTGGATAGTCTTGGACTATATTTTTTTTGGATCTTTAACTTTTGAACATTGATTTCCAATGTAAGGTGAGGACTCACCCAATGATTCATGTAAATTGAGGTACATGAAGGTGATGTTATTAGATTGGAGAGAATCAAACCCAATAGGGAAAATTTATCTTTTAGTGTACTTCTAATAGGTTCGATATAGTATTTTAGTGTAGAGACAAATAATTTGAGAGTTATTACATCTCTAAATACTTATTTGGATATTGAAGTTAGACTAAAGATTGATTTTCAGGATAATTGTGAAAGTTAAATGATTGATTTGTTAGCTTTTAAACTTCATCTTATGATTTGGTCGACTGCTCATCCGGTGTATCATGTAAATTTAGTTTATATGATGATGACAGTTTGATGTATTGAAGATTTTGGCCCATTTGGGAAGATTTATCACTCAATGTTCCTTGGACCCTTGAATGAGTACTCAGGATCAGAGATAAACAATTGAAAAATTGATTCTACCTCTATGTGTTTGGCTTAGGTTGGTTGGGCAAATTGAGGATAATGATTCATGGGATAGAGTTAAAAAGCATACAAATTGGATTTTCCCTAGTTACTCATTCTGAGGACAGAACTGGTTTTAAGGGGGGAAGAATGTTACGTCCATGTCCTATATAAGGGAATCGGATAATTCTTGATGTGGATAGCCGGTCACTCCAGATGTATATGGTTATTGGTTATGACTCGTCATTCCGGATTTGGCCTATAAAGTAATTAATAATCATATGAGGGCCCAGACCTATAATTGGACATAGGAGCACATGCATAGTGAATGACTGCTTTAATGCAAGAATAGGAGGTTAGTAGCTCAATATAGGTTGCATGGGGATCCTAAGGAAAATATTCTCTCTCTCAATATGTCCATTGGAAACTCGCCCATCTTCCTATTGGAAATTCAGTTTCTGGAGCCCGTTTCTCCTCTTCTCTCTTAGGTTCTTCACTATGGCTTGGGGGGTAGGTCCAGGAGGAAACTTCAAGAGGGATCTAGGTTTGGATGGGTGGTTTTGCTCCACAGGTGTCCTTTTGGTTGTTTTGCAACAGGATCTAGTCAGATCTTCATTTGGTGACTCTCCAAGTGTTGAAAATTGTCACTTATCACTTGACATTGTTTATTGTAAATAAAGATCAATCGTTAGATGTAGTGGGTTTCTTTCCTTGCCTAACCTGAATCCAAGATCTAGTCAATCTAGCATCATAGAGATGGAGTTAGTTGTCACGCGTAGGTTCGTTCCCATGAGAGCGATAGTTTAGTTCAGATCTCAGCATGAATGGAAGATCTGAATCTAACTCTATATCCATTAACTCTACTCATTAACACTACGATCCACAACAAAGATAGCTCTCTCTCTCTCTCTCTCTCTCTCTCTCTCATAAAAAGTATAATAGGGGGGTGCTGAATCCCACCAATACTATAGGGGAGTGCGGGTTGCGACTCAGGACGAGCTCCAACCAAGTCTCAGCCTCCCTTGTTGGAATGTTGTCATGGCTCTCACCTTGGCATGCTAGCACCCGGAGACTAGGGTCGGTCACACACTTGAAATGTAACCTTCTCAGATTTACCAATAAAGTGAGATTTTTCTCAAACTAACTCTGATTACCTTCTAAGTTTCAGTGTTCGGTAAAAGCGCTAGTTGTAAGGCCGCTTCAAAATTTTTAAGTTGGCTCATAGTTTAGGGTTGTATCCCGAGATGCAACGGTATGTCGTCGGACCATTCGGTCCGTGGCACCAACGGTATGCTGTCAGGACCATTTGGTCCAGGAATTGGTTGTCTCCATATCTGTCGCGGCTTGTGGTTTTGAGTGTTCCTTGCATAAACGTGAATGGGTTAAGCTCTTGGGGAACGGGCTCTAACATGTCGGCTGAGTTGGATGGCTTGCTTGGGTGAAAGTTACCTGTTTATGGTTGTCCAGTCTGGCGTGGTGCCAGGTTGGCTTCCAACGCTCCTGACGAAGCTTTCAGTTGGTTAAGTCTTATGTAAGTCAGACCGCTTGCTTAGAGTGGATGTTACTCGTTGTAATGAAGCTTCGAGCTGGTTAAGTTTGATGTATGTCGGGCCGCTTGCTTGGAGGGAAGTCACCCACATCGGGACCCCGATCTGACATGCCGCCAGGTTGGATCTCAATGCTGGTTCTCGGAACTTCAAGTTGGTTAAGTTTGATCGTTGTTGGTGAGTTGGCTGCTTGTATGTCAAGTGGGTTTGGATGGCAAGATTTGAAGGCTGGGAAGCTAAGTCGTGGTTCCCGGCTCCCTTTGGGATGCCTACGCTACAGTGAGGGGCAGCTATGATGAGAATGGTAGGCCAATGGTTACAGACTATCCTTGAATGGAAGCAGAGCGAGGGAAGCATCAGAGGCTGGGGGAATGGGAAGTTTAGTGCGACAACAGCAGGGGGTGGAAGCACAATTGATGAGGTATGCCTAGTGCGACGTCGTGACGTGGAAGGCGAGTCAGGAATAACGATTCTCACTATGATAATAGGGTATAAAAATCTCGGCGAAGGTTTTAGGGAGCTGAACCTATCACGAA
The DNA here is from genome assembly GCA_029204225.1 of Diphasiastrum complanatum. Taxonomy (NCBI): domain Eukaryota; kingdom Viridiplantae; phylum Streptophyta; class Lycopodiopsida; order Lycopodiales; family Lycopodiaceae; genus Diphasiastrum; species Diphasiastrum complanatum. The sequence goes on from CM055103.1 coordinate 12,634,326, forward strand.
CATTTTCCAGGCCTGACGAAGGATGACCTTCGTCCAAGTATTGTCATAAATGTATTTTTCCAAGACCTGAACCTATGGACAACCTAATTTTGACATTTTAAGATCATCTAACTTGTCGACGAAGGTTAATAATGAGGTTAAGATGCTCGACGAAGGTTCTCAAAATGGCATATCACTGATCCTTCGTCGAACTCAAAACTGGAGTTTCTCTGGACAGGAACCTTTGCCCACCTCAAATTAGATAAATCTAGAGTGGATGTACAGTTTGAGAGCTCAGCGAAGGTTTCTGGTACTGAATATGCTAAATCTGACCAAAATAGTGATTTTTTTAACTCTTTTTCCATCAAAAAATTATTGTCCTTCCTTTCCTATGCTGATGACTTTCTGACTTTTGCTCATTAGTCTTTTCTCAATTTAATAATAATAATTTTTTTAACTATCTTTTTTCAAAAACCCAACAAATTAAGTACTGAAAAAACAAAAAATTGAAAAACAAATAAAATAAAAAAAAACCACTGAAATCAAACTTGCTGAACTGGCGAGCAGGCTGCCAAAACTTGCGTAAGCGGCTTCCATTCACCGGAGTATCAAATCGTTTTCCATCAAGTGCTCAAGAATTATTGTGCCATAGTTCAAGATTTCCTTCACTTTATACGGACCTTCCCCGGTAAATTTCAACTTGCCCTTGATCAGCTTGGTTTTGTGCATTAATGCAAGATCTTTTGCATTCAAAATCTTTTTGTGCAGGCGGCAATCATGCCATGCCTTGCGGCGAGCTTTCTCTGCTGCTAAGGCATGAAACTGCCATCAATCGGGTTTCATAATTTATCAGATAATCAATCGCTCAATCCTATTGATTATCTTGTTGATACATATATCCTGCTGTATAGTCAATCGTTGCAAGAGCTTCATTTTAATTGACCGTATCTGTTTGAGAATCGTAATGAACTCTTAAATTTTTTTTGTGGTCGGTCACAAGTGTGATCCATTGTTGACGATTGTCATTCTCTTGATAGTCCAAGTTGTAGGATCAATTTTAACTACACGTTCACGATTTTT